>CM077253.1:21245068-21780068 GCA_039654775.1 Spinibarbus caldwelli | reverse complement strand
ATTCAAAAGTTTGAGTTTAATGTTTTTGAATAAAGTCTTTTGTTCTCATAAGCCTGCATTTATTTGATCAAAAATACAGTAAAAACAGTAATATTGTGAAAATGCTACAATATATTTTAAATATTTTAAAATGCATTCTTGTTATGCAAAACTGAAATTCTTTGATGAACAGAACAGCATTTATTTGAAATAGAAATCTTTGGAAACAATGTAAAGGTTTTTACTGTCACTTATGATCAATTTAATGCATCCTTGCTGAATAAAAGTATTTGTTTCTTAAAAAAATATATCTTAACTGACCCTAAACTTTTGTACGGTAGTGTAATTTATATAATATTTATTTCAGTCGTTTATTATATATTGTTGACTTTAATTGTGTTACTGTTGCTGCTATTTTTTAAAAGCATGAGGTCATGGAGTACAGGGATTTTACCATGATTTAGGGTGTAAAAAAGTAGTTATGTTTTAAACTTTCTTATAATAAAAGTTTCTGTTGTTTTGTGTGCCGATGTCTCAGTTTCATTGAGGTCTCATGAGGGTCCTTATGTGGGGTCCGAGTTGTCTTGTCTGGATCGGAGGGTTCTGGAGTTTTCCCAGCAGCCTTGTTGTCACTGCCGTCACGGCTCAGGACAGACCTGCGGTGAGTTTCACACACCTTTCAGAAGTCTTCCTAACATGCTGCTAAATTGTTGGCATGTGATGAGCTCCTGGATGAGTCCAAACATGTCAATTAGCCAATAATTATCTGTCAGATGAGCATTTTATAAGTCTCACAGTTCTGGACTGTCACAGGAATCATATGCGGTTTGTTTTCCAGGTCCTGTACACCTGATCCCGTCTCTGTGCTGCGATGACACCTGGAGCCAGAGCCGCGGCCGAGAGAGTCGGCCCTTTCACTCTCAGAACAGTCTCAATGAAGGGTGGGTCCTTCAGCCAGACACATTCACATTTAAATGGCATTAAAGGATCAGGTTTGGATCTGTGCCACTTCAGTTTGGCAGGTCTGGGAGATTTCGATCAAATTCAACAGATTCATTTATAATTGCTGACAAAATTCAGTCTATTTTTAACATATACTGCTGTTCAAAATATTGGTAAGATTTTAACAATTTTTATTTATTTATTTTTTTTTAAGTCACTTGTGTTCACCAAAGCTGCACTTATTTAATCAAAAGCACAGTAAAACAATAATATTGTGAAATATTGTTACAATTTAAAATAACTGCAACTGCTTTCTATTTTAATATATTTTAAGGTATAATTGATTCCTGTGATCAAAGCTGAATTTTCAGCATCATTACTCCAGTCTTCAGCATGATCTTTCAGAAATCATTCTAATATGCTGATTTGCTGCTCAAGCAACATTTATTATTACTATTATCAATGTTGAAAACTGTTTAATATTTTTTATGATCATTTTGAAATAATTTTGATAATTTTAATTAATTTTTATAACTTTTTTCAGGATTGTTTAATGGTTAAAAAATTCAAAAGATCAACATTTATTTGAACATTTGTCTTTACTGTCACTTTTGAGCTATTTAAATGCATCACTGTTGATTTAAAAAAAAAAAAAAAAAAAAAAAAAATATATATATATATATATATATATATATATATATATATATATATATTTTTTTTTTTTACTGACCCCAATTTCTTAACTCTTACTGACCACAAACCTTTAAATAAAATCTTATTTTAGTGTTCATTTATTAATAAAATTACTGGTGACCAGTATTTAAATAAGCAGTAATTAAAAAGTATTAAGTATTTTGCTACTTTTTTAGAAAGTAACATGTTAGTTAGCTATTATGTTGCATTTTCCATTGACTGAGACTCTCAATTGACTTATTCAGTGGTATTGTTGTCTTCAATCTGGGTATTCTGTACATTCTTGTATTCTGTCTGCGTTATTTTTTATTTTAGCATTGTGTGTTTAAGATGTCATTAAAACCAGTTCAGCTTCAGCTCAACACCTCCATTGAGCTCCATGAAATTTGACATAGTATATTTTTGTCTTACAGATTGGTGAATCCATCACTGGGAAGCAGCCAGGCAGATGTGGGATGTGCACCTGATGAGGCCTGGCCGCTCGTTCAGACCGGCGTGATCTTAGACAGTCTCCAGTGTGGCTCGGAGTCCACACAGAGATGCTCCTCGTGTGACGAGGATGAGGAACAAGATGTGCAGAGCTCAGGCCTGACCCCAGCTGAGCCTGAGGACGGGTCAAATAGTCGGCTCCTACAGCCACAGCTGTCTGCAACTGAAGGTGAGTGAAGCTACAGGGTCAAACACAATAAATCAGCCCAAAGTGATAGACAGAAAACTCATTACAGAGACAAACTCTCTGTGGATCAGTGCTGAGTTGTATTTTATGGCAAAGATTATTGCTAACTAACATTAACAGTACACAAAATGCATATAAATTATAATATTTTACTTAGTGACATTTTTGTGGTCAAAGTGGTTCATTATCGATTGTCAATGGTATAGCAATGAATTATAAATTACTGGAGTTCATTTATTAAAATTCTAATGTTAAAGATTTTTCTTCATTAATTTTAAGAAATTAATAATTTTATTCAGCAAGGATGCATTAAATTTATAAAAAGTGACGGTAAAGGCATTTATAATGTTACAAAGTACATCTATTTCAAATAAATGCTTTTCAAGGAAAGTGTTGAACTGAGGGATTTATCATTAATATGCCTTATAAGCTGAATTATATTAACAATCAATCAAAATTTCGCAATAGAATTTGCACAGAATGCAAGATGTGAGCCAAATGGAAGCTGAGATGTTGAAACACTCCACTTCTGTGTTCGTTTAGGAGAGCCAAAGCAAATGAGCAACTGACAAACTGTCGATGCCATCAAGAGCCGAGGGTGGTGCGTGTAAACATGCGATCACAGGAAACAAAAGCCTTATGGTGAAAAGCTGAACATGAAAGGAACAAATTATTCAATTTCCTTTGAAACACATAAAAGGGCCCTTTGTCAAACAGCATGCTGGTGTGAAACACGTGAAGTCATGCCTTCCCCACTTTGTTAAACACGATGAATCAAGATGTTTGGGATTATATGGTTACATAGATTTCTGTTTTTGTTTCAATTATTTAACCTAGACATGTGAGATTATAAATCAAAAAGGAAGCTTGCAATAGTATATAAAAAAGTTCTGTTATTATATATGTTATAGTTTTTCTTGTTTGTATAATAAAAAAAGTAGCTTAAAAGCAGTCCAAACATGCATGACATACAGGAAAATATTAGATATCGTGGCCACAATTAAAGGCATAGTTCACGCAAACGTGAAAATTCTTTCATTAATTACTCACCCTCATGTCGTTCCAAACACGTAAGACCTTCGTTCATCTTCAGAACACAAATTAAGATATTTTGGATGAAATCCAAGAGCTTTCTGACCCTGCATAGACAGCAACTCAACTACCACGTTCAAGGCCCAGAAAGGTAGTAAAGGACATTGTTAAAATAGTCCATTTTCTGCGCAAAGAAAACAAAAATAATGGCTTTATTCAACCATTTATTCTCTTTCGTGTCAGTCTTTAACTCGCCTTCACGAGAGTACCACTTAATTTGTGTTCCGAAGATGAACAAAGGTGTACGAGTTTTCATTTTTGGGTGAACTATCCCCTTAAGAATCCATTTCCACTTTACTTTTCCACATGACTTTTTCATTCCGTGGCCATGTTTTATTCATTTTATTAACTTTGCTACTGTTAATTCAAGGCCACTTTTGATTCATTTATTCTCTAGTTATAGGTGAATGATGGCCATAGTGGGTTATTATTATTAATATTTGTTTATTTTTTTTTTTAAGTTAGTTAAATTGTAAAATGTGGGAAGGAACTTTCTTCTGATGAGCACAAAAGACCATGGGCCAGATTTACTAACAACTTGCGCCAGCGCAAACCATCTTTTGGCATTAAAATAGTACTGTCAGGATTTACTAAAGACGCACAGTGAAGAATTAGCGCTGAAAAGGTGTGGACAGTTCTTTTTGCGCATAAACTTATTGAATATGCATTTTTGTAGGAGATTCCCTTTCAGATGCAAAATTTATGGGAGTATTAAAATGAATCACGCAACGCAATTTACTAATGTTTGCGCTCGTCAAATTACTGGGATTTGCGGCATTATTTAATGCCCAAAACATAGCATGTCTTAAAGCAGGTGGTAGATTGCGCTGGTCATTATGGAAACGATCTGGCTGCGTCTGTGTTCTTTAATGTGCGCATTGTCAGTAAATCGCACGCAGAATTTTCCCCTCCCATTGGCACTTTTATGGAATTGCGCTCTAACTCTTATTCGCCATTCAGTAAATCTGGCCCCAAATCTTGAATGTTGATAACCAAACAGTTTTGGGTTTCCATTGACTTCCGTTGTATTTTTAGTCCATACAGTGGAAGTCAATGGCAACCAACAACAGTTTGATTACCAAAATTCTTCAAAATATCTTTTTTATGTTCCAGAAAAACAAGAAATTCACATGACCATGAGTAAATGATGACAAAATTAATTTTTTGGGTGAACTTTGCCTTTAATCAAGGGAACGAATAAATACGCAATTGGAACAAATTCTTAATTTGTGGCCACATTTTTTTTTAACCCTCATGGACTCCATAGATATGACGTGACATATATTCCAAATCTTTGAAAGCTTTGATTCATTTTGACAATTTCTGGCACAGCACATTTTGAGACAATATTTGAATATACACTCTTCTGCGATAACAACACAATCTAAATTTAAATTATATGGCTTCAGAAGACTTGAAATATAGCACACAAGACATATGCTCTACTTTTGTGGTGTTTTTTTTGTCATTTTTGGAGCTTGAAAGTCCCAGTCCCCATTCACCAACACTGTATTAAAAAAGGGGTGAACTATCTCTTTAAGAGACAAGGCCACACCTCACTGTGCCTGTGCTAATTCACATAAATTAAGAGACTTCATGAAACATGTTTTAATTTACTTTGATTCAGTGCCAAGCGATTAACAAGTCTGTTCTTGTGCTTTTTGTCTCGTTCCAGGATGACCTGCTCTTATCTCACCTGTTGTTGGTCTCTGAGAGCCACTCTGGAGGTAGAACGAGCAAAGGAAGATCCCACCTCAGATTACATCAGGCCACACACACTGAAAACGTGTGTTTTGCCGTCTTTCTTCAGCCGTGTGAGACACTCGCCAACAGCGGCCTAAAGAGACTTTATTAATGTGTAAACAAAACTACACAAGACAAAAGATTGCTGTCTTTTGTAAAGAAAGCACTAGATGTTTAGTTCTGTACCCCAGCACTGACTACCTGTTGAGGTGGGTTGAAGTTAAGGTTCAGCTGCATGTATTAGTTGCAGTTGACCTGAATGGTTTGCATTGCTCTTTGCAGTACATTCCAGTTCCATAGATCAAACTGCGCAGTGTGTGTGTGAGCTCCAGTGTGTTGAATTGTAGATACTGTATTATAGAAAATAGAAGGACGATATTTTTATAATGTAGATACTCATCTTGTGCTTTCACTCTTGCTTTTCATGATGTATGGTGAACTTATACGGAATTGTGTTGCTCATCGAATTTGTAAATAAAACTTTACAAGCTTTGTTGGAGTATTTAATGAAAATATCACGTCAATGCACAAATGTGTCATATTATAACAATTATCTGAAAATTATACAAACTCTAATATACAAAGCACTGTATTTCTAGATATACACTGGGAGACCGGAGTAAATTAACATAAACCTTATTTGAGGACAAACAATATACTGTTTAATTACTATCCAACAATATTAACCCACTGTCATACCACATAACACCTCAAAAAAAAAAAAAAAAATATATATATATATATATATATACACACACTTTTTTATAGCATATGTGACAGTGTTTATGTAGGCATGAATGTATATAATTTTAGTAATTCTAAAAATGATAAATGAAAAAAAGTATAAATGTATATATATATATATATTTTTTTTTTTTCCAATTAAACGTATATATACACATTTATGCATACATAAACCCCCCCCCCCAAATAAAATTATACTTTTATTTGATTTTACTGTATATTTTTGGTATTATAGTAAAAACATTACAGTAATATACCAATGTTTTAAATTATTAAACATTACTTTAACAATTCAGTTTAATAATTAAATGAATACATTCAGTAATAATTACATGTAGTACGATGTATAAACACTTTATATTCATTCTGCATTTATGATAATATATTTTTGCAATGTTTTTTTGGTGTCAAACAGCAAACAAATAGAACACATATACTTCTGATTTTTGATGTGAAACATGACCTGAACAAGTTTTTTTTTGAGATTCAATAACACATATCTCACAATGCCCAGCTGTGAGACCATTCATTTTTGTTTCATAACTTCAATCATTTCTCAAAACATGAAGACTGAATGTTCAGCCAGCTGTAAAGACTGATTACCGTGAGGAAGATAAAGTTATTCTGCTATGAAAAATCCCTCAGCCCTCTGAGTCCATGATGAAGGTTTCAAAGTCAGGGTCCAAATCAGACACGAGGGCGCTGACAAAGTCCTCGATGGAGGGTCTTTTCTGCAACATGCCTGGACATGAAACAAAAGGGGCAAATTCCAGTTACACACACTCTCAAGCTATAGCAGTATGATTTTCCTGTGTTAATGACTTGTTTAGGTAAATGCTTTCCATATACTTTACATCAAATAATGTTAACTTCAAAGAAGTGCTGTAAATCTAAGCAGCATTTACACTGGCAGAGAAGCAGCATCTAAAATGGCAGAGGTTTTATCTTCCCAGTGCTACATTATAATATGACAATATCGTCTTCCACAGGTTGACACGTATCTGCTGCTGCCCAGCTCAGTGAACGCAGTGCAGCCGATATCAGTGTGCATCGTCCTGCTAAACTGTGCTCACTCGATTTACAATTCCTCTCTGCTGGTGCTTTGAAGTCTGCTCATTTCCCCTTGTAGAGCTGCCAATGTAAATAGGCCCTCCTCCCTTCCCTCTCTTTCCTGCACGGGTCACCTCTAAAACACACACACACACACACAGAGAGGAGGCCAAGTCCACACAGCAACAGGCTGCACTAAAATCTCATGCAACTTTGACCCGCAAACCCTGCTATGTACTGCTATCTTTCCCAATGAATAATCATAAAGTGAAACAAATTTAATAAGATATGTATAATTAGTAGTGTAAATATTTGCTTTTACAATGATTTGATTGTGGTTCTGTACTAAATTATGAGATGAAAATCTGAAATCTGGTCACAGTCACAACTTGGCTTTATTTGATTAAATTATCTCCCTCCGATTCATAATTATATATACACCGGATGTAGATTTGTACTGAGCCCCTGAAGGAACATGGTGATAGAAAAAATAAGTATTGCATTCCTAAAAGAGACTTTGCATTTTCTCGCAAAATTATTGCATTTCCTTGAGAAAAAATTCACTTGCAAAACATTTTCATTTGCAAAAGTATTGAGAAACTTTCTGTTCGTTCGCAAAACATTTTCATTCTTTCCCAAAAGTATTGCATTCTCCCAAGAATGTTTGCATCTGCTCGTAAAATATTTTCATTCTTACGCAAAAGTATTGCGTTCCCCTGAGAAAATTTGCATTTTCTTGCAAAATATTTGGATTATCTTGCAAAAGTATTGCATTCCCAAGAAACTTTGCGTTGTTTCACAAAACATATGCATTATATTGCAAAACTATCGTTTCTCCAAGAAACTTTGCATTCTCTCATTTGCATTCTCATTCGCTCCCCTGAGAAACTTCAACTAGTGCATTATGTTGCAAAATTATTGAGATCCCCAGAAACTTTGCGTTCCTCACAAAACGTACATTATCTTGAAAAAGTATTGTATTCCCCGAACAACTCTGCATTCTCTCAAAAAATTATTGCATTTCCTTGAGAAAACGTTCTCTCGCAAAACATTTGGATTACCTTGCAAAAGTACTGCGTTCCTGAGAAACTCTGCGTTCCCTTGCAAAACATGCATTATCTTGCAAAAGTATTGTGTTGTCCTGAGAATGTTTGCATTCATTTGCAAAACATTTTCATTCTTTCACAAAAGTATTGTGTTCCCAAGAAACTTTGCATTCTCTTATTTGCAATATCTTGCAAAAGTATTGCATTCCCCGAGCAACTCTGCATTCTCTTGAAAAATTATTGCTTTCACTTGAAAAAACGTTCTGTCGCAAAACATTTGCATGCACTAGCAAAAGTGTGAAACTTTGCATTCTCTTGCAAAACATTTGCTCTCTCGCAAAACTATGGTGTCCCCCTGAGAAACTTTGCATTCTCTCACAAAACGTGCATTATCTTGCAAAAGTATTGGGTTCCCCCGAGAAACTCTGCATTCTCTCGCAAAAGTACTAAAATTAATACAGTTTTGCGAGTGAACACAAAGTTTCTTGGAGCGCAAAAGTTTTGTAAGACAATGCAAAAAGCCTTGACATAATATTTTTTTTTATCCAATCTCATAATTTTTTCCATCATCATGTCCCTTTATGGGCTCTGTAGATTTGGGATCTGGATTTGGTGAATTTTTAAGCACAAGCTGCCAAATAGCCGCCAGGTGGTTCCTGACCTACTTGACATGACAGATACGGAGAGACTAGCATTAAAACCTACTGCTTATATAATCACCTGTCTGGCTTCAACCTCCGGCTTTATGTCGGTAACAGTAAGCATTAACTCCTCCAGCTGTACACCTTACTGTACTCATGTTTTTGTTTTTTTAAGAAGAATGTTACAGCCACAGATGCTGTTCAGCGAGCTGAAGATGTAAACTGGACTATTGCTTTAATCTCTGAGTGGATCATACGAGGACTAGACGTCTCCAACTTCAATAGCACTTTCTATAATGATGCCAATTTCCTGAGCTCACTCTAGAGGGGATTCAGACTAAAACACAATCCAGACTCACATTTTTTCCTTTTCTAAAACCAAAAATATACAAAATAAGGCCATATCCAGTGACAATAAAGATATCTGATAAATGTTCAGGAATGAGCTTTACATTTTTGATGTTAAAGAGTTGGGCTACATTATTGTTTCCTTTGATCTCTGGAATGATCTAGGTCATTTACAGCAATTAAAATGTGTTTTTGTGCTAGAACTATTTCAGTTTTTAAAGTCTTACAACTATTATGCTTACTTAGGTCATGTAAATGCCTTAAGCTTTTTTATTTTTTTATTTTGCTTCATTTTGCCAGCTTTTTTATGTGCATGTGAGGAGTGCACATTTTTGCAATAGTTTAATATATCTAATTTATACATTTTTATTTATTTAGGCACTTTTGAGTATTATTAAAATTGTGTGTGTATATATATATATATATATATATATATATAAAATGTATAATACTCAATGTATTAAAATGTAAAAAAAATATAATATTATAATAATAATTAAATATTATAATAAAATATATTGATTTATTTATTATTAAAATACACTTATAGGTAAGATAATTGTTATCTTACCTATCCGTAACTTTTGCACAATACCATATATAAAAAATACTATATACAGTCATGGCCAAAAATATTGGCATCCTTGGTAAATATGATCAAAGAAGGCTCTGAAAATAAATCTGCATTATTAATCCTTTTGTTCTTTTATTTAAAAATATTCACAAAAATCTAACCTTTCATTGGATATTAAGAATTTAAAATGGGGGGAAATATCATTATGAAATAAATGTTTTTCTCAAATACACGTTGGGCACAATTATTGGTACCCCTAGAAATTCTTATGAGTAAAATATCTCTGAATTATATTCCCATTCATATTCACAATTTTGAGCACTCCAGGGTGATTATGAACATGAAATTATCCAGCCATGGCTTCCTGTTTCACAGAAATATAAATAGGAGGGAAAACAAAGGCCAAATTCCCTTAATCATGCATCACAATGAGAAAAACCAAAGAATATATTTCTGATGTGCAGAAAAAGATAACTGAGCTTCACAAATTAGTGAAGTGGCTTTAAGAAAAGAGCAGTGAAAATTCCCATTTCCACCATCAGGGCAATAATTAAGAATTTCCAATCAACATAAAATGTTACGAAACTGCCTGGAAGAGGACGTGTGTCTATATCGTCCTAATGCATGGTGAGAAGGAGAGTTTGAGTGGCTAAAGACTCTCCAAGGACCACAGCTGGAGAATTGCAGAAAATAGTTGAGTCTCGGGGTCAGAAAACCTCAAAAAAAAAAAAAAAAAAAAAAAAGTCGTCAGACAGCACCTACATCACCTCATGTTGTTTGGAAGGGTTTCAAGAAAAATTCTCCTAGCTCATCCAAAAACAAACTCCAGCATATTCAGTTATCAGACACGACTGGAGCTTCAAATGGGACTGGCTTCTATGGTCAGATGAAACTAAAAAATTTGCTTTTTAGCAGCAAACACTCAAGATGGGTTTGGTGAACACAGGGATAAAAAGTACCCCATCTGTACAATGAAATATACTGCTGTATTTTTGATGTTGTGGGCCTATATTTCTGCTGGAGGTCCTGGACATCTTGTTTAGACACATGGCATCATGGATTCTATCAAATACCAACAGATAAATCAATAAGTGACTGACTCTGTTAGAAATCTTATAATGAGCCATGTTTGGATCTTCCAACCGTACAATAATCCAAACACAAACCTCAAAAACAACACAAATATGGGTCACTGAGCACAAAACCAAGCTTCTGCTATGGCCATTCCAGTCCTCTGACCTGAACCCTATAGAAAATGAGTGAGTGAACTGAAGAGAAGAAACACCAACATGGAGCTGGGAATCTAAAGGGTCTGGAGTGATTCTGGATGAAGGAATGGTCTCCTGGCAAATGGAGGTTTCAAAAAGTATTGAATAAAAGGGTGCCGTTAATTGTGGCCAATGTGTATTAGAGAAAAAACATTTATTTCATAATGATATTTCCCCCCATTTTAAATTCTTTTTATCCAATGAAAGATTTTTGTTATTTTTTAAAATAAAAGATCAAAAGGATTAATAATGCAGATTAATTTTCACAGCCTTCTTTGATCATTTTTACCAAGGGTGCTGATATTTTTGGTCATGACATATATATATATATAAATATATAAAATTTAGATATTTAAATCTATTATTTAGACAATTTTGTATACATCATAAATGTAATTTTATAATCCTCAAATAGTATATAAAAAAAGTCTAAATAAAAATTAAATACCACCACAAATTCTTAATCTTACCAAACCCAAACTTTTGAACAATACCATATAAAAAAATATTATATACTGTGTAACGTTAAAAAAAGTTAATAATAAAACATCATTTATAAAAAAATATAAATACAAAACAAATGCAAAAATATAAATAAAATTTAAAGTGGGAAAAAAAGCATATGATATCATACATATGATCAAAGGTCTTATAACAAACAATCCCACTTCTAAAGTTTAACCCTAACCGCTGAGAAATAATTAATCTTTTTTATGTGGGAACATGATTAAACGGTTGACAGGATCAAACATTTGCAAGGAAGGATGGACTAAAGTCACCATATTTATCAGTACAGGTGCACTGTGTGTGTTTTATTACGAATCAAAGGGACTTTCTAGTTCAAGATGTCCTGAACAATCCAGCTGTGTGTGCTTTGAAATGGAGGTCAACCACAGAACGAATGTCCGACATGCCTTTTCAAACAGCTTCCCTTCACAGAGAGCTTCATTTATCTGAGGAGAACAAGAGGATGAGGAGGCTCTCTGCGATTGGTCAGAAGAGCTCCTGACTGGGATTGGAGGATGATGAAACTAAGGACACATCAAAGTGAGGCAGGCTCATCTCTCCTCAATTAATCCCTGTTTAAACGCCGTTCTTTGGCTCCTGTGCCGCGCGCCACACCTTGAGCTTGTGCAGTTACGTGGGCACACAGACATGGTAGAACATGACAGGCAGCGCTGCTTTGGGTTTCATGAGAAACGTGACAGGGTTATCAAGAGGTCAAATGAGGACTTGACATAAGATACTATATGAAGTCTTATGCAACTGAATCGAGTTCAGAGCTACGTTATGTGCTCCTAAAACTCTCCAGACTGAGATCCAGTGGTCCTGGTCTCTATGAACACTGCTTAGACTCAGGTTGAGCAATGTTTAAAGACTAAGAAGATAATTACAGCCTCCCTCCCAGCAGATGAAGAGATTTTCTGGTTACTCCACGGCTTTGACGTGCGCCTGAGTTTGTAACTATTTGAAACATGTCACGAGTTGAAAGCAATAAGCTCATGATCTACCTGAAGGCTGAAATTACTTCATCATCGACTCTGTAATTAAAACTGGAGGTCTCAAAGCTTTGTGAAAAAAAAAAAGAAAAGGAAGCTCGAGTTTCAAGGATTATGCCACTGTGCACATGAATCATGTCGTTTAAGGTCTGTTCAACTATGAAAACGTTGATTGTTCATGTAGATATTATTTATATCACGCAATTCTGAATTTTTTCTCTGAATTCTGAATATGCATCTCGCAATTTTGACTTCTAGTAAATCTTTTTATTACAAAGTATGTTATGAGGATATGAATTTGTATGGAAGCATAAATTTAAAAAAAAAAATTGCTATGTTAATCTCACAATTTTTGTCAATTTAATCTCAAAATCTCACTTTTTTCTCGCAATTGCAAGTTTGTATCTGACTTTACAGAGTTTATACAGCAATTATGATTTTTTTTTTAGTTTTGTCAGAATTGCAAGAAAAAGGTCAGAATTGTGAGATAATTCTATGGCAGGAATAAGCTTCCATAAATTTGAGTTAAAAGATGAAAAATAAACATTTCGTATATCATGTTCTGAAGCATGATCTGAGATGATCACATCTGACTGTTTGTACAAGCACTTTACATAGTTAATGACACAAATTACTTATTTGAGAGACCAATAAATGATACAGAATCTGAAATATTCCATAGTTTCTTAGTTTAAAAAAAAAGTATTTGCTTAAAAATACAGTACAAAAAATAATATTGTGAAATAATTTTATATTTTTAAATAATTTTTTTTTTTAATATATTTTTTAATGCATTTTCAGGAGTCATTACTCTAGAATTCAGTGTCACATGATCCTTCAGAATTCATTTTAATATGCCGAGTAATATACTGTAAATAATTTTATAGACAATATAAAGATTGTTCATGGAGATATTATAATAATATTGTTTATAATATAGAATTTTCCACAGAATTTTTCTCAGAATTCTGAGTATGCATCTCAAAATTTCGACTTCCTGTAAATCATTTTATGACAATGTATGTTATGAGGATATGAATTCGTATGGAAACACTTTTTTTTTTTTAATAAATATATAAAACAATTGGAACTTTAATCTCACAATTCTGACTTTTTTCTTGTTTGTGTCTCGCAATTCTGACTTTACAGAGTTTATAAAGCAATTCTGATTTTTTTTCAAGAGTTTTTTCCTCAGAATTGCAAGAAAAAATTGTGAGAAAAGTCAATTACTTTTTAAATTTGTTTATTCTATAGCAGAAATTAGCTTCCATAAATTTGAGTAAGTAGTTTAAAAATAAACATTTTGTATATCAACAAATTTTAGTTTACATAGTTAGACAAATTATTCCATATATTCCAAAATATTCCATAGATGAAACATTCCATAACGTTTTTTATTTTTAATGTATTTGCTCGAAAATACAGCAAAAATAGTAATATTGTGAAATATTATTACAATTTAAAATAACAGTTTTCTATATGATATATTTTAAAATGTATAACACATTTTTAGAAGCCATTAATTTAGTGTTTAGTGAACCTTTCGAAATCATTCTTATATGCTGAGTAATAGGCTGTAAATAATTCTGGATTGAGACTTTTGAACCTCACTATATTTTATTACTATATAATAATACTATTTAATTCATTAAATAAAATAGTGTGTGATATAATAGTTTATTTGTATGTTTTTTTTTTTTTTTTTATAAACTTACCGTTTAAGAAATGTATACAAATTTACACTGAAAACCCCACAGCAGTGATGTCACTGTAAAATTAGCATACTCCGTTATGATTCGTCTTGCCTTCCTTACATATTCTTAACAATTTATAGCCACCTTTATGCTATATTATGTCAACGTGTTGATTCTTGTGTGCAGCTGACTGAAAACAAGAATATTCTTATTAAAAAATATATCTATTTTTTTCCCCTTTCCCCTGGTATTTTCAGGAAATGCTAATCCAGTGTTTGTAATGTTATTTATAAGATGTGCAATTATGCACATCTTATGTGACAGATTATTGATGAATATTTCACTGAAACCCCATTAAGAAATGTTTGAAACTAAGGTTAACCTGACCCTCCTGTGATCCTGTATCTAAACTCATGCATGTCACTATCTGTGTGCTACAGTACTAAAACATATCCCAGCCCAGGTGCTCGAGTCTGCTATTGTTCTTTCAGTCTGTCCTTCGGCACTAAAATAGAGGTCCCTGGGAAAGCTGAGGGCCATGAAAGATGCCTCTGTGCCGCTCATGGCTGGAGAACACAGGGCTTCAGTCAGCATGGCCGTCAGTCCGTCACTTTCCTCTCTCTGCAGTGGCATCTAATCCAGCCTGGACTTTTCAGCACCAGAAGCCTGGGATCCGGCCAGCTCTGAGCGAGGAGCCGGCAGATAAAAATGGCCCAGGCTACAGGCTCTCTCTAGGGTGGCTCTTGTTCACTGTGATCCGGCACAGAGGAGGGGGCATGGGGTGCACTGAGGAGAACCCCTCTGAACCAGAAAATTTAACAGTGAAAAATGCAAGTAGCTAAGGAATCAGAAAATAGGGAAGTGAACACACTGATGTAGAAATTTCAGTTGATACCACTAGGTATAAAATTATTCTTTTTTTATTATGGTCAATAACTAAATTAATAGCAGGTATTACAAGTGTATCATTTTAAATTGAAAATAAGAATAAAAAAAAAAGTAAAAAAAAAAAAAAAAAGAAATATTTTTTTTCCATAATTATAATTAGCATAATTATCGTAATTCCAACCCCATGTGAATACATAAAATTAAAACATACAATTAAAAAGGTACATTTTATTATATATAATTATTTTACATGGAAACTCATAATTATTGTAATTTCAACCTGATGTAAATGTATTTCAATAAGTATAAATCACATGCGCAAATTAAATTATGTTATGGTAATAAATCTACTAATGCAGAAATTTCTGTTGATACGAATATGTAAAAATTATTATTATTATTATTATTATTATTTTATTATGGTCTATAACTGAATTAACAACAGTTATTATAATTGTATCTTTTTAAATTAAAAGTAAAAAAGTGAATTAAAATGTAAGTTAAAAAGTAAATAAAATAGAATAAAATAATGTTTTTTTATTACTTGGAAACTCATAATTATCATAATTCAGAAACTCATAATTATCATAATTCCAACCTGATGTGAATGCATTTCAATAAGTTAAATCACATGCTTACAATGAAATGATAATATAACTGTAATAAAACATTTTAACAGAAAAATTATGGATCACTATTTAATACTTTTGCTAACAATTTCATACACATACTGATTTGTTTGTCTATCTATCTATCTATCTATCTATCTATCTATCTATCTATCTATCTATCTATCTATCTATCTATCTATCTATCTATCTTTTGCAATACCAGGGCTGGGAATTTAGGGTTTAATCCAGAGATCATCTTCACTTATCCCAATAGTAATCTATTCTTATTTTCTATTATTGATGTGATATAAATAGACTCTTGGCAATTGTTTATTGTAGGTTAATACATTTTGACATTACTGGGGCACTTTTTTGTAATAACATGCATTGATGAATCATTCGGTGTAACACCAGGAACGTACTCAGAAAGCAAACAAGGCCAATCTGGACTCTTTATGTTGACTCTTTAAGGGACAAAGAAATGGCAGTGACTGAACTGAGACTGTGTTCATTCTCTCAGGTGCAGACTTCTTTTCTTACCTTCCACCATCAGAATGGGCTCCTTCCCTCCCCCATGAGCCAGCATCTCTCTACGGTAACGCTCTCCGGTTTCCCTGCAACAACGTGAGCAGACAGAGGTTTACTTTACACTACCAGCATCGTTCCCATAATCCAAGCCCATAAACCCTTATGTTCCCTCTCTAACTGCCTGACATGTCCAAAACAGTCCAAACAAAAGGAAGTGCTAAAGAAGAAAAAACACTGCAGAGTAGTTAAGATATCCTGGCAGAGTAGTTAAGATATCCTGGTATTTTTAAAAACCCCATGAAATGATAACAGGAGTTTTGTGGTTTTCAGTCTGTGCCTGTTAGCTTCGAGGACATCTTTATGTTAGTACACTCTTAAATCTTAACAAAATCCACTTTTAGCAGACATAAACATTTAAAATGTACAGTTGATCTCTTCTGGGGGAAAAGAAACAAATATATCAAGTAATTTAATTCAGTATTGTGTACAGAAATTATTCATTAGATGAAATTCATGGTTGCATATACTATTAAAAATAAAGGTTCTTTACTGGCATCTATGGTTCCATGAAGAACCATTAACATCCATGGAACCCTTCCATTGCACAAAAGGCTCTTTATAGTGAGAAAAGTTTCTTTAAATAAACACATAAAACATATTTTACAAATTAAAAATGGTTCCTCTATGCATTGCTGTGAAAACCACCTTTTTTTTAGAACCTTTATTTTTAACTCTCTTGTGTTGTTCGTGTGGTGGTCATTGTTTTGTTTTATTTTAAAGAAATAAATGTACTATAATTTAGTTTGATAATTTTTGTATTTAATATTTTGTATTTTTAGGGGCCTTTATGGTACTAAATTATATTTGTGGAATAGTTATGATCTATTTATTACTTGTTAACCACTTTTTAAGCATATTTTTTGAGAATATTTTTGAACAAACTGTCATAAAACTTGAATGCTTTTATTAAGTTCGGTACCTTTTTAAAGAAGATAATTGGCAGATTATTGCTGTAGTGAAAAAAGTTAACTTAATAAAAAAAACTTTAAAACTACAAAAAAAAAGAGAAAGAAGAAAAAGAAAGTTTTAGAAGTTTGTTTATTATTATGAAAAATGCCCCAAAATACTGTTTTAAAATTGTACATGAAATATACATTTTCCAAAACATGTTTTATTCTAAACCTGCAAGAAAATCAAAGCCATAATTATCAACAAGTTGTGTTCCAAATTTGAGGTTGATATCTCCAAAAATGAGCCTTTAGTAAGATTTTGTTTGGGTGCAGTACCAAACATTTCCACTAGATGAAATTTGCTTTCCATTTGTTTCCAATGTGGTCATTTTTGTACAAGCATGACTATTTTTTCAGGACTATTTAAACTTTTCGAATCATGTCTATAATTTATTATTTATTTATTTATTTATTTTTTTTTGTGTTCACATAGCAAGTGCCAAAACCTTTGCCCAAGTTTCGTACCATTAGGTCAAAAATGACCGAACAACACCACAGGGTTAAGAGCAGTGTTGGGGAAAGTTACTTTTAAGAGTAATGCATTACAATATTGCGTTAATCCATAAAAAAGTAAATAATTGCGTTACTTAGTTACTTTTTATGGAAAGTAATGCATTACATTACTTTTGCATTACTTTTTACCACCTGGGCTGGGCTTGCTTATTTATTTTTAATAACAGAAAACTCAAATGTTGTATTTTTGGTGACTTTAAAGGCCCTTTCACACCGAAAGTGAAATTAATAAGCCTCAGGTTGGAGAAAATGCCTTTACTCCCAATTTCTCTCAACACAGGACAGGAAAGGTGTCAGTAAATAAACAGAAAAACACAGTAACTTTCATTACTTATTTGAAAAAGTAACAGATATTGTATTGTTCATTTAAAAGTAATGCGTTACTTTACTAGTTACTTGAAAAAAGTAATCTGATTAAGTAACTCGCATCACTTGTAATGCGTTACCCCCAACACTGGTTAAGAGTGTAGAAACCGCAGGACCCGACCAGATTTCTTGCGCCGCGGGATTAAATTCCCGAATAAAACACGGTAGCAGTCGGTAACTCTGGTGTAATTTGAACGGGAGCAGGCGGTCTAACAATATCCTGTTCCCGACGTCTTTTCAGAACAGCACATCTGTGCTTTATTCTCATTGACCACCTGTACAGCCTGCACTCAGGACTGTTGTGCACTCGCTGCATGCATGAACCAGTGCTTTCTGAGTTACGGGTCTGTGCGTTATGCAGCATGTGCATAACGATGCTCAGAGCAGGCTGTAGCCTACCGGTGGTGAATATACAGCCCTCAGACAGAACAGGCAGGTTGTCGATGAGTGACAGAGCAGAATAAGGATGGAGCAAAGTGTGGATGCGCTGTACTTGAAGAACGTTCAACACGGTTTTGTTTATATTTTGCTTAGCCTATAATTTTAAATGACAGATGTCGTATTTATTTATTTCTTTTTCTCTCCAACACTATTCCTACTGTGTTAACAGCAAAATGTTAAATGAATTTAGTATTTTGACAAGATGAATAAAATAGCTAATAGGCTATTTTTGTACAACCTACATTTTTTTTCTCCGCAACACTTTTTCCTATTGTGTTGTAAATGATAAATGAATTGTATCCTGACAAGACGAATAAAAATAAGAAATAGGCCAACAATTTTTGTACAACATTTTTATTTTCTGTGACACTTTTTTTCCTACTGTGTTGGCGGCAAAATGTTAAACGAATTTTGTGTCTTACGGGTCGGGAAGAAAATTATTCTAAGCGGACAGCGGTTGAACAAAGAATGACTATATCGCGGGAGAGGGTGGGTGCGGAATATAACCTTGCGGGAGCGGGACCAAAAAAAACCAGTCCCGCGCAGACCTCTATGTAGTGGCTTTACAACTAATGCATGTGTCTTTCACAAACCTGTTGAGGGGGTCTTTATAGAAACACTGTTTCCACACCATGGAGGCCACCGCCCGTGACATCAGATACGAGTAGTACTTCGCCCCATAGCCGACAAGATGACTGAACCTCAGCTGCCAGGCCTGCAGAGACAGGTGCAGGTGAACTAATCACAAGCTGCCGTAGGAATATTCCTGTTAAATCTCTGTAAATGCTTGCCAAGTTATTTCCTAACCTAGAAACATGCTGATGCTAACAACATTCAATATCTCAGTTGCAACTGTGACCCAATTAAATGGAAGAGTCAAGTTATTGCCACACAATGCCTTCGGGACAATATTCATCACTAAATATTTACATTCCCAGAGCACAAATGGTGCAAAGCCTATTCCCATGGCTACTTTACTCTGAGCTAAATGAAAGAGAGACATAATGTTTTGGGTGGGTGCAAGTTAGGGAAGTATTTTGCTATTAAAACACAGGCTAGACTTGTGTTGAAAGAGCTCAGTAGTTCAAACGCATCGCTGAGGGATGGAGACGTGCTTAGACACCCGCTGTTACCATTATTCCTGCAGGAAATGAACCGAGCACACTACGCTTGATATGACAGTAAATAGGGGCAACAGACCTGTTGGTATATGATAATATCAGTTTATAGCTACAGCTAATCTAACCGGGTGTCTGGGTTCATAAAGTCAGCAAGCAAGATGGTCGGAGTGTGACTGGTTTTGGATATACTGAATGAAGAAAGACATTCTTCATTACTGTCATTACAGGTGTGATGAAGCCACTGAATGTAAAGTGGATGCCACTCAAATCTACAATAACTTTAACGGTAGTTTCTATTCTGTGGATCTTGCATGCTATCTTGAAACAGCCCTGGTGCTCATGCAGGACACGCATACCTGAATTTGACTCAATTTAAAGCAATCTCAAACCCCCACCCTCTAAAATCTTGTGACTCTCTACCGTATCTGACGAATAAAACACAAAACATACAAGTATAAACATTTACATATCAATGTTATTTTAATACAAAACAAACAAAAACTCTCCCCCAAAAAAATAAACACAACAAATCTAAAACAAACAATTGAGAACAAAGTGAAAATGAAAAACAAACAAACCAAAACAATTCAAACCAGAAATCAAATAAAACAACAAACAAAGAAACCATGAAAAAAAAAAAAAAAACAGAAACTGAACCAAACCAGGAAACAAAACAGAAAACTAAGAAACAAACAGAAAGGAACAAAGAAGACAAATCAAGAAAACAAACAAAACAAACAAACAAAACCAAAAAGCAAAACAACCCAAACCTGGTAACAAATCAAACCAAATTAAGAAACAAACAATCAAACCAACCAAAGAAAACAAATAAACCAACAAAAACAACAAACCATGAAACAACAAAACTATACAAGAAACAAACAAAACAAAAGAAAGAAACAAAGGAAAAAAACAAGAAACAAACAAAAAAAAGCAAGAAACAAAATAAACCATGAAGCGAAAAACAAAACAATCGAAGAAATACAAAATACAAAAAAACAGCACACTATGAAACAATCAAAACAAACAACAAAAAAGATTAAAACAAGAAACAAAGAAACAAATCAAACTAAGAATCCAAACAAAAACTAAAAAGCAAAACAACCCGATCAAGGTAACAAATCAAACTATATTAAGAAACAAACCAACCAAGTAACAAATCAAACCAAACAAAAATGAACCAAACACAACAAATAAACCAACCAAAACAACAAAACTTGAAACAAACAACATAAAAAACAAGAAACAAACAATGCAAGAAACAAGAAAAAAAACAAACCAAGACACAAAAAAAACAAACAAATAAAAAAACAAATCAAGAAACAACGAAAACCAAACAAGCAAAACAACAAATAAACCAAACCAAGCCAAACTAAGAAACAATCAAAGAAAAGAACAAAAAAGACAAAACAAGAAACAAATCAAGCTAAGAATCCAAACAAAAACTAAAAATCAAAATAACCCAATCAAGGTAATAAACCAAAACAAACAAAAGAAACAAACAAAGTAACAAACAAAAATAAAACAAACAAAACAAATAAACCAACAAAAATAAGAAAACATGAAACAAACTAAACAAAAAACAATACAAGGAACAATGCAAGAAACAAAGAAAAACAAACCAAGAAACAAGCAAAACAACAAACAAAACAAAGCAAGAAACAAACAAAACAAAGCTCAATTAGTTGGCTATATACCATTGAGGGCTTTTGCTCTTATCACAGGTAACTGGGTAACCTTCTCCACTGTTCCATTCTAAGTGCAAGTGACCTGACATTAGGCTTACATACAGTCTGCTAAATACATGATTTACATCAAAATGTTGCCACCACCTGCACACACGAATTTGACAGATACTTGTGTTACATAACTCTGTACTTTTGTAGGTACATTATGAAAGCATTGTTATCATGCTACAGGATATTAAGGACTCCGCAAAGACATCTGGCTCTAATGATTACTAAGGGACGTGCTGGACAGTCTGCTCTGATGCAGAATGTGTGTGTTAAGTGTTCCTCTGCAAAGTTGTTGAAGAGAGCCAGGGTTGTGTAAACAGCACTATGAGAGACACATTATGGTTGGAGAAGGTGAAACTG
Source organism: Spinibarbus caldwelli (assembly GCA_039654775.1). Taxonomy (NCBI): domain Eukaryota; kingdom Metazoa; phylum Chordata; class Actinopteri; order Cypriniformes; family Cyprinidae; genus Spinibarbus; species Spinibarbus caldwelli. The sequence goes on along the minus strand of CM077253.1, from coordinate 21,758,505 downwards.
CTGTATAATACAGGGTTAAGCCCCAGAGAATCAGCAAGACATAACCCATATGGCCCCTAATGACTTCAGCAAGCTCAAATGCACTCCTGTAGGGAGGTAACATCTGAAAGCTAAACATTAACAAAGCAGAACAGCTACTTGACTATCAACAACCGCCTAAACTGTATTCAGTTATGGAAATATTTTCACTGCAGATGGATTCTGTCAGGCTGCTGGCCAGAAGATACTTTAATTGTACATTTATAAGAATTTCACATTCACAGAACGTTACATCAAGGCCATGAACTAACAAAAAGGACCAAATCTATCATGGTATTACCATGTTTTTTGGACCATCGTGTGTCTCAGTGGCCAGAGGAATGTAATGTTGTGTGTGAATGTTCCCAAATATTAGCAACAGGACAAGAACTTCCATCTGGTCCATGTTTCCAACAGCTGACATTATCTTCCAGAACACTATTAATGCCCTAGTAAAACGAATCAACGTCAACAAAAGTCAAACAACTGTAAATACAGCTCTCTCTGTGAATCATTAACCATCTCCATCATTGGCCACAATCTTTATTAGTGGTCAGGCATCACTATTATTACTCATATTGGGGGAAAACTCCAGTAAAACTCCAGTGCCTGTGCCATTTGTGGTAAGACAAAAATGATACCTCAAATTGCAGGGCTTGTTGAGGAGAGGGGTGCTATTTTTGAAGAGCAATAAGACTTAATTTCCTCTAGGTGGATGATAAAATGGGCAAAATAAATCCCAACAATGTATACTTTTTTGTGTTTTGTTTTAAATTTATATTGATAAAAAAAAAAAAAATCCTGAAAAAATGTATCATGATTGTCACAAAAATATTAAGCAGCACAACTGTTTTCAACATTGTAAAAAAAGAAAAAAAAAAAGAAATGTTTCTTGAGAAAATGTTTCTTGAGTAGCCAATCAACATATTAGAATGATTTCTGAAAGATCGTGTGACACTGAAGACTGGAGCAATGATGTTGAAAATTCAGCTTTGCAACATAGTAATTTACATTACATAAAGACTCACACACATAGAAAGTAAAATGTTTCTTTCATTACAGAATCAGTGTTTTTTGAATGAATTAGTTGAATGAATGATTCAGTGAATCACTTATAAAGAATTTTTTCCTTAATGAATCAGTGTTTTTGAACGAACTGATTGGGTAAATGATTCAATGACCCTCTCATAAGCATAGTAACTTGTTTCTTTCCCTAATGAATCAGTGTTTTTAAATAAACCACCTGAGTGAATCATTCAATGACTCCCTTATATAAATTGTTTTCTTTCCTTATGTTTTTGAACAAACTGATTGAGTAAATGATTCAATGACTCACACACATAGAAAGTAAATTCTTTCCTCAATGAACCAGTGTTTTTGAATTGATTAGGTAAATGATTCAATGACTCCCTCATAAAGATAAAAAAAAAAAGTTTTTTTTTTTTTTTTTTCCCTTAATGAATCAGTGTTTTTGAAACAATTAGTTGAATGAATGATTCAATGAATCACTCAAAGACTGTAATTTTTTCCTTAATTAATCAGTGTTTTGGAACAAATTGATTGGGTAAATGATTCAATGACTCCCTTATAATGATAGTAACTTTTTTCTTTCCTTAATGAATCAGTGTTTTTGAATGAATTGCTTGGTTGAATTTGTCAATGAATCCTTCAAAAAGACCGTATTTTTTATTTCCTTAATGAATAAATGTTTCTAAACAAATTGATTGCGTAAATGATTCAATGGCTCATTAGCTTGTTTCAAAATAGATTAAAATATAAAACATTTATTTTAAATTGTAAAATTATTTCACAATATTACAGTTTTTATTGTATTTTTTCTCAAATAAATGCTGCCTTGCGAGCATAAGAGACTTATTAAGAAAACATAAAAAATAAAAAATAAAACCTCTTACTGACCCCAAACTTTTGAGGGTTAGTGTACACTAGAAGGAGGGATTAATAAAAATGTTCCCATGTGTGTCATGAAAAAATTGTCAGGTAAAAATCTGGTTTTATATCTTTACTGCAACAAAATAATACTGTGTCAAAAAAGCTATCATTCTTCAATAGGGTTGCATGTGGAGGGTTTTACGGCCATATGTGGGCTGAGGAAAGCTTTCAGTTGTTCTTTAATAGTCACTAAAACATGCATCCTACAGGAACGAAAGACACACACGCATACTATTAGCTGCGTTCCCGTGAGAGGCAGTAATAACGGATAAAAAGGGGGAAGCTGGGTGATTTAGAGGATGGTAAAGACATTACGGCTGAAGCAATTAAAGAGAGAAGGGAATATTTAGAGTTGGGGGGAGACCTGATTCCCAGTGGCTCCACATAATTACAGGCCAGGATGAACGGTTTATGAAGGCCATTCCGAAATAAAATATGTGTTTTAGATCATTCCAGCTCTCAGGCGGCCATCTCTACAGCTGCCGAAGAGCTGAGAAAAGCATTTCAAACTATGTTTTCCCTTCCAAAAAGACTCTGAAAGAAGAGTTTCAAATATTTCCCCCAGGGAGTGCTTCTTCAAAGTATATCTCTACTTTGTTATTGCAGAAAAGGCCCCCGAAAAAGGGCCGGAGAGCGGAGAAAAGCATTTTAATCCTTTAACCGTGCAGTGTCTGTGAAAGATGTAGAAAACCACACAACAGGAAAGGGGCCAAAACTAAACTACCTTGGTGTGTTGATGTGTTTTTGTACTTCAGAAGCGGGAGTATAAGATGTTATTAAGGATTAGTCAAGGAACGATTCCCAAACATTCATTAACTTCAATAACGGCAATAGATCACTTCATTTCAGGGCAACAGACCACCTACATATGGGGAGATGTGCTTTTTGTGAAACACTGATTTCTAGGAAGCATTTCATAACTAACAAAGAATTCAAAATTATACTTGAGACCATGCATAATGTCTAAGCAAAGATTTCCTATACCTGATTTTGAAAATTCAGGAAATTTTTGTAGTTCTACTATATGGATTGGCAGGGAAAAAAACAAAAATACAAAAGCAAAAGTTATTTAATTTAAATGAAACACACTTACCGTGTTAGTGACATATGGCAGGCCATAATACTTCTTCTGCATATCTATCATGATATCTGTCGTTGATCGATTTTGTGGTTTTCCATGGTAAACTTGATCCAGGATTGCATAGAAAACCTAAAGAGAACCATTTACAGAAACCTTGAGTTTAGGCAAACCATTTATTAATTAACCATTTATTTTGCATTACATATTGTTTAATATTAGCTTTTTTATTTTTAAAGCAGAAGCAGAAAATATCAAATCATATTTTTTCCCAAAACAATTCTTCCTAACAATATTTATAAATATTAGTTTTTAAAAGTACATAATCATTACCTAAATGGTGTAAAATTCATTAAATTAATTAATTAAAATGTTTTGATTACTGATTTTACAATCTACATTCAAGCTGTTTGTATTATCAATATCATGTTTTTATATCAGTGATTACATAAGGTATGGCCCTGCAAATTAATTTTAAAAAAGGATAATTTTCTCTCTTATGAAACTTACAGTCATTTTTTTTATATTTTATACTCCAAAAATGGAGGTTACGTTGGAATTTTTTCTCAATGTTGAATGAGAAGATCTGGTACCTGAAGTTGAGTGTCAGCTGCACCACAGACCTTCTTGGACTCACAAAGACGGGCCACCATGCTTTGTGGCAAAGGCTGTGAGAAATAATATAGATTAAAACTATAAATATACATTACATTTTAATTCATATGAACTGCTCGTCCAAAATTGAACAAAAAGTTACTTCAGAAGACTTGGGGATATATTGTATGAATCATATAGACTATTTTTATGGTACTTTTGCCTTTTGTTTGAAACTTAGAAGCATCAGTCCCAATTTATAGTTTAAGAAAGTGACTTGATTCAAAATCAGAATGAGTTTTGAAATAATGATCATACTGATCATGACCAACATGAACATTGCGGTGCAGCATACAGTGTACCTGTCCAGTCTGATAATGGCGAGCGAACTGACTGATCACACGATAGTCTGTGGCAAAATATTCCATTAGAATAGAAGGTACCTCTGCAAAATCAGTGGCACACCTTGTTCCTTCAGAGAGAAATAACATCAATGTGATTATGCTGCTCCAGGTACATTTTAGAGCTGAAGACCGCAAATCTGAAGAAAATTAGCTGATTTTTGTAGTGATCATATCGTACCCGTCACATGCTGGTAGCGGGTGCGTCCCAGCATGGAGTGCATGGCATGGCCCATCTCATGGAAGAGATTTTCCATCATGCCCGGGCTGAGCAGTGTGGGAGCAGACCGTGTGGGGTGAGGCAGGTTCAGCATCAGGACCACCATCGGCAGCTGATACTGCCCATCTTCTAGCTGCCTCCCACCACGAATGGTGAAGTGGCAGTCCTGAGTGGCACACGAAAGAAACTGAGTTGATCAAAACTGGTTGACTGCAATTAAAAAAATTAATTCCTGAATAAATCAGTTTTATTCCTGATGTTTTTGAACAAATCGCTTGAGTGAATTATTTAATAACTCCCTCATAATGACAGTAATCTTTTTCTTTCCTTAATGAATCAATGTTTTAGAACAAATTAAGTAAATGATTCAGTGACTCACTCATAAAGATACTTGTTAACACTTGTAACTTGTTTCTTTCCGTAATGAATCAGTGTTTTTGAATGAATTGGTTAAGTAAATGATTCAATGACTCCCTCATAAACATAGCAACTTGTATCTTTCCCTAATGACTCAGTGTTTTTAAATAAACCACTTGAGTGAATCATTCAATGACTCCCTTATAAAGACAGTCATTTTTTTCTTTCCTTAGTGAATCAATGTATTTGAAGAAATTGATTGAGTAAATGATTCAATGACTCATGCACAAAGTAAATTGTTTCTTTCCTTAATGAATCAGTGTTTTTGAACAAATTGATAGGGTGAATGATTCAATGACTTCTTCATAAAGACAGTAACTTGTTTATTTCCTTAATGAATCAGTGTTTTTGAATGAATTGATTGAATAAATTATTCAATGACACACACATAGAAAGTAAAATCTTTCTTTCATTAAAGAATAAGTGTTTTTTTTTTAATGAATTAGTTGAATGAATGATTCAATGAATCACTTATAAAGATGGTAATTTTTTTCCTTAATGAATCAGTGATTTTGAATAAATTGATTGGGTAAATGATTCAATGACTTCCTCATAATAATAGTAATTTGTTTCTTTCCTTAATGAATCAGTGTTTAAGAATGAATTGATTGAGTAAATGATTCATCTATCATGACTCAAACACATAGAAAGTAAAATGTTTCTTTCCTTAAGGAATCAGTGTTTTTGAATGAGTTAGCTGAATGAATGATTTAATGAATCACCCATAAAGATAGTAATTTGTTTCTTTCCTTAATGAATCAGTGTTTAAGAATGAATTGATTGAGTAAATGATTCATCTATCATGACTCAAACACATAGAAAGTAAAATGTTTCTTTTCTTAATGAATCAGTGTTTTTGAATGAATTAGCTGAATGAATGATTCAATCACTCATAAAGACAGTAACTTGTTTCTTGATTGGGTAAATGATTAAATTACTCCCTCATAATGATAGTACCTTGTTTTTTTCCTTAATGAATCTGTGTTTTTGAATGAACTGATTAAGTAAATGATTCAATGACTCACTCATAAAGATAGTAACTCCTTGTATAATGTTGTATAACAAATACTAATTTGAGATGGAAAAACTAATAGGTGGCTTATCAGAGTCCTTCTTTACCTGGTGAGGTTTGTCTGGTCTGTAGAAGAAGTCACAGTAGATGTATCCCAGCAGACCCTCTGTTTCATGCACCACAGCCTAAAGGAACAATTCAAAATGTCAAGTGACATTAGAAATGAAGTTGGCTTGACCTGAAGATGAGCTCTCATTTAAGCCCACTGGGTTTGATAATCGAGCATAGAATTGTGATCTCACCAGCTTGTGCACATCTTCGCTCCAGACCTCCCCCACACTGGGCTGCTCAGCCAGCAGTGATACACCATACAGCTGCGTGAAAAGACCATTCAGACCTTCCATACATGCTCCCAGCGAGAAGTACGGACTGTACAGACTTGGCTCTATATTGAATCTGCCGAGACAAAACACAACATTCCAACATGCCATGTTAATAACAAGTGGACGTCAATGAACAAATTTTACTCACCAAGAGCACAGACTACAAAAGAAACATTTTGAGAATGTGAAAATAAGCATAGAAATCTTGTATCACAAAACTTTAAAGTCTCAAAAAACCTATACATATACACTGCTTAGATTTTTAATGTTTTTTTTAAAGAAGTCTCATGCTCATTAAGGCAGCATTTATTTGATGAAAAACATAGAAAGAAACTGTAATATTGTGAAATATTATTAAAATTTAAAATCAATATTTTCTATTTTAATATACTTTAAAATACAATTTATTTCTGTGTTGGCAAAGCTGAATTTTCAGCATCATTACTCCAGTATTGTCACATGATCCTTCAGAAATCATTCTGATATGCAGATTTATTATCAATGTCGGAAAGAGTTGCAATGCTTATTATTATTATTATTATTTTTTTAATCTGAGATGGTTTTTTTCAGGATTTTTTGATAAATAAAAAGTTAAAAAGAACAGCATTTATTTGAATAAGAAAACTAGAATTTGAATTTAATACATTTTTTTCTGAATAAAAGTAAAAAAAAGAAATCTGATCCCAAACTGTTCAACAGCACTGCAGCTTATTTTAGGAGAACATTTTTAGACGTAAGAAAATGAATCTGTTTCATGCTTTTCTCAGATCTCTTACCTTTCTGCACGTATCACACCACTGAAATATGGATGGTCCCATGGCATTAGCTCCTACAGAGGAAGATTTAATTCTGGTTAATTCGAGAGCAATGGACTATATCGCACTTAAACTTGCAGGTATTAGTACGTTTAGTAACATTTTTAGGAAGATGTAATAATCAGATGATATGAAAATCCAAATATCATAAATAATTGAGTGCTTACAGGATTTCTGGGGTTGAGTTTTGTCTTCATTTCCTTCATCATTTCAAAATCCTTCTTCGTCCTAAAGTTTACAGAAAATATCTGTTCATATATTATATAACATATATAAACATTACAATTTATATTATAAAAATATGTACACTATACAAACAGTTACAGTAGAGTGTCTCTATTATTGCCACAATGATATATATATAACGTAGTTGACAGTGACACCTAGTGGCATCTGCCAGAATAAGATTTTGACAATACTGCAGGAGATTCATTAATTTTACACTTTCTTAAAAAAAAACAAAAACAAAAAAAACATTTTAACTATTGTACATAATATGTTAATTTTGAACCTGTGTCTTAAAGCAAGTGACCAAATATTGAAGAGGTAAAACTCAACCTGTCTGAGAGCTTGTCTGTGATCTGCTGTAAAAAACTCATAACTGCCTCTGTGGAGAAACAGATCATAACATAACATAACATAACATAACATAACATATAACATAACATATAACATAACATATAACATAACATATAACATAACATAACATAACATTTATAATATATTAAATAATTGTTATTCTTGCAGTTCTGTTTGGTGTAGCTAGTGGTACAGAAACAACACATTTCAAGTTTAAAAGGTAGAACTTTAAAAAAAATAAAATGAGAGACTCAGAAGCATAAAGTCTACCTGGGTTTTTGGCCATGGTTCCTTTTAATGCTCTATGTGCATAAGATTCATAACCAACCAAGCGAGCCAGTTTATCTCTACAGGACAGCAGTTCCTCAAGTATGTGCATCACATTTGCATTCGGGTAGAGGAACACTTTGTATGCGACTTCCCTGACCTGACAAATATGTGCACAAACCAAAAACACTAGTTACCCCACAACAAAGCAACCTGAAAATATACATCAATCTAATATAATTCAATGTTTATGCAATTTAATTTAAACAGTTTGCTAACTAAGGAAAGTGTTCTACCAGATCATCAGGTGCATCTGCATTCAGGCCTCCGATCTGAATGTACTTCCCGTCTTTAGTGAAGTGCTGGTGAATGTGTTCAGGAAGGGCTCTCTTCTCTATTCTGTTGGGCATGTGGCAGCTCATGAGAAACTGATTGCTCAGATCCAGCAGCTTCACATTCAAGTTCACAGCCTCTTTCCTCTGTGAAAAAGAAAGGAAATCTGTGAGATTCCTAGCTGTGTCTTACACTGAGATCAGTCAAAATGTATAATTACTACAAAAATTCAGACCTTTTTTTTATCCAGATGGATTCCACTTATCTCGAAGTCAAACATAAACAGTTCAGCCACTCTTCTACATAAATAAAACAAAATATTATTATTATTTTTTTTACAAATAAAAAAATTAAAACAACATACAGTTTTTAAGGTCTATGTACTATGTCCGTTTATTTTGAGTTTAGAAAATAAATAAATGGCATGTAATGGCATAATGATTGTCCTTGTATTACAACATCATGGCTAATTTATATTTTCAAATAAAAAGAAGGCCTGATTTATACCTTGATTCTGGGTCCAGTTTGGAAAAGATCTCTTCGTTATCCAGCAGGTCCTTCATGCTCTTACACAATTCGACATTAGTATTGAGCCTGTTGAGACAGATTAAAAAAATAAAAATAAAAATCATAAAGATCTTGGGGGGGAAAAAAAAAAAAAAAAAAAAAAAAAATAATAATAATAATATTAAAAATGAGTGGATTTAAATCCAGGCCCACCTCTCTACCATAGTACCAATGTTTATACAAGTCCTTTCTGCAGCCTCACGGTATGATGGGTCTGGATGTGCCACTTTGATAAAATCAGCCTACAGAATTGAAAATAAATAAATAAATAAACATTGTATAAATATTATAATATTAAAATGTGAAATATGAAAATGTATACATATAAAAAGAAGGATACTTGATGTGTTTTAACACATTTTTACATACAAAACCAGTACAAAGTTTTAAATCATTAAGATTTTATTAATATTTTTGAAAGAAGTCTCTTATGCTCACCAAGGCTGGATTAATTGATCAAAATATAGTAAAAACAATAATGAATATTCTGAAATAGTATTACAATTTAAAATAACTGTTTATTATCTGAATATATTTTAAAAGGCAATTTAGTCAGTCTTCAGTGTCACATGATCATTACAAAAATCATTCTAATATGATGATTTAAAACGGTTTTCTCTGCTTTATATTTTTCGGAAACTGCAATACACTACCATTCAAGTTAACTAAATTATTGCTTTTATGCAGTAAGGATGCATTGAATTGATCAAAAGTGACAGTAAAGCCATTCATAATGTTACAAATGAACAGTGTTGGGGAAAGTTACTTTTAAAAGTAATGCATTACAATATTGCGTTACTCCATAAAAAAGTAACTAATTGCGTTACTTAGTTACTTTTAATGGAAAGTAATGCATTACGGTACTTTTGCATTACTTTTTGTCACCTGGGCTGGGCTTGCTTATTTATTTTTAATAACGGAAAACCAAAAAGTAATATTTTTCGCGACTGTAAAGGCCCTTTCACACCAAGAGTGAAATTAATAAGCCTCTGCACTTATTCCCAATTTCTGTCAACACGGAGACAGGAGAGATGTCAGTGAATAAATAGGAAAACAAAGTAACTTGCGTTACTTATCTGAAAAAGTAACTCAGATATTTTCTTGTTAATTTAAAAGTAATGCATTACTTTACTAGCTACTTGAAAAAAGTAATCTGTAATGTCAGAGTGACTGATGCAAATGGGATCTCGCCCGAGAGCCCAATCACCTTCGAGTGTTAACAAAACAAGCCAATCACAGTTGGCGTGCGTGCTTTGTATCGCGCATCCCGCCCCGCAGCGCGGGTATAAAAGGAGAGCGCGTGCAGACGCACATCAGTTTTTCGCTGAGGAGCCAAGACGGTGTGCCTCAGCCGTACAGCGGTGGAACAGCAACTGTGGCGACGGGACGTAACGTCTCCATTCCCTCCTTCAGGGAACGAGGGTTACCTACGTAACCGAGACATTCCCTTTCAATCAGTCACGTTCGACGTTACGTCAGAGTGACTGACGCAAATGGGATTCCTATGAAAACGCCACTATTGCTGATCCCCTCCAGTGCCCTGCGGAAGCCGGCAAGTCTCCCCACGCCAGTTGGGATGGAAGATAGGAAAGTGCTCAGGCAGAGATGAAAGCCACTGCTGTTCCGTACAGTGGATATTGGATAACACTGGGAAAGCGTACTCCAAGTAGGGGAACGCTACGGAAGCCACATCCTGCGTAAAAAAGGTACCATGTGGACATTACACATATGGACTGGCCAAGGGCAGTACTACATATGGAAGTCTCTGAGGTAGACTCAGCCAGCCTGGGGTGAGATCAATACACAGCAGAGACAGCAGAAGGTCTCTGCCAGGGAAAGACACAGGCTCACCGTGAGGGGAGCCGTACTGTGGAAGAATACACATGTGGGATCACCTGAAAAGAAATCACTACACACGGGCACGCCTGACTGCCGAGGGTGTGGGAGGAACTTCAACAGGGTTCCCAAGGGAAACTGAACTGAGAAGCAGTAAAAGTGCACGTACCTCGTCCATAGAGGGGAATTGTGCAGCAAGCGTGATTGACACCGAGCGGGTCCGGTGTTACTGGCCACCTGAGGCAAGTACAGGTGAACACACGGGCTCTACACAGAGATTATAGTGTTAGGTGTCGCTCTACAGATGTCTGCTATCAAGACACCCCACGCTAATGCCCAAGAAGATGCCACACCTCTCGTTGAGTGTGCTCTTACTAGGGCTGTCGCAATAACCGCAATATCGCAACTGCTATTGACGAGCATAACCACAGAGGAATGCAACAACCGCAGCAACCGCGATATTTCTGTGTTTTCTTTTTCGTAAGGTTATGCCCTTCTCGTTTTACACCATGCATGTGTACTGAATATTAGTAATGATAATATAATGTGTACCATGCTGAGTTGTACAGAGGCTCAGTAGATTTGCACTTAACGAGCCTAAACATACAGCGAATGAGAGAGAGATCGACTGAGCGCGTGTGATTACCTACGTCTGTCCTTCAGGCTGAGTCTTGTATATTTGTGAAAATAGGTTGTCATGTCCAAGGAAAGTGAAATCTGTCTTAACATCAACGCTCTGCTGGTCAGCTGAGCCTTTAAAAGTGGCGCTCAAAGCTAAAATGATTTCAACAGCGTGTTTCATTACATCTTTGTTTGAATGAATCAGCGTTTTTGAACGTGTAGTTAAATGAACGGTTTAAAGACTCACTCAAAGAAAGTCCCTTGACGCCACCTTGTGGTGCAACAATGAAACTGCACTGACTAACAGCCTGTCTAGAACACGCAGGTGAAATATTAACAGAAAAAGTATCTTGTCCAGTCAGATTCGAGGATCAGAACTAACTGTTATATAACAACAGCCTAATGATTTTATTGTCAGGTTTATGTTCTGTTATGTGGACCGTTATTTTGTCATTCTCTTCTGTTTACTTCACTTCCTGTTTCAACGCGATTTAGTTTCAGTTTCTGAATATGACCTCGTTACATCGTAACACACACACACACACACACACACACACACACACACACGTATGCTGTAATACCGCGCTATTGAACCACTCAAAATTACCGCGAGGGAAATTCCTTCACCGCGAAAGCTCTAGCTCTTACACCGAGGGGGCACGGTAAGCGCTGGGCCTGGTATGCCAAGACTATAGCCTCCACTATCCAGTGGGCAAGTCTCTGTTTGGAGACAGCCTTTCTCTTCTGCTGTCCTCCGAAGCAGACAAAGAGCTGGTCTGAGGTCCTGAAGCTCTGCATGCAGTCCACGTAAACGCGCAAAGCGCGGACAGGACAGAGCAGAGCAATGGCTGGGTCTGCCTCCTCCCGGGGCAGTGCTTGCAAGTTCACCAACTGATCCCTGAAAGGCGTGGTGGGAACTTTGGGCAAGTATCCGGGCCGGGGTCTCAGGACAACGTGAGAGTCACCCTGTCCGAATTCTAGGCACGAATCGTCGACCGAAAATGCCTGCAGGTCCCCTACCCTCTTGACCGAGGTCAATGCAATGAGGAGCACTGTCTTTAATGACAGAAGCTTAAGCTCTACTGACTGCAGAGGCTCGAAGGGCTCCTCCTTCAAGGCCGTCAGGACTGAGGGGTGATTTCAAAAGGATACCAGATGAAGGCACGGAGGATTTAACCTCCTCGCCCCTCTGAGGAACCTGATGACCAAGTCGTGCTTCCCCACAGACTTGCCGTCTACTGCATCGTGATGTGCGGCAATAGCGGCAACATACACTTTGAGAGTGGAGGGAGAGAGCCTTTGCTCCAACCCTTCTTGTAGAAAAGAGAGCACGACCATGATCGGGCATCTATGGGGGTCTTCCCGGAGGGAAGCACACCAATCGACGAACAGGTTCCACTTCAGCCTGTAAGCGTGTCTTGTAGACGGGGCTCTAGCTGAAGTGATGGTGTTCACTACCGCTGGAGGTAGCCCACCTTGAACCTCCGCGTCCCATCCAGGGACCATACGTGGAGATTCCACAGGTCTGGACGCGGGTGCCAGAGGGTGCCCCTTTCTCTGAGAAAGGAGATCCCTCCTCAGAGGAATTTGCCAAGGAGGGGCTGTCACGAGGAACATCAGTTCTGGGAACCAAGTCTGATTGGGCCAATATGGCGCCACTAAGAGGACCTGATCCTCGTCCTCCCTGACCTTGCACAGAGTCTGTGCGAGAAGGCTCACTGGGGGAAACGCATACTTGCGTAGGCCCCGAGGCCAGCTGTGTGCCAGTGCATCCGTGCCGAGGGTCCCCTTGGACAGGAAGAAAAACAGCTTGCAGTGGGACGTGTCCGGGGAGGCAAACAGGTCTACCCGAACGTCCCCGAAGCGTCTCCAAATCAGCTAGACTGTCTCGGGGGGGGGGGCTGCCATTCTCCCGGAAGGGCAGGCTGGCGTGAGAGCTCGTCGGCTGCACGATTGAGCTCACCTGGGACATGAACGATTCGAAATGATCTCAGATGCTTCTGACTACAAAGGAGGAGATGGCGGGCGAGTTGCGACATGCCACAGGAGTGTAGACCGCCTTGGCGGTTGATGTACGCAACGGTCGCAGTGTTGTCCATATGGACCAGTACATGCTTGTCATGTAGCAGCGATTTGAAACGGCGCAGAGCAAGCCATACTGCTAGCAACTTGAGGCAATTGATATGCCACTACAGTCGGGGCCCTGTCCAGAGCCCCGCAGCTGCACGCCCGCTGCACATGGCTCCCCAGCCCATGGCAGAGGCATCCGTTGATACAACAACATGCCTGGACACTTGCACTAGGGGAACTCCTGCCTGAAGAAAAGCAAGATCCGACAATGGATCATGCCCATCTCGGGACCCAGTCGTGAAGCCAACGCTGAAGCGGTCTCATATGAAGCAATCCGAGCGGTGTGACAGCGGGTGCGGATGCCATATGCCCCAGGAGCCTCTGAAACTGTTTCAGTGGAACAGCCCTCTTGCGCCAGAAAGACTCCTGGCAGTTCAGCATTGACTGAGCACGTTCTATTGAGAGACATGCTGCGAGGTTGACCGAGTCCAACTCCATACCGAGAAAAGAGATCCTCTGCACAGGGGAGAGTTTGCTCTTTTCCCAGTTGACCCGAAGCCCCAACCGGCTGAGATGGCTGAGCACCGTGTCCCTGTGTTCGCACAAATGCGCTCGAGACTGGGCCAGTATAAGCCAGTCGTCGAGGTAGTTGAGAATGTGAATGCCTCTTTCCCTTAATGGAACAAGGGCTGCCTCCACGACCTTGGTGAAGACACGAGGCGACAGGGACAACCCGAAGGGGAGGACCTTGTACTGATATGCTCGCCTTTTGGATGCCAAGTGGAGAAACGGTCTGTGTCAAGGGAGGATCGAGACATGAAAGTACGCTTCCTTCAGGTTGATCGCTCCAAACCAATCGAAAGGACGGATGCATTAAAAGATGTGTTTCTGCGTCAACATCTTGAACGGGAGGCTTGTGAAGGGCCCAGTTCAGAACGCGCAGGTCCAAGATTGGTCGTAACCCACCGCCTTTCTTGGGTACGATGAAGTAAGGGCTGTAAAACCCCGACCTCATCTCGGCTGGAGGGACTGGCTGTATCGCATCCTTCGCCAGCAGGACCGCGTTCTCTGCACGCAAGACAAGAGCATTTTTGTTCAGCACAGAAGTGAACCGAATGCCCCTGAACTTGGGAGGGCGCTGGGCGAACTGAATCGCATAGCCGAGTCTGACGGTTCTCGTGAGCTAGCAAGACAGTCTGGGGAGAGCGCTAGCCAGGCCCCCAGAGACCGAACAAATGCGACTAGGGGAGCCACCCATGTACCCGCAGTGGGGCAGCGAAGTGGAACACAGGGACCCGACCCGGAAGGCAGTGCATCCCAGAGTGGGGTCTGAGTGCGCGGTGCGACACTTACCTGGCTCCACAGCTGGGCAGGGGGCGCACGAGGAGGCATCGTGTCCACGAACTGGACCCTGCTGCCCACTGGCGAAAGGAGAGGGGGATGGGAGTGTGGAGACTGTGTCTCGTGCACTGCCATCCTCGCCCTCTTGGGACCCGGAGAGAAAGGAAACTGCTTTTTTTTTGAGGTTTTGGGTACCACTGGCTGCGGCCGTGAAGGCTGCTGCTGAGGCCGAGCTGGAGCAGAGGTGGAGGCAGCAGGAGGGCGTCCTCGGCAACAAGCAGGCGGAGGGACTGTGGCCGGCGGTGGGGTGGACACAGCAGCGGACTGCTGGGGCAGGATGTGACGAAACGCCTCCGTCTGCTTCTGTGAGGCAGAGAACTGTTGGGCAAAGCCCTCCACCGCATCACCGAATAGGCCGGCCTGGGAGATCGGGGAGTCCAAGAAGCGATGCTTGTCAGCCTCCCTCATATCCGCCAGGGTCAGCCATAGGTGCGCTCCTGGACCACTAACATGGACATCGTCTGACCCAGGGCCCGCGCTGTGACTTTCGTCGCCCTCAAGGCGAGGTCCATCGCTGTGCGCAGTTACTGCAATACACCTGGGTCAGCACCACCCTCGTACAGCTGCTTTAACGCCTTGGCCTGGTGGACCTGCAGGAGGGCCATGGCGTGCAGGGCGGAAGCGGCCTGCCCAGCAGCACTGTAAGCCTTGGCCGTTAGAGCAGACGAGAACTTACAGGCCCTGGACGGAAGGCATGGATTACCCCACCAGGTGGCGGCGCCTTGCAGGCAGAGCTGCATCGCAATAGCGCGCTCGACTGGGGGGGATCTCCACATACTCTTGGGCCGCTCCACCATCGAGGGTGGTGAGGCCGGAGAAAGCGCTAGGTCTGTTTCGGGCAGAAAAAGGTGCCTTCCAAGACCTAGTCACCTCCTGGTGCACCTCCGGGAAGAATGGAACTGGAGGCGGCTGCCGGCGATCGGCCTGCGCCCCCAGGAACCAATCATCCAGCCTCGAGCGTTCGGGAGAAGAAGGAGGACTCCAGTGCAGCCCGACGCTTTTGGCGGCCCGGGCAAGCATACCGGTCAGGTCTGGATCTGACTCGGGCAACGCCACTCTTCCTGACGGAGGCAGTGCAGCCGAATCATCATCTCCAGAGCCTAGCTCGTCCCCCGATGCAGCAATCGACATCCTGTCATCCGCTGGTGCCCCGAACGAGATGCTGGGCCCCGACCTGTCCGAGGACCCAGCCAGCTCGCCCGGGAACACCAGAGGGTGCGAAGTGCAGGAGGAATGAGAGGCCCGTGGAGACGCACTTGACGGGGAAGCTCTCACCGTTATCCTCAGATCACCCTGACCATGAGCCGAAGTAGCCCTCCGCTGCTAAGAGACGGAGGAACTAGAACGGGGTATGGCAAGGGGGATACCCCCTCGTTTGATGAGGAGGTATCTGGACCGCAACATCGCGATGGTCATGTTCCCGCAATGAGAACATGACTCATCCACGAGCGCTGCCTCAGCGTGCTGATAGCCCAAGCACGAGGCACAGCGATCGTGACTGTCAGGCAAAGCCAGGAAGCAACCACATCCAGAAACGCACGAGCGGGAAGCCATCTTTAAAAAGATGCCCGTCGCTCGTGGAGTTCTTTTAGATATTGCTCTTTTTAGAAATACTCTTTTAGAGAAAATGCTTAAGCACCCAGGGAAGGTCGCGGCGCGACCACAATTTGATGGGCCGCAGCACGCCGTGAGAGAAAGCAGCAGCACTGGACAGCAACCCCCGCTGACGCGCCGTAACACCAACACTGAGACTTGCTGTCGAATGCTAAAAAAATGTATCAGTTTCCACAAAAATATTAAGCAGCACTATTGTTTTTCAATTCATCTTTGCCATCACAAAAATCTAAATAATATAAATATAATATAAATAGAAAACATTTATTTTAAATTGTAATACTAGTTCATAATATTGTGGTTTTTATTGTATTTTTGATCAAATAAATGCAGCTTTAGTAAGCATAAGAGATGTCATTAAAAAAAATGAAAATTACAGTTTTTCTCGATTGCTAAAACACTATAACCAAGCTTTTGAACTAAAATTTCAAAACCATAACACCATTTTTAAAAAAGCACACCCATTTCCTTAAACTATAAACACAATTCCCCTGCTTTGACACATAAAAGTCAGATTTGGTGAACTGTTACTGCAAAACTCTACACACAAATCCCTACATTTCTCAGTGCTTACACCATGTGGTCATTTAGAAAGCACTATCATTCAATATTGTTCACTCAAGTGAGCACAGTCTGAGCTCAATTAGCACACAATTACCCAAGTGGAAACACTAGGGGGGAACCACAAGCAACATAACTTATTACTGTTTTTTATAGTATTGCTTTGAATTGATCTCATCAGTGTGTAAGACTGTGTTGTAGTGTGTGTGTGTTTGAGGGTTTCCATGTCATGTCTGAGAGCAAAGTTGGGTTTTTCAGCAAGATTGAGTTGTTTTGAGCTGACAGCTTCATTTTGACCTGAATATAGGAAGTATGGATTTGTGTTTAGAGTTGCGCAAACAAGAGGCATAATTTCAAGAAATGTGTTTAAGCAATCGAGAAAAACTGTAATAAATAAACACATATTCTTACATTTATTTGTCAAAGCTTTGAATTTCAAATGAGGAGAACAGTCTTCTAAAGCTTTCATTTTTCATCCCCTATTATTTATTTATATCAACCATGTTTACCATGTCTGCCACTCTGCACAAGCTGTCTGAGAGTTTGTCAAATATCTCCACGGTCTGGACTCCTGGAGGGCAGCGACAGGCCTTCTCCAGCAGCTGCTCTGTCTCCTGCAGGGCTCTGTCCTGGACCACCTCAAAGCCCTCCACACAGCTGAGCTCTGGGACACCAAACAACCCCTGACAGACATATAGTTTGTATTTACTCTGTTATAAGACAATCAGCAATTCAAATTAGACAGATCCAGTCAGATACGTACCACATTTTGTTGGAAGAGGTCTAGTCTCCTCTGGACTTTGGCATTGAAAGCAGCTCCTACAGGTGACCAGGTGGTGACTGTCCTGCAGACCCGCGCTGCTGTCCCATGCCTGAACAAACACACCAGGGGTCTGTACACTGACATTACTGATGAGGACAGAAAACAGACGACTCGACCACTACACTGAATTCAACATTCACAGTCAACAAAAATACCTAAACTAAACAAGTCTAACCAACGGCACAGCACTGCAGTCAAACGCAGCTTCACGGGATTTTAAGAAAAGAAGCATGACATTCTCCTTCCAATGACAGTAAACACAGATTTCACCGCAGCACTTTCGACACGGAAATACATTCGAGAGACTTTCTAAAATCATATTTCACTCTTTAGAAACGCTAAAATGTGTTTAATTAAAATATTTTTATTAATACACTTGTGATATGATTATAAAAGATATCCAAAGATGTTACGGTGAGTTTAAACAGTATCTGGTTTAAATCGAAAGTGAATAGCGAATCAACCCTGGTATTTCAAAATAAAGGTTCAACATAATAAAGTCCGCAATTAATATACATAATGTAGTGAGAGTTCTCTACTACTGTTACTACTGTTACTACTACTATTTTATCATTATTGCTCATTCTCTTACTTTTTTATATATTATATTATAATTTAATATAATAAAAATATTACTTAACAGTTCTTTGTATATTAGTATTAATATTAACATGAATGAATGAATGAGGCATTTATATAGCGCTTGTCTATAGCTGTACACCCAAAGCTTTACAATCATAATGCCACATAACTAAACACTTGTATTTTTAAAAGCAAAAATGCTAACAATTATATATAATAAAATTATGTGAGTTAATGGCTGTTACATAATTGAAATTTGTTCAGAATATCTATCTATCTATCTATCTATCTATCTATCTATCTATCTATCTATCTATCTATCTATCTATCTATCTATCTATCTATCTATCTATCTATCGCTGTTCTAGAAGTGGGCGTGGCTAGCAGACGCATGACGCAGTACGTTCTGTGCGTGCTATGTGACGCTCACTCACTGCCGCACTGGACAGTCACATGACAGGCATATAGTCGTTTTGGAGCTGTTTCGCTGTCAAACAAACCGATTTCAATTTTAAACCGCAAAAGCGATGGACAGAGTGCGATTTTTGACGGCTTCTGATCTCCAGTGATATGTCAGGTCGGTTTTCTATTTCTCTACAAACATACAAACCCCAGGTGTAAACGTGAATGTGTTAAAATGTAATGTCAATTTCACAGTAAACAACTAGCTAGTTCCTACTTTTGTTGTATTATCTCATAAGATTATGCCATATTGAGAAGCTAGAATTTCCAGGTATTATAGTTAAGCAATGTTTATTTATCCCAGCTGAAAAACAAATGTTTGCACAGTTGCTTAACACTCATTTTGGCTTATGTTGACATATCCAGTCAAAACTATTCTGTTAACTTTGTGTATAGACACATACAGAAAAAATAACGATCTTTTGTCTAGCTATTAACATGTTTTTAATGTTTTGCAGAGTCATGCACAGTGTTTACTTATCCTAATGCTTACTCAAATGTTTTAACACTAAAAAAGTAATATTATGGTCCTTTTATTTACATATTTCATTTTTATATTCTACATGGTGAATATAATGCATCTAAATACTGTATGTGTCCATCATCGTTATCATGTATTAAGCTGGACATCACCCCACCCAAGTGTAACTTGATGCATCTATTTCTGTATTTCCACTTTGTTACACCGTTACATCTTTGTATCTGTTATTTTGTAGCTAAACCCCTGCGTCATGCCTGTGGATGGCCCCCGGACCTCTGTTTTCACCTTTCAGTCCGCTGTTCACAGCCATCATGTTCTCCGCTCGCTGGAGGAGCTGAGACAGAAGGAGCTCTTGTGTGATGTGACGGTTAAAGTGGAGCACAGGAGCTTTCGAGCGCACTCTTCAGTACTGGCTTCCTGCAGCGACTATTTTTACACCAGACTGACAAACCACAGCCGACCGAACCTCACCGTCAGGTTACCGGATGAGGTAATGCTTGATATGGTGGATGGGTTGAATCTGGAGGTTTTGAGAAAACTATGGTTAAGCTGTCATTCTTGTTTGATTTGTTGTTGCTTTTAACAAATTTTAACACCCATATATACATTTATTTAAAAAATGTCATACCCTAAAACAAACAACATATGGTTCAACAAAATTCTGTCATCACTTACTCATGTATGAATAAATCCATGAAGGTTACTATGAGGGTCAATGACTTGATGTATATAATTTTTTTTTTTTTTTTTGTGTAGATATATTTATTCAAAAATACATTAAAAATGCAATAATACATTTAGGTCTGGTTTCACAGACAGGGCTTAGACTAAGCCAGGACAATTCCATAGTTCATTTAGGACATTCAAATAATTTTCTATAAATGTGCCTTAGATAAAAACATTATTGGTGTGCATCTTGAGACAAAACAATGGCACTGATATATTTTAAGATCAGTTAGTGCAGGTTTCTTTCAGGTGAAACAACTCAGACTTACATTTAGGTCTGGGAATAGTCTTAAGCCTTGTCTGTGAAACCGAGGGATACTGACTTGAATACACCTCTTCTATGATGAGAATGTTTATAATTTATAAATTATAATTTAAATATTTTTGGGAGAAAAATAAATTTAAAAAATGTCTTGGTGATGCAACTATCAAGTCAAGTCAAGTCACCTTTATTTATATAGCGCTTTTAACAATACAGATTGTGTCAAAGCACTTAACAGTATCAAATTGGAGGATAGAGTGTCAGTAATGTATAATAATAAGATTAAACACTCAATTTTCAGTTAAAGGCATTTCATTATTGAATTCAGAGATGTCATTGTCTAGCTCAGTTTAGTTTAAATAGTATCTATGAAATCAAATTGACGATAATCGTTAGAAATTAAGTGTCCCCAACTGAGCAAGCCAGAGGCGACAGCGGCAAGGAACCAAAACTCCCTCTGTGACAGAATGGAGAAAAAAAAACCTTGGGAGAAACCAGGCTCAGTCGGGGGGCCAGTTCTCCTCTGGCCAGGATATTATTATTTATTTTTTTACTTATCGTTTTAATTAAATTTTAAATGTATAAATGTATTATATTTCTATTTTTATATTGTTGCAATTTCTATCAATAATAGTATTATGTAGTTAGGTATTTTATTATATTATAGTTAATTTGTTTAATTTTAAGTTTTATTGCATTTAAGTCGAGGTCTTCACTGGGGATATGTCCCCGGGGCTCATCCAGGTGTCCGGCCTCCGCCGACGGTCAGGGTTGCAGACATCATCTCCCGGCGCCATCTGATCTGGACACGGACTGAGAAACAGAATAATAAAGAAACAGACAAATATTAGCGTAGATGCCATTCTTCTTACGATGTAACGAGTACATCGTGTGTTATGAGGAGTGTTCCCGGTTCCGGTTGATCTAATTAATGCAGCCTAACAATCCTTTAACGGATTTGAATAATAGAAGTGTATTAGTGTGTTATGTGTAAGCCAGGTTAAAGAAATGTGTCTTTAATCTAGATTTAAACTGACAGAGTGTGTCTGCCTCCCGAACAGTGTTAGGTAGATTGTTCCAGAGTTTGGGCGCTAAATAGGAAAAGGATCTGCCGCCCGCAGTCGATTTTGATATTCTAGGTATTATCAAATGGCCAGAGTTTTGAGAACGCAGCAGACGTGGAGGACTATAATGTGATAAGAGCTCGCTCAAGTACTGAGGAGCTAAGCCATTCAGGGCTTTAAAAGTAATTAACAAGATTTTAAAATCTATCCGATGTTTGATAGGGAGCCAGTGCAGTGTTGACAGAACCGGGCTAATATGGTCATACTTCCTGGTTCTAGTAAGGACTCTAGCTGCTGCATTTTGGACCAACTGTAGTTTATTGATCAAGCGTGCAGAACAACCACCCAGTAAAGCATTACAATAGTCTAACCTTGAGGTCATAAACGCATGAATTAGCATTTCTGCATTTGACGTTGAGAGCATAGGTCGCAATTTAGATATGTTTTTGAGATGGAAAAATGCAGTTTTACAGATACTAGAAACATGGCTTTCAAATGAAAGATTGCTATCAAACAGCACACCTAGGTTCCTAACTGATGAAGAAGAATTGACAGAGCAGCCGTCAAGTGTTAGATAGTGTTCTAGGTTATTACATGTGGGATTTTTAGGTCCGATAATTAACACCTCTGTTTTTTCAGAATTTAGCAGCAAGAAGTTACTCGTCATCCAGTTTTTTATATCGACTATGCATTCCGTTAGTTTCTCAATTTGGTGTGTTTCACCGGGCCGTGAAGAAATATAGAGCTGAGTATCATCAGCATAACAGTGAAAACTAACACCATGTCTCCTGATAATATCTCCCAAGGGTAACATGTAAAGCGTGAAAAGTAACGGCCCTAGTACTGAGCCTTGAGGTACTCCATACTGCACTTGTGATCGATATGATACCTCTTCATTTACTGCTATGAACTGATGGCGGTCAGATAAGTACGATTTGAACCATGCTAAGGCACTTCCACTAATGCCAACTAAGTTTTCTAGTCTATTCAAAAGAATGTTGTGGTCGATAGTGTCGAACGCAGCGCTAAGATCCAGTAGAACTAATAAAGAGATACAACCATGATCAGATGATCGAAGCAGGTCATTTGTAACTCTAATGAGAGCAGTCTCAGTACTATGATACGGTCTAAATCCTGACTGGAATTCCTCACAGATACCATTTTTCTCT
Source organism: Spinibarbus caldwelli (assembly GCA_039654775.1). Classification (NCBI taxonomy): domain Eukaryota; kingdom Metazoa; phylum Chordata; class Actinopteri; order Cypriniformes; family Cyprinidae; genus Spinibarbus; species Spinibarbus caldwelli. The sequence goes on along the minus strand of CM077253.1, from coordinate 21,736,199 downwards.
AAGAAGGAATATAATTGTGAGGATACTACCTTTTCTAGTATCTTTGACAGAAAAGGGAGATTTGAGATCGGTCTGTAATTAACTAGATCTTTGGGGTCAAGTTGTGGTTTTTTAATGAGAGGCTTAATAACAGCCAATATGAAGGTTTTGGGGACATATCCTAATGACAATGATGAATTAATAATAGCCAAAAGAGGATCTATGACTTCTGGAAGCAGCTCTTTTAGTAGTTTAGATGGAATAGGGTCTAACATACATGTTGTTGGTTTAGATGATTTAACAAGTTTATACAATTCTTCTTCTCCTATAATAGAGAATGAGTGGAATTGTTCCTCAGGGGATCTATAGTGCACTATCTGATGCGATACTGTAGCTGACGGCTGTATGGTTACAATTTTATCTCTAATAGTATCGATCTTGGAAGTAAAGTAGTTCATAAAGTCATTACAGCTGTGCTCTTGGGAAATGCCAACACCTGTTGATGCTTTATTTTTCGTTAAATTAGTGACTGTATTGAATAAATACCGGGGGTTATGTTTGTTTTCTTCTTGAAGAGACGAAAAGTAATCAGATCTAGCCGTTTTTAATGCTTTTCTGTAGGATGGGGTACTTTCCCGCCAAGCTATACGAAATACCTCTAGTTTTGTTTTCCTCCAGCTGCGCTCCATTTTCCGGGCTGCTCTCTTTAGGGTGCGACTGTGCTCATTATACCACGGAGTCAAACTGTTTTCTTTGATCTTCCTTAAGCGTAAAGGAGCAACTGTATCTAAAGTGCTAGAAAAGAGAGAGTCCATAGTTTCTGTTACATCATCAAGTTTTTCTGCGCTGTTGGATATGCTGAGGAACTGAGATAAATCAGGAAGATTACTTACAAAGCAGTCTTTTGTGGTAGAAGTGATGGTTCTACCATACTTGTAACAAGGAGTAGAATTTACAGTTTTGGCTATATGGAGTTTACACAAGACTAGATAATGATCTGAGATATCATCGCTTTGCTGCAGAATTTCAACACCACTAACATCAATTCCATGTGACAGTATTAAATCTAGAGTATGATTTCGACAATGAGTAGGTCCTGAAACATGTTGTCTAACCCCAATAGAGTTCAGAATGTCTATGAATGCTGATCCTAATGCATCTTTTTCATTATCGACATGGATATTAAAATCACCAACAATTAAGACTTTATCTGCAGCCAGTACTAACTCAGATAGAAAATCAGAAAATTCTTTAATAAAGTCTGTGTGGTGCCCTGGTTGCCTGTACACAGTAGCCAATACAAACATCACAGGGGATTTATCACTAACACGTGTTTCTCTAGATAATGTTATACGCAGCACCATAACTTCAAACGAGTTATACTTAAAGCCTGCCCTCTGAGAAATACAGAGAATATTGCTATAAATTGTAGCAACACCTCCCCCTTTACCTTTTGGATGTGGCTCATTTTTATAGCAGTAATCTTGGGGGGTAGACTCATTTAAAGTAATGTATTCATCTGGTTTTAGCCATGTTTCTGTCAAACAAAGCACATCTAGCTTATGGTCAGTGATCATATCATTTACAAATAGTGCTTTTGTAGAAAGGGACCTGATATTCAGTAAGCCAAGTTTTATCAGTTGTTTCTCTGTATTGTAAACATTTTTTATTTGTTGAACATCAATTAAATTGTTACTATTACTTTGGTTTGGACGTTTTCTGTATTTTCTAGTACGGGGAACAGACACAGTCTCTATAGTGTGATATCTAGGTGAAGGAGTCTCTATGTGCTGAGAATTAACTGACTTCTGTGACGTGAGGCGGCTAGCAGACGGTCGGTTTAGCCAGTCTGTCTGCTCCCTAACCTGGGCCCTAGTTAGTCAAGTACGAACTCTAAGACTATGTGCCATATTTCTAGAGAGAAGAGAACTATCCAGATATCATGATTAAGAAAAAAGGCATCAAATTAATAAAATGTTTGAAATGGACCTTAGGTATTTTTGGCATGATGTTATTATTATTAATATTATTTGTTAGAAATATATATTTTACAAAACTGTTTATTTATATTTGTCAAGGATCCCTGCAGGCCATCATAACTGTGTGTCAAGGCCTTCAAGTTTCTTAAAATACTAGATAATTTACCTTTTTTATGACAAGGCAAGATTAAATATCAGTATCATAACATTTATGAATTAATAATCATGATATTTGTGTGTATATATATATATATATATATAAATAAAAGTGTGTGTGTGTCTATATATATATATATGTATGTATATGTGTATATATACACACACACACACACACACACATATATATATATATATATATACACACACACACACACACACACACACATATATATATATACACACACACACACACACACACATATATATATATATATATATATATATATATACACACACACACACACACATATACATATATATATATATATATATATATATATATATATATATATATATATATATATATATATATATATATAGATAGTGCTTATACCACATTTTAAGCATTTTTGAACATGGTTTAAAGTTCTACATTTCTTTGTGAAGCATTTGTTATTTGTTTTGACTTTGTTTTGTATAAAATTTTGTTTTATACACTTTAACTAACTTTTCCTTGAGTGTACGATGGAAGAAACTGAGTCGTTGTTATTATTAATATTATTTGTTAGAAATATATATTTTACAAAACTGTTTATTTATATTTGTCAAGGATCCCTGCAGGCCATCATAACTGTGTGTCAAGGCCTTCAAGTTTCTTAAAATACTAGATAATTTACCTTTTTTATGACAAGGCAAGATTAAATATCAGTATCATAACATTTATGAATTAATAATCATGATATTTGTGTGTATATATATATATATATATATAAATAAAAGTGTGTGTGTGTCTATATATATATATATGTATGTATATGTGTATATATACACACACACACACACACACACATATATATATATATATATATACACACACACACACACACACACACACATATATATATATACACACACACACACACACACACATATATATATATATATATATATATATATATATATACACACACACACACACACATATACATATATATATATATATATATATATATATATATATATATATATATATATATATATATATATATATATATAGATAGTGCTTATACCACATTTTAAGCATTTTTGAACATGGTTTAAAGTTCTACATTTCTTTGTGAAGCATTTGTTATTTGTTTTGACTTTGTTTTGTATAAAATTTTGTTTTATACACTTTAACTAACTTTTCCTTGAGTGTACGATGGAAGAAACTGAGTCGAACGAGTTTGGCATGACATGAGGGAGAGTAAACGATGACAGAATATTCATTATTGTGTGAACTATTCCTTTAAAAATTGTTTACATTGCAGTGCTGTCAAATTAGGCCTTATATATTGAGATTAAATTGAGTAAATGAAGGTACAGCAATAACCCAGTAATGCGATTTGCAAATGATTTATTCATGCAGTAATCATGACTAGATCCTTAATCTCCCCAGGTCACGGTGGAAGGATTTGAGCCTCTTCTGCAGTTTGCCTACACTGCAAAACTTAACTTCACAAAAGAAAACATCCTGGAGATCCACAGATGCGCCGAATTTCTTGGATTTCAAAACCTCGATAAAGCCTGCTTTGAATTCCTCGTCCCAAAATTTTCTGATGATGGTGGAACCTCAAAAAAAGTGAAGGGTAAAAGCAAGAACCAAGCGTCCCGTGAGAAATCCCAATCCATCTGCAGTCCAAATGACCAAAACCCTGAAACTGGAGAAGATCGCGTACCTCAAGATGCAAGCACTGTCATGCAAGCTGCATCTGCAACATCCTCTGTAGAAAGCCCTAAAGATTGTCCCCACATCTCAAATGACAAAGAAATGCAGGTTGATTTATCCCCTCTTTATGCAAGAAGCACTTCATACCACATGGGTGATGGCCAAGATCAGTTTTGCCTACAGAACTGTGGCCCACAGTTGCCTTCCTCTTCCATGGTGGCCGCTGAAGTTTGTCCTTTCCTGTCCATTTCGAGCACCGGTGACAATGAGAAACTGCATTCTTCTGCAGCAGGGGACATTTTAGCAATGGAGGACGATTTCCAGAAGGAACTAGCAATGGATGTGCATTGTGAACCACCTACTGATAAAGACCTGAGCATAGCCAGTATCACCGAGGGCCACTTTGACGAACGTGAAGGGCCTCTAATGCCACCCACCGACTGCAGCCAACTATGTCCTCTGAATTCTGCTCAGTCAAGCGGGGTTTTGGACGGCATTTCTGGCGCTCCAGATCTCAGCAACATTGGCACCGACGACAACCAGTTGTTTGATTCCAACGAACAAACGTTCTCTGAACTGACCCCCAAAGATTGCTCCACAGAACGAAGCACAGTGGAAAGGGAAGTGGCTGAGCATCTCGCAAAGGGTTTTTGGCCGGATTTAAGCTCAACGTTAAATGAGCCGCTACCTTTGGACTCTATCGACCAGTCATCTGCAGGAAATGGCTCAGACTTCCACTGGTTAAAGCATCTGGATCTGGGCGCTGCGCCTGATGATTGTCCCTTCCTGAGAGACCTGAGCTCCAACGATAGACAGACCTCTGGAGGAGACACTCTGTCCAAAGAGGACACTGAAGACAGTCCCTGCATGTCCCCCATTAACTCAAGGGAAAACTCTGAGTGCGAATCAGATGGAGACTGTGCGCAATGCGGTAGCAGTGAACAAGTGCAGGAGGTGAGCTTGCTTGCACTCACTTCTTGAAGTTAGAATTGAAGTTTGGTGCCAAATTGCAGACCTTTATTTCGACCTCGATTGAGATTCCCTGACATGCTTCAATTAAAAGTTTCAGTCCCTACTGAAAAATGTTACCAAACTTGAGGCTGAACACAGCTGCAATCCTCCATAATGCAGTGTTGACGTCTCGGTTTTCTTCCCAGGTGGATTTGCCATTCCCTGTGGAGCAAATTTCCAGCATGACCCGGAGAGCGTTCTTGCAGATGTTGAAACGCGAGCAGCTGACCCCAGAACAGCTGGAGTTTGTTCAGGATGTGAGACGGCGCAGTAAGAACCGCATGGCTGCACAGCGCTGCCGCAAGAGAAAGTTGGACTGCATCTACAGGCTGGAGGGAGAAATCAAGAAACTGGTATATTTGTTTGTCATATCTACTGTACTGACTCTAAAATAATATTGGTTCGCACAGTTTACATCCCATTTACCACATTTACCCCAGTAATTGCGATTGAATCAGCCAGTCTTGTGTTAATAACTGGTGTAAACATGTTTTTCGATGGTGAAGTACAATCAAACAATATGCAGCATGATCATTGTACACTCATTCATGAAGGAATGATGAATGAGCCAGTTACTTTGAATGAATTTGAAATGAGACCAGTTCAAACCATTGATTTGAAATAGAGAGTTTACAAACTCACTCAACCACTCGGGGGTGTAGGATAATGCATAGGATAGGATAAGATGCATAGGATAATGCATCTTTGAGGAAATTAACTAGCTTTTCACGACTATTCCCTGAAACCGTGGTAACTTTGTTGCACATCTGTCATTTAAACCACATTGTTTCACCAATATAGAACTGTCGTTAATGACTTCATGCAGGTGGTGAAGTAATAATTTATGCTAATTCATCGAATTAAAGTTAGAATTTATGTCAGACTATTGCTGTAAATGTTTTTGTTCTCCATTGTTTTGCGTTATTTCTAGATTTAGAAATTATATTCACTGCATGATTATCATGACCAAGAGAATTCACAATACCAGTGTTATTGTGATATCTATATTTTGTGTTTTATCTTTTTTTTTTAAGGCGAATCAATTACACTCAAAATATGACTGTAGGGAATAGGCATGGCCACAAATATTATTCTTTCATTGTAAAAGTAGAATGTTAAAAATATACATCGTAAATTTGGACAGATATACAGAAATTATTTATTTTTTGGTAACATCTTTACAACAAAATATATTTCATAGTGCTGTCAAATAGATTAATCATCCAAAATAAAAGTTTTTTTTTTTACATATGTGTGTATATTTATATGCATATATATATTCATATTTATATATGATTTATATTATATATATATATAAATGTATACATATTTTTCTTAGATATATACATGTATGTGTGTATATTTATATATACATGTAAATATACACAGTCCACACACACACAGTGTGTAAACACAGACTTTTACTTTGGATGCGATTAATCACGATTAATCGATTTGACAGCACTAATGATTTATTAATTAGTATATAGGCCTATTTAAAAGCAGTTATTATGAGTTGGCGGTTCTTCATCCAAAGTACGACACAAATTGCCAATGGGAAACCAGAAATCATTAAATTCCCTAATTTTCCCATCCCTAACCATTACCACATTTTGTATGGGCATAAACTATACAATTATATTGCTTCTATTGTTCCCTTTTCAGATGGAGAATGAGAAAACTAATCAATCAGACATATAGTACACAGTTTTGCACACGTTACACAATGCTGCAAAACAACAGACATCAACAAAATGTGTTATGATTAGTTTTTTTCACCATAAGGAATGCAAAGTCTGGTAAACTCAAACTGAAATTTAATCTTAAAATGGATCTTCTTTTGTTTCCACATTTATCAGAGGAGCGAGAAGGAGAAATTACTGCAAGATCACAACCAGCTGAAGCTCAGCATAGAGGATGTGCGTCAGAACCTCTCAGGCCTTTGTCAGAGCCTCTGCATGGACGCCTCGCCACAGTCCGAACAGCTGCAAGCACTGGCCAGGTACGTCTCCTCCGACTGTCCCACCTCCGTCCTCCTCACCCCCATGGCCTCTCCTAACCTGGCTGGCCCAGATCAGGACGCCCATGCGAACTCCTCCCTGGACACCTTTCTTGCAGACACATGTCCTGAAGAAGACACAGTAGCACTCAGATCGCCCACTGCCTTCCTGCAAGACAGCGTTCAGAGCACTGTTACAGATCCAGCTCTGTGATGTACAGCAGAGCAAAGCAGCTTGGGAATGGTCTGATATTTCATTTTTACTCAGGAGCTTACCTTTCTGCTGCCGTCAGTTACACTTTTGAGCATGACTTTCTTATTAGGAGCACTTTCGTAATGTTTCCAAGTATGGATGTGACTAAATTTGCACTATTAGCGAGAGTTTCATATGTAAATGCTATACGGATGTATACGGATATGCCTTTAATTCCTTGTTTGCTGTTACGCCATAGGGGTCATTCCTGTTATGCCACACGAAATGAATATACTTGTGTTGTAACTAAGTGTTTCAGAAATATGCTCTGCTAAGCTCAGGCGCATACATTTTTATAAATTATAACTTGATTATTTACACAATGTCAAAAAAAGACGACTAACGGGATGGAAAATAACAGGGTGGAAATAAAGGGCTAAGTGCTTTGTTTAATTACAGATTGATAGTTAGCTCAAGTTGATGTTTTCAACCATGTTTTGATATTTTGATTCCATCACACACATTTTTTATAAATCTTGTCCAATAGGGTGGAATATTTTGGAGTAAGACAAACAAACTAATAGCACAAGACATCTTTGAATTAATACTTTAACATGTATATGTTGATGTATGATGTCACTTCCTGGACGATTGTGTCATTTAAAGAACAGTTTTTTGTTAGTTAAAGGGATTTTTTAGTAGACTAACAGGGTGGAAAGTGATATTGAAGACAAAGGAAATATCTATAAAAAGATTAACAATTAAAACAATATAACCAAGTTTGGTTTAAGTATTTTGAATAAAGAAAGGAAAGCACTTGGATTATTTCTTAATAAATTTACTTTTTATGCTTTTTAATGCATTAATTGTAATACTGTCATGAAAGAAAACTAACAAGACTTTAATCTGCAACAATTGTCAGTTTTATATTTTTATTCAAATATAGACTTATGAAAATGTATTACATAACAGGAATGGCCCGTGGATTAATTTCCAGTCCTAGCATTAATTTCATGTACACTGCCACAAAGGACAATCCTTGTAATTCTCTTTATATGTTAATGGATTATGGTTTTTGTTATGCTATGTAGAGCATATAAGTACATTCCAGTGTAGCCTAATACGTCTTTCGCATTACCGGCATGAGAATTGTGCATTGAATATGCATCTCTCTCTCTCTCTTTTTTTTTTTTTTTTTTTTTTAAGTTTTCATATATGCATAAGTCATACTTATAGTGAGATTTAAATAACTGCCATGTAAGATTTAATGCATATCATGTAGGGTTTGTGAAAAATATATAGAACCCATAGTCTCTCTAAGATAAAATAAAAAATAGATTTAGATGCTGTTCACTTTTTGCTTGAGAAAGTGCAGTGTGTTTGGAAAAGATCGATTTCAAGGTCAACATAAAATCAAAATTGATCCTATTTCCATTCTTAATACATGTTTCTGGTATTATTGTGCAAGATTCTTCATTACACATTATTTCAGTGAAACGTTGTCTTGTATTATTTCATCAAAATGTAATATCTTCTGAAATTACTTTACTTATTAGCTGATGATGTCATCAAGGCCATGCAGTCTATTGGCTGCTGGATCACAAATAGAGATAAAGGCATTATTTTAACTCTTGTTGTGGAACAGAATGCTTACTTTTCATGTACTTTTCATCAGATTCTAATCTACATTTTTTATTGCAAAATATCTTGTTTGAATTCATTATTGAACTAGTGTTCATTTCAATAGAATATTAGTCTAAAAGACATAACCTGTTCATTTTGTCATTGTAGCGTCAATGGAATGTTCTATTTTTACTTTTTTGTGCCTTTTTTGTTGTTTGTTTTAACCCTGTAACCAAAATACTGTCATGTAAATCTAGAATGCACTGTATAATTCACTGTTTGATTCAGATTTAACAAATAGTAGCAAATAAATTGTCAATAATAATTTTTTTTCACTCAGTGTGTAAATGTGGTGGTTCTTGCTAATAGGAATGAACAAATAAATCAACCCTTTTTTAATTTCTGGTTGAAATATGTGACACTAGACCACAAAACCAGTCTTAAGTAGCACAGGTATATTTGTAGCAATAGCCAACAATACATTGTATGGGTCAAAATTATCGATTTTTCTTTTATGCCAAAAATCATTAGGATATTAAGTAAATATCATGTTCCATGAAGATATTTTGTAAAATTCCTACTGTAAATATATCAAAACTTAATTTTTGATTAGTAATATGCATTGTTAAGAACTTGATTTGGACAACTTTAAAGGCGATGTTCTCAATATTTAGATTCCAGGTTTTTAAATAGTTGTATCTCAGCCAAATATTGTTTATTCAGAAAAATACGCCTGGTTTTGTGGTCCAGTGTCACATATAATTTTAAGCACACACTTTCTAAGTTGGTGTACGGCATCGAATATCTTACATGTCTAGATCTGTTAAAGAGAAAATGTATATTCAGTGAGATATGAAGGTCATGCTAAAGTTTCATAAACACAGTGGTTTTACCACCTTCTCTCTAGATGCCAAATAATTAATCTTAGTTACGGTCTTCCTCTAAACTCTGTTTTAAATGATCAGCTGCTGAATAGAATTTGTGCAATAGTGCACCAGTTTCAACATAATAATGTTTTAAAAGAGTCCAATAAATATCTAAAATGGGAACATTTTTCAAAATGTGAGGAATTCCAGTGCGTCAATTGTTTATCATGTTGTAATCACTTCTCTTATATTAATATATATATATATATATATATATATATATATATATATATATATATATATATATATATATATGCTTAAACATTTTCAGCAATTGAGTTATGTAGCCACAAGAGGTCAGAGTAATCATGTATTATTCATTGCGCGTTCACACACACACACACTAGATATTGCATACACTGTACTATCATCCAAAAAAAATGTATTATTCTGTACATTTAATATGCGCATATAGTAACGTTACGAGCATGCGTTTTCAAAACATGTACAACACAGGAAGATACTTTCATTGTCTTAGGGGCCATTTACACAGAACGTGTGGTGTTTTAAAGGCTGTAGAACAAAAAAAAGCAAGGTTGTGGAACGCTATAAAACTTAAACAACTTTTAAACTGAGCTCCGCGTTTTTAGAACGCCGTGTCATGCGCGAGACGCTGCAACAGACGCGACGCGTCAAACCGCGTCTATTTATCGCATATTTACATAGAAAAACATGGGAAAAGCGGCGCAGAGGAATGCAAACACAAGGCCTGTTTGAAAGTCATCTAACTGGAGCATCTGAGGGAGAACTTGACGCATTATGACACCATAGTTAAAAGAGGCGACTTTAGAGGAATCTGTTGAGAGCTGTTCATCTGTGAGTGAAGCTGTTTAGATCATTTTAACTGTTTGTGATCGCAATGAAAAGGTAAGCAGTAGCACCAGGACATTTCTTTCATCTTAATGGATTAAGCATATAGTTTGTGTCTCTTTATATCTGGTCAATTTTTTTATTTTAAGATTCAATTCTCGCTATTAACAAACCATTAACTACGACATTTGCCTCAATAAACTGCTAATTTGCTGCTTATTAATAGTTAGGTAGTTGTTATGTTTAGGTATTGGCTAGGATTAGGGATGTAGAATATGGTCATGCAGAATATGTGCTGTAGCCTACTAATAAACAGCCAATATGTTAATAATTGGCATGCAAAAAGGCGACTAGTTAATAGTGAGAATTGGTCCCTATACTAAAGTGTTACCGATTGTTTCATTTTAAATAAGGTCGATATGTTGTGTATTGTAAAAAACATTAAGATTAAAAGAACAGAATAGACATGGTTATTAATTTTATTCATTCTTGTAACACATTATGAGTTTTCTGACACCTTATACAATTTATCAAATTGTTTCCTAAGCCAAAAAAGCAAGAAGCTGACAAGGCCAACCATTACTCCTACTTTCGAGAGCCCTTCCCAGACCCATTTACCTTCATTTATACCTTCCTTGCCTGGTCCATCTTCCAACACGAGGCCTCCATCCAGGCGCATGAAGGGAAGACAAAGAAATGTTGTATTTCCTGACATTGGAAATGCAGTGAATTCTGTGACCAGAAAAAACGGCACTGGAGACCCTTTACCGTCCGTCCCGGGCATTCCAGCAGCACCAAGAGGCGATCAGAATGGGAAGACCATGTGCAGTGATGCTGCAACCTTTCTCTCTGCCACTGACAGGGCAAGACTTTTTGGCATCAACAAGTGGTATTAGAGTCCAGGTTAGTCATCTTACACATCCTTCCAAAGTTTTCATATATGACACAATAGACAGCTTTTACAATTTTGTTTGTGTTTTATTGTTTGTTACAGGGAGGAGATGAAATCATCAGGAAAAGGAGACATCTGTTCAAAAGAAAAATGTCTATGTAAAATAATAATTGTGCATTAAAAAAACAGTTATTTCAGTTTTACTGTCATATTGCTTGAACTATGGTCTATGGAAACTTGTTTCCACCATGGAGTAAAAAAATCAGGACTTTTTTAATTTCACAATTCAGACTTTTTTTTCTTGCAGTTTTGAGAAAAAAGTCCAGAATTATGAGATATAAAGTCAGGACATTTCTAAGAAGAGAAGTCAGAATTGTAAGCTTGTTTCCACCATCGCTTTGTGCAATTCTGAGTTTATATCTCACAATTATGATTTTTTTTTTTTTTTTTCTCGCAGTTTCTAAAATGTAGCACTGAGAGCTGGCAATTCTGAGAAAAGACCTGTGAGATATAAACTAAAAAATTAAAAATAAATATGAATGGCTATTTTTTCACCTTTTTTACACACAATTTTTATTCTTGACTTTTTTGTAAACTCAGAATTCCGAGAAAAAGTCTGAACTCAGAATTCTGACTTTTTTGCTTGTAATTTCGAGTTTACAACTTAAAATTCTGACTTTTTTTCTCAGAATTCTGAGTTTACATCTCACAGTTGTTTTGTTTTTTTTTTTATTTCCGACATAATAATAAAATTAAAAAGTAGGGGGGAAAAAAAACACAAATTGTGAGAATAAAAAACTTGCAATTCTGAGAAAAAAGTCAGAATTTTAAGGGAAAAATGTAAAAAATGAAATGGAAAAATATATATATATATATATATATATGAGTTTATATATCACAATTCAGACATTTTTCTCAGAATTGCGAGTTTTTATCTCACAATTCGGGAAAAAAGTCTGAGTTGCAGTTACCCTTTTTATTTGTTTTTTTAGGTAACAGGCTTCGATGATGTGCAGTAAAATGAGTATCATCACAATCATCTGAATCTCTAGCATGCTGTGTACAAAATAAAAGTACAACAGAATCAAACCTTATTCGCTGCAGGATGGTAAATTTCCATCTTGAGCACCACTGTCTTAGTAAACATATTTTAAAGCTCCATATTAAGATAAAAGTTGTGTTTGGTTTGCCTTCCTGCACTGAATTTAAATAATCTACGTCTAGGGAACATTGGTTTTAATCAGTAGAAAAACCTATTTTCTGTTGCTCCATCTGTCTGCTCAAGGTCGCCGTGCCAGTTGTCATTGCCATTTCAGCGTCCGTCATTAAGCCAAACACTGCCAATTGGGTACATTTGTGGTCTTCTGCGAGTGTATCGATTGTTCCTTGTTTTGTTAAAACTAACTCGATTCAGAACACCATTAAAAACTCAATCATTTATCTTTTAAGTTGTAATTACTCTGTGCGGCCCGACAGGTTCTTAGCTCAGTTCTTAATTGTCCTTTCAAGGTGATCTCATTTGTTTACCTCCTCCATGCATACTAAAGATCTCCAAATTACTTATTTTGTTTTGTTTTCCTCTCAAAGGTCTTTAATGAGGTGTGCGCTTAGAAATATTCCAACAGCATAGCCAACATGCTATACAATGACAGGCGGGATAATCCACTGTAAATCATGTGATTATAATCATAGATGACTGAACAAAACCACAGCAGCATATTGATACAATACAATGAGAATTTAAATGCTAATTTAGATGTGATGTGTAGCAGGCTGTTATTGAGTTCATTTTTAAATAATTTTTCTCTAAACAATTGTGCTGCTTTGAAACAGTGGCATAAAGGGGCAGTTATGACTGGTCCACTCAATAAAAAGCTGACAGAATATACTGATGGTGTGTGAATAAAATGATATAAATAACCACAACATGCATATTGTGTATATATAGACTATATATCGTTTGTAATGTGTATTTTTACACAAACAAACATCAAATAAATAAATAAATAAATTAAAAATATATATTTTCATATAATTCATAGCAAATTATTCTAGTGAATTGGTAAACCTGTCTACAGTATGTAGCTTTGGAAAATCTGATTCTAGTGAATTGGTTCATATTAAATTAACCTCTCTCTCATATGTAGCTTTGGAAATTTTGATTCATTACAGTGAATCGTTCATCCTAAATTAACCTCTCTCTCATATAGGAAATTTTAAAGTGCCCCTATTATGTATTTTTGAAAATTACCTTTCATGCATTGTGTAACACAGCTCTAAGTGAATGAAAACATCCTACAAAGTTTTAAAAATGAAAGTGCACCGTGTATAAAGTTATTGTCTCTCAAAGAGTCGACGCTGAATCATTGAAACCAGTCGTTTTTAAAACGAGTCCCAAGCCGTTTCATGTTGACGTCAAAATGAAACATTAGCAAATTGCCCGCCCACTTGTTGCGTGCGCAGACCTGGGAAAACTTGGATTTTCGCATTGGTCTGAATGAAAATGCAAATTCATTCTTTGCCACTAGGTGCCGCTTTTGGAGCGTTAAAAGCTCACAAACTGCTTTAAAGGGGTCATATGATGCGATTTCAAGTTTTCCTTTCTCTTTGGAGTGTTACAAGCTGTTTGTGCATAGATAAGATCCCTGAAGTTGCAAAGACTAAAGTCTCAAAACCAAAGAGATATTCTTTATAAAAGTTAAGACTCGACCACGCCTCCTAAAACGGCTCGTTCAAACACGCCCACACATGTCTACGTCACGGTGTGGGAGATTTGCAAAACACCACCCAAATGTATATGCAATGAAAGAAGGCAGGACTTTTATTCTCGCTGTAGTATTGTTGCTGCCGCCGGCGCCATGTCCTGCTGTTTGTTTCATTGTGAAAGCGAAACTATTTTGTTTGGGCTTCCAAAAGAGGACACAACTAGAAATCAGTGGTTAAGTTGTATTTACAACACTGTTCCAGAACAGTTCAACCCAAATATTAGAGTGTGCAGCGGATTTTATGGAGGACTGTTTCCTGAACCTGGGAGTAGCCTGCCAGCTGTGCTCAAAGACTGTTTCTATAAAGTGGGGCAATTCCAACTTTGCAAGGACAGTCTGGCGCTTCTGACTCACAGCCTGTCAATATGTTTTCATATTTAAAGAATTCACCACTGACTATTCAAACGCGAGTTTTGAGCAGTGTAGAGTAGTGCTTGTTTGTCGTTTCTCCGATCACAAATGCAGACATGGTAATGCTTACGCGGCACGATGCAATGTGGCGCGATGCAATGCGACATATAAAAAGACAGTATAAGTCATTATAATCAGTAATTATGTCCCCACTGGATGCAACAAATGCCTCATTTATAATGGGTTTTATTGTTTTTGTGTCGTCGCTCCGGGACACAGCATCACAACATGATAAGGGGAATAACATTTCCGTCTCTCGCTTGAGGTATTCGGCTAATCACAAAGCACCGGATAGCTGGCCAATCAGAACACATCTTGCTTCTCAGAACGATGAGCTTTGTAAAAATTGAGCTTTTGTCAGAAAGGCGGGGCATAGAGGAGCAACAATAATGTACAGTATGTGGAAAATAATGTGTTTTTTGAACCTTAAACCGCATAAACACATTGCATTACACCAAATACACAAAATAATGTTCTTTTTAGCAACGTCATATGATCCCTTTAAATGAAATTCACGCAAAGGAGGGGTTTGGAAAAAATTAATTGTTGAACGAATCGTTTGGGAGTCGTTGAGCAAATAAGGTAAAAATAAATGCATATTATAAGAAAATGAGAGTATTTTATGACCTTGCGTGCATGTCAACCTGTTGTTGAGGACTCCCAAAACCAAATTATGAACCTTTCATAACCCATAATAGGGGCACTTTAATTCATTCCAGTGAATCGGTTCATAACGAACCTCTCACTCGTATGCAGCTTAGGAAATTTTGATTCATTCCAGTGAATTGTTTTTTCCTAAATGAACCCCTCTCTCATATGTAGCTTAGGAAATTTTGATTCATTCAAGTGAATCGGTTCATCCTAAATTAACTTTTCTCTCATATGTACCTTAAGAAATTTTCATTCATTTCAGTTAATCGCTTCATCGTAAATGAACCTCTCTTTCATATGTAGCTTAGGAAATTTTGATTCATTCCAGTGAATCGGTTCATCGTGAACAAACCTCTCACTCATATGTAGCTTAGGAAATTTTGATTCATTCCAGTGAATCGGTTCTTCCTAAATGAACCCCTCTCTCATATGTAGCTTAGGAAATTTTGATTCATTCCAGTCAATCGGTTCATCCTAAATTAACTTCTCTCTCATATGTAGCTTAGGAAATTTTAATTCATTTCAGTGCATCGCTTCATCGTAAATGAGCCTCTCTTTCATATGTAGCTTAGGAAATTTTGATTCATTCTAGTGAATCAGTTCATCCTAAACAAACCACTCTTTTGTGTAGTATGTAGCTTTGAAAAGTCAAAAACTAGTGAATCAGTTAGTTTTAAATGGTCCTTCTTCTGTCCTATATAGCTTTGGAAAGTTTCATTCATTCTAGTGAATCAGTTTTTGTCCTAAACATACCTCTCTCTCTCATATGTAGCTTTGGAAATTTTGATTCATTCTAGTGAATCGGTTTGTCACAAACATACCTATCTCTTATATGTAGTTTTGGTAAGTTTGATTTATTCTAGTCAATCAGTTCATCCTAAATGGACATCTCTTTCAAAAAGTATGTAGCTTTGAAAAGGCAGATTCATCCTGGTGAATCAGTTCATCTTAAATTGTCCTCCTTTTCTCATATGTGGGTTTGGAAATTTCGATTCATTCTTGTGAATGAATCAGTTCATCCGAAATGGACCTCTTTTTCATACAGTATGTAGCTTTGTAAAGTCTGATTCATTGTAGTGAATCTTTTTTTTCCTAAACAGACATCTCTCATGTAAATTTAAAGAGTTTGATTCATTCTAGTGAATCAGTTCATCCTAAATGAACCACTCTGTTGTATTATATGTAGCTTTGAAAAGAAAGTCAGATTAATTCTAGTGAATCAGTTCATTTTAGTTCTCCTTCTCTTCTATGTAGCTTTGAAAAGTTTGATTCATTCTAGTGAATCGGTTTGTCCTAAACTAACCTCTCTCGTACAATATGTAGCTTTGAAAAGTCAGATTCATTCTACTGAGTCAGTTCATTTTAAATGGTTCTCCTTCTCTCCTATGTAGCTTTGAAAAGTTTGATTCATTCTAGTGAATCAGTTTGTCCTAAATTAACCTCTCTCGTAAGGTATGTAGCTTTGGAAGATTCATTTCATTATGGAATCAACTTGTTTTAAATGCCAATTCTCTCATATGTTGGAAAGTTTGATTCAATCTAGTGAATTGGTTTATTTTAAACAATCCTCCTTCTCTCATATATAGCTCTGGAAAGTTTGATTCAGTCTAGTGATTTGACTCATCCTAAATGGACCTCTCTCACATACAGTATGAAGCTTTGGAAAGTCAGGTTCATTCTAGTGAATCAGTTTGTCCTAAACAGACCTCTCTCGTATGTAAATTTAAAGAGTTTAACTCATTCTAGTGAATCAGTTCATTATAAACGAACCAGTCTTTTGTGTAGTATGTAGCTTTGAAAAGTCAGATTCATTGTCGTGAATCAGTTTGTTTTAAATGGTTCTCCTTCTCTCCTATGTACTGTAGCTTTGGAAAGTTTGATTCATTCTAGTGAATCAGTTTGTCCTAACCTCTCTTGTACAGTATGTAGCTTAGGAAACTCAGATTCATTTCATTAGTGAATCAACTTGTTTTAAATGGTCCTTCTCTCATATGTAGCTTTGGAAAATTTGATTCAATCTAGTGAATTGGTTTGTTTTAAACGATCCTTCATCTTTCATATGTAGCTCTGGAAAATTTGATTCATTCTAGTGATTTGACTCATCCTAAATGGACCTCTCTCACATACAGTATGAAGCTTTGGAAAGCAGGTTCATTCTAATGAATCAGTTTGTTTTAAACAGTTCTTCTTCTCTTATATGTGACCCTGGAGCACAAAACCAGTCTTAAGTAGTATGGGTGTATTTGTAGCAATAGCCAAAAATACATTGTATGGGTCAAAATTATAGATTTTTCTTTTATGCCAAAAAGTCATTAGGATATTAAATAAAGATCACGTTCCATGAAGATATTTTGTAAATTTCCTACCGTAAATATACCAAAACTTAATTTCTGATTAGTAATATGGATTGCTAAGATTTTCATTTAGACAACTTTAAAGGCGATTTTCTCAATATTTAGATTTTTTTTGCACCCTCAGATTCCAGATTTTCAAATAGTTGTATCTCGGCCAAATATTGTCCTATCCTAACAAACCATGCATCAATGGAAAGTTTATTTATTCAAAATTGACCCTTATGACTGGTTTTGTGGTCTAGGGTCACATATGTAGCTTTGGAAATCATGATTCACTGGTTATTTAGATGGTTCTTGTAAATGAACAGATTCTGAAAAGATTTAGCATTTCAGGTCCTTACATGGCATTTCATGTTTTTTTCCGCATAAGTATGTCTTTGAGTTTTTGAGTTTGAGTATTTTTAAATACGTATAATTCATATATTGTCAAGTCTGATGTTCTCACCCAAATTGGGATTATTTGTTCAGTCAAAAACCCACACTGACAAACTGTAATTTTACATAACATTGATTGGAGGCACAGAATAGAAATCCACACTGTTTCACAAAGATCCACCCACTTGGAGATTTTTGGTCTCGCCGCTGCTTTGAAAACTCAAACTACAGCCGAACAGCAAACTGGAAGCGGGCCAAAAAAAAAATGTTCCATGTTAACTGCTCTGGGAAAATATCAATCCTAATAATTAAGTCTCTTGGAATTTCACACAGATGGCAGGTTTCAACAAGCTTGAGATGAATTAGTAAAACTCTTGCAATAAAAGATGAGATATATAGCACATATGTAGCAACTCATAATGTAATAACTGCACATTATATAAAAACTGCACATAATGTAATAAGTATTACATTATTATTGTAATAAAATGTTCATAATGTAATAATTTTCTCAAAAAATGTAATAAAATCTTGAGCTCATACTGTAATAACAATTACATTATGAGAAATTTATTACATTATAAACTGACCAAAAATATTGTAATATTGTCATAATTATATAATTATATAATTATACTTATATTAATAATAAAGTATAAGCAGCCCAGTATAAGGGACAGTCAAAATGTTTGTGCTGTTATTTAGCCTATGTGTATAAAATAATAATGTTTTATTACTATCTCTTATATAAATAATAATATATATATATAAGAGATAGAGATAAATGCCAAAATGAATCTCAGACGTGAACATATTATTTGCTTTGCTTAATCTTTTCATGTACAAATTAATTTCTTTTTAGAATTAATTTGTACATGAATGGATTAAGCAAAGCAAATATGTTCACGTCTGAGATTCATTTTAGCATTTATGTAGAATAACTAAACTATAGCTGAACTTTAGTGAGGTGACTTTGTTCCTCTTAGCGTCATGAAAAAAAAAAAAAACCTTTAATTAAAATTCTGAATGCATTACAGATAGTCTAGTATGTGTGCAAAGAGTGCTCCCTTTTTAATTTCAAATGCACTGAGCCTGTCACTCATCTCAGTTCATTGGTTCAATGGACGTGTCTGAGATTAGCTACACTGCTCAACGCTGCAAACATTGTAAATAGAAACATCCGATGCTCTCCAGAGCACAAATGCAAATATACACAGAAGAGTTTGCCAGTTATGTTATTATTAGAGTTTTCAACTCCTCTGAGTTTTTATTTATTTATTTATTTTTTATTTTTTTTTTTTGTGAGAATGATTAGCTCCCTAAACTGGGCGTGACATGATAAACTGCTTTCTGTGTGGATTTAATATGGAATGTTGCTTAAATACGGGAACAGTTGGCAATCCTACTTTTAAACACTTAGATTATGTTCTTACTTTGGCCATGCATTAAATGCACATCCTTGAAAGAGCGCAGTTTGCTGACATATTTACTTTAAAGTCAGCGTGAACCAGAAGTTGCTGCCGAGGACGGGGAGTAGAGGACGGGGTTTTATTTTTGCGCTCCTCCTCTCATCTCTCACTCACAGCAGACTAGAGGCTGACATTTTTTCGGGAATCCCGCAGGTCACGGGAAACAAAATCACTACGAATCACATGATTGGGACGGGAAAGGAAAAAATGTCAGCCGGAGTGGGCGGGACCGAGAATAGTAATAATACCCAACCTTATACACAAATATACCTTTATACAAATAAACTATAAATTGTATATTTTAATTCTGAACTAAATTCTAGTTGCCCTGTCTCTTTATGCTCTCCTCCTGTTTGCTTTGGTGTGGCTGGTTAAGTGAATGACGCAGTCTGACCGTGACGGACAGATTATTAACGGCTGGTCTATGTGGTAATACACTCGGGCAGGACATCCAAACGCTCACCTATCATTCATCAACCTCAAATATGGCTTTTCATCTGAAAGATAACAGTAGCGCTCGCTGCAGGACAGGCGCCGGTGCACTCACTTGCTGTTAAAATACTCTGTAATTTTTGGTCATACAGAGTGTACGAGTGATTGTAAAAGTGGCCTAATACATCTTTCGAATCTGTAAAGACTCTGCGTTTATTTGTGTGCACTCAGAATAACAACGAAACGTTGCGCTTCTGTAAAATAATTAAAGCAAACAGGATGCGCTTTCTGCCGTCTAGGTCTCTGTGAACTTAAGCGAGAAACTTCGAAACTCCGTCTATGAAAACTATATCTATAGAGAGTGAAATGTCTACTTTCAAATGAAAAAAAAATTCAAATAGAAAATGTGTGTTAGCATGGATGATTTACATGAAATTTAATGTGTGTGCAATGCACACTGTGCATTGTTTAAGCTGGCTTTCAGTTCAGTTTAATAACAAAAAACTACATTTTGGATTTTTATTCAACTAAGGTGGGTATGCTGTGATCTGTACTGTATTTTTACTGTAACTGACAGAAAACACAACACGGGAGTGGGAGGGAATGTGAGTCATTCTTCCAGGATTGGAACGGGACGGGATTTTCCCCCAGTATTTTTGTGGGATTGGGATGGGACGAGATTTTTTTTTTGTGGGACGGGAGAGGTTTGAAAATTCACTCCCGTGTCACCCTCTACAGCAGACTAATGGTCAGAGGGGTGTGGTTAAGCATATTCTGCCCAAGCCATCAAACTGACATCATCAGAGAAGGCATGACATTCCAAAGCGGAAGCAAATGATCAGATTTGATTAAAGATTCAATTGTTGACCTTAAGGCTACCAATGTGCGTTAACAAAATAAATATTGTAAATTCTGATTTCATGTGGACTTTAACATCTCAGGTAATGTCCGTGGTATGATGACGACAGTGGTTACATTTAAATATATTTTAATTGATCAAAATTATTACTAGGAACAATTCAGTTGCGCCCTACTAAATTCTGTGTCCTTGAATTGAAGGCATTTTTTTATGAACAAATTTGGAAAAAACAAATAAAAGTTTCCAAAGTCTAATGTAGTCTGGGATAGATCGCGTTATCTGCCTCAGGCGACGACAGCACAGAGCACAAGTTAAATGAACAATTCTTCACTTTAATACAAGTTATAACATGAATGTACATCAGAGGATATGTTGAAAAATAAAGTACAACTTACAATCACGCATAATTTCTGTGCCTATAAGTGGTTTTAAACAGTGAAATCATCAGTATAACAGCCTGTGAAGAATGTATCAGTTACGTGACATTTACTTCAGGAAGATAAAACCATCTAATATTGCCAAAATTATAAATACCTGAGGCCTATACATTTGTGTAGAATATTGTCAGCCTTGTGTTTGTTGTGTCTTGTGTTTTTCTGTCTATGTGCTCCCCAGGACCTAGTTCCTCTTCAGGAACTCGAGCTGCGTCCGAAAACGCTAGGGGAACGCCTCCAGCGTGAGCGGTTCTGAATATCGTGTGCAATCTATCCAATGGATGGGCAATTGGATCTGTTGGAGGGAATGGAGATGAGTGAGTCCCTATCTCCTTCCCCACCCATCAGATTTGGCGGCCGTTCCCTGGGATCGGAAACCTGCTCGGCGGTTACTTCTTCCCGGGGAACAGACTCGGTGTCGAGATCGTGGGCAAGACCCTTTTCGACCCGCATCTAGAGCGATGCCTCGGGAGGAACAGACACTCGTGAGCTATCTGTCCCCCGATGCTGCGTCATCTCTAAAGGCTCCGTCCTTGCCCTCCAAGCCGCTGCGTACATCTTCAGCGCTGGCGGGCAAGGGGTACGTGGCAGTGGGTCAGGCTGGCGCATGCCTGCACACTATGTCGGTGTTGCAGGCATACCAGGCTGATCTGCTTAAAGAGCTAGATGAGCGCGAGGCCATGAGCTCTGATGACATCACGGAGCTCAGGCGAACCGATGATTTGGATCTCCGTGCCACCAAGGAGACCGCCCGTGCCATTGGGCGGTCTATGACAGCCCTGGTGGCAGAGGAGAGGCATCTGTGGTTGACCTTGTCTGACATCAGAGAGACAGGGTCAGGGACAGGGTCTTCCTCCTGGATGCCCCGCTTGCACCTACTGGCCTGTTCGGCGACGCCGTCGATACTGTCGTTGACAGGTACCAGGAGGCCCGTAAACAAGCGGCATCGTTTCAGTGGTTCCTGCCTCGCCGCTCTTCAGCTCAGGCGGCTGCTGGACGGGAGCAGCCCCAGCTGCGTACTAGATCCTCATACAGGGAAGTTCAGAAACAGAGCATCGCCACTCGCGCTCCCCCGAGTCGGGACCGAGGTGGTAAGTGATGCTCTGGGCCGGGGCCTTCAAGGCCGAAGACAGACCTGCGGGCAGTTCTTCAGGCTAGGAAGGCCCCGACCAAAAAGCCCTGACGCCCATGGCCCAGGGCTTATGAGGGTAGCCCCCTCTGGGGAAGAGCGGTGTTCACTGCAGTGTACGGTGTCCGTTCCTCCTCAGTGCCCTCAGGAGATCGGTCTGCTAACCCTGCCACGTATGGTGTTCCAGGGTGCAGCGATCTCCAGCAAGCACACATCTCAGTTTCTTCCACCCGGAAACGTAGCGGAGCTGAGGTGCTCGCCACCCCTTCGGGGGTTTCTAGAGCAGCTAGTTCGGTCGTCTCCTGCCGGCGCGCCGTTCCAGGGCACCTAACTAGCCGCTCTGATTACACCAGAGGCCAGTCTCGAGAGACTGGTTCCCTTAGTAGACTATTTAGCAGCGTGGAAACTACTGCCAAATGTTTCTTGGTGGGTCCTGCATACTGTAGAGAGAGGCTACAGAATCCAGTTCGGTTCTCCTCCGCCTCGATTCAACGGGGTGAATCCCACTCTGGTGGGCCCCGAGCAGCCTCTGATAATATGGAACGAGAAGTAGATACTCTCTTGAGGAAGGAGGCCATCGAGGTGGTCCCTCCTCACGAAAGGGAGTCCGGGTTCTACAGCCGGTACTTCATAGTTCCAAAGAAAGATGGATGGTTGCGTCCCATTTTAGATCTGTGTCAATTGAACCGCTCAGTCATGAGACTGAAGTTCAGGATGCTTACACTCAAACAGGTCGTGTCTCAGATCAGGTCCGGCGACTGGTTTGTCACGATCGATCTAAAAGACGCATACTTCCATATCTCCATCCTTCCCACTCACAGGAAGTTCCTGAGGTTTGCTTTCGAGGGCGAAGCTTACCAAAATCAGGTTCTTCCTTTTGGCCTAGCACTCTCACCCCGCACTTTCATGAAGTGTGTGGATGCTGCGTTAGCTCCGTTGCGGCTGCAAGGCATCCGCATACGCAATTACATCGACGATTGGTTGATTTTAGCTCAATCAGAGCAGATGGCGGTTCGACATCGAGATGTCGTTCTCGCTCATATGGAAGTGCTGGGGCTAAGACTGAATGCCAAGAAAAGTGTGCTTTCTCCGGCTCAGAGAACCAGTTATCTGGGTGTGGTGTGGGATTCGACCACGATGCAGGCACATTTGTCACCTGCTCCGATCGAGTCGATCCTCACTGCAGTCGCGAGAGTGAGAGAAGGCCAGTCACTCACTGTAAAGCAGTTTCAGAGACTGCTGGGTCTGATGGCAGCTGCGTCCAACGTGATATCTCTTGGCCTGCTGTACATGAGACCCCTACAGTGGTGGCTCAAGACCAAGGGGTTCGCTTCGCATGATCAGGGTCACGCAGTGATGCATATGTGCCTTAGACATGTGGAGACAAGCTTGGTTCTTGTCTCAGGGCCTGGTGCTGGGAGCTTCTTGTCGCCGTGTAAAGCTAGCGACGGACGCGTCCCTCACCGGTTGGGGTGCGGTCATGAGTGACCACCCTGTCCGCGGTCTGTGGAGTGGTCGCCATCTCACGTGGCACATCAATTGTCCTCCCAGACCTAAGAGATCGCCATGTGTTGGTGCACACCGACAACACAACGGTGGTCTCTTACATCAACCACCAAGGAGGTCTGCGTTCACGCCCCCTGTACAGGCTGGTGCACCAGATCCTTGGGTGGGCCCAAGGGAAGTTCCGCTCGCTGAGGGCGGTTTATATCCCTGGGCACCTCAATATGGGAGCAGACATCCTGTCGAGACAGGGGCCGAGGCCCGGGGAATGGATGCTTCACCCAGAGGTAGTGAAGCAGATCTGGAGATTGTTTGGCCAGGCTCAGGTGGACCTCTTTGCGACTCAAGAAACAGTGCAATGTCCCCTCTGGTACTCTCTGACTCATCCAGCTCCACTGGGGCTGGATGTCATGGTACAGATGTGGCCGAGGCTTCGTCTGTACGACTTTCCCCCGATCGCTCTGCTCCCGGGAGTTCTGGCGAGAGTGCGCCAGGAGGAGGTCAGTCTACTACTGGTAGCGCCGTTCTGGCCGGGCTGAGCTTGGTTCTCGGACCTGATTTCTCTCCTCGATGGCTCTCCATGGGAGATTCCCATCAGGAGGGATCTCCTCTCACTATCACCCCCGCCCAGAGCTTTGGAAGTTGTGGGTGTGGCCCCTGAGGGGGCACAGCTCATAGCTTCCGGTCTCTCAACCGAGGTTGTTGAGACCATCCTCCAATCCAGAGCTCCCTCTGTACACAGAACTGTACACTTTGAAGTGGAAACTTTTCACTTCATAGTGCGGAGACCGCCAGCTTGACCCAGTCAACTGCCCGATTGGTACAGTTCTGGTTACACGTTTCCTCCGCGGTGCACTGAGGCTGAGGCCTCCAGTATGGTCCCGTGTTCCTCCTTGGGACCTGGCTGTGGTGTTGGAAGCTCTCTGTAGGCCTCCCTTCGAGCCTATTAGGGGGCAGTCGTGGCCTAATGGATAGAGAGTTGGGCTTGTAACCCGAAGGTCGTAGGTTCGAGTCTCGGGTCCGGCAGGGAATACCACGACTGAGGTGAGACCCTTGAGCAAGGCACCAAACCCCCAACTGCTCCCCGGGCGCCGCAGCATTGGCTGCCCACTGCTCCAGGTGTATGTTCACTACTGTGTGTATGCACTTGGATGGGTTAAATGCAGAGCACAAATTCCAAGTATAGGTTACCATACTTGGCCACACACCCTTCCCCTCCCCCCCCCCCTTTTCCCCCTTCCCCTTTCCCCCTATTGAGGAGATCTCTGATCACAATCTCACTCTGAAGACTGTATTTATTCTGGCGATATATTCTCTCAAGAGAGTTGGGGATCTTCAGGCCCTCTCAGTGGCCCCTACTCACTTGGACTTTGCGCCCGGCATGGCCAAAGCCTTTCTTTACCCTAGAACGAGTGGGAGTGGGTTCTTTACCCGAGGGAACGAGACGCTGTGTCTCAAGGCCATACTTCCAGCATCCCTGCCAGCGCTTGCTTCATTCCTAGAAGCTGATGCTGGTTTCACCGCATGTGCTTTTATACCAGCTGGTCATTACGTCACCCTGTCCGTGACGTCTCGCCCATTCATTGGATAGATTGCACACAATATTCAGAACCGCTCACGCTGGAGGCGTTCCCCTAGCATTTTCGGACGCAGCGTCTCGTTCCCTTGAGGAACTAGGGTTACATACGTAACCTGAGGAGTTTTCCCTCATGTATGCCCATATTTGGTTTTCCTGTTCCCGATAAGTTCCCATTCTCTTAGATCTGTCCCACCTGTGTTGTATTAATTATCCTCGTTTAGTTTCTTTTTCTTAAGCTCTGTGTTTTCCTGAGTCTAGCGTCCGGTATTAACGTCGATATTGTGTTCTTGTGAGTCTCTCCCTGCCTTGTGTTACCCTGTTTGAGTTGTGAATTAAAGACTGTTTATTTTGATGTTTACCTCTCATCTCCTCATTCCTCGTCCTTCCACAGAGTTCATCCGTGACAGAATACCGGACCAAAAACAATAGCCGTGCCCCCTCTCCCCGTGTTTGGTTTCCTTGTTTTCTCCCTGCGGCATGGAAACTGCCACTTGGTTCATCGCCTTAGCCCGCAGAGATCTCCCGTTTGTGGAGTACGCCCGGGGCTCACCGCGACGACGGCGTTAGATGACACCACCATCAACTTGCTGTTCTGGCACGGGGCCAACTACCATCGCCCCGTGGACCTCCCAGACACCAAGGGACTATGCTGGAGGGAAGGGATCCTCCGGTGTCTGGAGAGTGTCCTACCCCGAGCCAGAACCAGCCCGCCGTCAGTCCCGCCGGCCGTTCGTCAGTCAAGTCTGTCGGCTGTTCATCAGTCAAGTCAACCGGACATTCGTCAGTCAAGTCAGCCGGCCGCTCATCAGTCAAGTTTGCCGGTGGCTACGAAGTTAAGCCCGCCGGTCGCGGCTCACTCAAGTCAGCCAGCCGTTCATCTGTCAAGTTCGCAGGCCACTCCAAAGTCAAGTTCGTGGGCCACCGCTCGCTCAAGCCCGCCGACTGCGGCTCCCCCAAGCCCACTGGCCGCGCCAAAATCAAGCCAGCCGACCGCGCCGAAGTCAAGCCCGCCGGCTGCACCGTTGTCAAGCCCTATACCGACTGCAGTTGTATCCCTCACCTCAAGCCAAAGGAGGAATCGGAGGAGGAAAAGGCTTTTGGCTCCAGCCCCGGAGTTCGCTCCAGTGTCGGCTCCAGCCCCGGAGTTCGCTCCAGTGTCGGCTCCAGCCCCGGAGTTCGCTCCAGTGTCAGCTCCAGCCCCAGAGTTCGCTCCTTTGTCTGCTCTAGCCCCTGACCAGAGTCGAGAGATGGCTCTAGCCCCTAACCAGAGTTGAGAGATGGCTCTAGCCCCAGACCACAGTCAAGTCATGTCCCTGGAAGTATTGTCCACAGGAACTATTCTAATCGGTCTTGTCAGTCTTGTCTTGTCAGTCTTGTCTTGTCTGTTGGAGCTCTTCAGAAGCAGGCTGCTTCTCCTGTCATGGCCATGGAGGTCATTCCCATGGCTTGCTTCTCTTGTTGCCTCGATGGAAGTGGAACAGATGGAAGAGTCCACCCCTGAGAGGGCCCCTGTCACCACGTTCAGCACAAGGAGGGCTGTTGGTCTCATGTCCGGCCCAGAGAGGGCCTCATATTCTGAGTTTAGCCCATGGAGGGCTCCTGTTCCTGAGTTTAGCCCATGGAGGGCTCCCATTCCTGAGTTTAGCCCACGGAGGGCTCCTGTTCCTGAGTTTAGCCCACGGAGGGCCTCGGAGCCCATAATTTCCCCGGGGGGGGTGAACTGCCTGATCCGCCATGGCACCCCGAACTGTCTGTTCCGCCCTAGAGGCCTCCAGAGCACCCACCCCCCTCCCTGGTAGATGTTAGGTGGCGCGTGGACGTGCCTTCCAGGAGGGGGAGTAAATGTCAGGCTTGTGTTTGTTGCGTCTTGAGTTTTTCTGTCTATGTGCTCGCCAGGACCTAGTTTTTCCTCATGTATGCCCATATTTGGTTTTCCTGTTCCTGTTTCCGTTAAGTTCCCATTATGTTAGGTCTGTCCTACCTGTGTTGTATTAATTATCCTCGTTTAGTTTCTGTTTCTTAAGCTCTGTGTTTTCCTGAGTCTAGCGTCCGGTATTAACGTCGATGTTGTGTTCTTGTGAGTCTCTCCCTGCCTTGTGTTACCCCATTTGAGTTGTGGATTAAAGACTGTTTATTTTGAAGTTTACTTCTCGTCTCCTCATTCCTCGTCCTGCCACAGAGCTCATCCGTGACAAATATAAACAAGTTTTTATAACAACCATTTAAATGACTATCCCCTGGTTTCACAGACAAGGCTTAAGCTTAATGCCAGACTAAAATCTAAGTCTGAGCTGTTTAAACGGAAAGAAACTTGCTCTGACTGATCTTAAAATATATCAGTGCCTTTATTTGTCATTTCAAAATGCCCACCAGTAATGTTTTTTCTAAGGTGCGTTTATCAAAATTACTTAAATGCCCTAATTGAACTATGGCCTAATCCTGGCTTAGTCTAAGCCCTGTCTGTGAAACCAGACCTATATCTCAAAAATTAAGCATGTCATAAAATTAGTAAGCTTTTAATGAAAAGTAAAATGTAGTCTAATAAGCCTAATTTTCTTTTAATAAAACTATGATTATGTTTTGTGCTCAAATGTATTATATTGAAAGAGGATTATGATATTGTAAACATAATAATTGTTTTAAATTATGTGCTGGTATTACCTTATGAACTGTGATTACATTGTAAGTTGCCACAGTGTGCTCATAATGTAATAAATTTCTCATACAATAACCTATTACATTATTGAAAAATTTTTATTACATTGAAAAATTATTATTACATTATGAGCTCAAGATTTTATTACATTTTGAGAAAATTATTACATTATGAACATTTTATTACAATAATAATGTAATGTTTATTACATTATGTGCAGTTATTACATTATGAGTTGCTACATGGGAGACTGGGGCTAGTTGTCACACTTTTTTACCACAGTGAAAATTTCTCAGGGTGGATTTATTTTATGAATTAATTCATTTCTATTGAAAGATATTGAATATTTAACCAATATTGTCCAGGGCAAAAGATACAGCTCATTAATCACATGCTGAGTGAGCAGACCACATTGTTACACTCAAAACCTGCCATTAAATATCATATTATAGTTTCTAGGCTGTATTAATGTATAGGTGATATTGATGGCTTTTTGGCAACATATTAAAAAACTCCATTGTTTTGGCCCAAAATATTGTGAGACATAAGCTTAATAAATAAATAAAACCAATAAAAGTGAGACAACTTGCCCCAACCTGACATTTATATATATATAAAATGATTCTTTCAGTTAAAATCTACCTTTATTATATAGTTAATTCTTGTCTGAATGTATATCAGATTAGCTTTATTGTGTTCAGCTGTTACCCAGTAGATATATCAAAAATATGAATTTTAGTTTGCTGAATATAATTAGAATAATAATGATTGGAATTATGATCCTTTGAACTAGATATGATACGATTATGATAACTTTGAACTAGATGTTTGAAACTCTGATTCAAATCATTATATCTGAGATATGTGTATTGTCAACTAGCAACAACTAGTAATTAAATACTCCTTCCTTTGATAAAATCAAGCAAGATGACCATACATTTTAAGATTACAATGATTATGATGAATATTAGTAGTATTAGTGGTAGTAATAATATTACTAAACATCAACAACACCTACAATAGCTTATGTTCTGTTTATAATCAGTGAGGTTTAGTTTAGTCTTTTTTTTTTTTTTTTAAATTTATTTATTTTACCCAGAGCTCTGAATGACCATTAATTCCCAACTTGTCCTTACAAGTAAAAACCCACTGTTGTGCTGTAAAGTCAATCCATTTTTAATGGTTAATTCCATCAACTGAAGTTGACCCATTAGTATTAACTAACATTTAAACACACAGCACACCATCTTTGCGAGCGCAGAGAAATGTAATGGTTTTGTGTCGGTTATTCTGTTAAGCCTCAGTCTAGATTTAAGGCTGAACACACTGCATTGCTCCTTCCCAATTTTTTGATCTCCTCAAATCCTTTCCTGTAATTTCTCTGCCAACTCGCACTATGGATTACGTAAAGCTGTCGTCATGGTGGTAAAGTGGAAAGAAGGACAGGATTTGAAAGTTTCAGCAGAAAGCCACTTAAAGTTGGAGACAATAAACATAGCCTTGAGAGAAGAAGAACCTCCACAATCTTGTGCATTGAGAGCTTCCAGCTCTTGGGGGCAGCATGTAGCCATGAAATTCATAATACAAGCCCACTTCAGTATGTATAAAAGATTATTCCATTATTGCAACTCAAGGATCTGATTTACTTACATAGCACCCAAATGCTATAATGCAAAACATATACTGCATGTAATTTATATAAATAAATAATCTAATATAAATTTTAAAAATAAATTTTAAAAATACAAGAAATATATATATATATATATATATATATATATATATATATATATTTCTTGTATTTTTAAAATTTAATTAATAACAATAATAATAATAATAATAATATATAATAATAAATAATATTAATATTATAATATTAATTAATATATTTTTATATTATAATATAATATAATATTTAATATAATATAATGTATAATTAATATACTTTAATAATACAATATATTTTATTTCAACATTATTTGCACATTCATAATGGTATTCAAATGAAATATTGAATTATATATGTTTTTTTATATTATTATTACACCATAATATATATATATATATATATATATATATATATATATATATATATATATATATATATATACATATATATATATATACATATATAGTGTTCAGACAGACTTATGTGTTGCATGAAGAAGAAAACACAAATCTGAGTTTGTGCATATTTTACTCAGTACTCTGAGCTGTTTTTTTTTTCTTTTCTTACAGAGGCATAGTTTGAAAAAGTCGGATATTTAATGTAAAAGCAACCTCACACATTTTCCCATACAGCAAAAAACAATAAAGCAAATCAAAAGTTCTTAGAAAAATGTTTTCGTTCTAGTTGATGTTATAAAGAGTGAAATAAAGTATGAACACTGGAAACATGTTTTGTAAAAATGTACATTGAAGATTATGCTTCTCCAGAGCTTCAATGTGTGGTCGTATGTTCTGTTGCAAACACAAAGGCAATAATGGTGATTGTTGTTCTGACCTTCTCATGAACAAATGATCCTATCTGTTCACAAGCTTAGAAAAAGCACTAATAGTAATGTATTGTGTTCGTCCATCAGATTTACCCAATAAATTAGTATTAATGACATGTATCCGTCGGGACTTAGTATAGAGAGGCTAAAATGGAATTGCACACATGTAGCATAAAACAGAGCGATAAAGAATTCAAATTCAATTAAATAAACAGCTTACTAAATGCTGAAGTATACACATTATATACATTCCCTGGGTTGGGACAAAACAAACTAACAAACAAACAAATATTTTCTTCACTAATATGAACTAAAGGTATGGGACACTTGAAGTATATATTTTGACATTTGTTTTCTCATATATATATATATATATATATATATATATATATATATATATATATATATATATATGGGATCCTATAGTTTAATAATATTCCACCAATAATCACTGTAGCAAAGTAATATACAGCAATATTAACAAGGGTCGGTCAGCGAATCGAAATGAAACAATGCTGAACTTCCATTCAAACGTCGAACAAATGGCCGTTAAGATCAATTCACAAAGCGAGAACAAAAATTCATTCACTCCAGTGATAAAAGACAAATTCAATTAGGCTCTTCTTTTCATCCTGAGACTGTCTAAACCAATGACATTTTACAATGACTTTGTGCTTACGTTTGATACATTTTCAGGGTTGAAATAAACGCTCGGGGGGGGGCTGAATATTAACAGTGCAAGAATATACAGACAGGTATGATGTAGAAATAGAAAATAATCTCGCTTCTAATGGTTACACACCAATTCTCATTTGTGCTTCATCGAGTTCCTGCCATTTTCAATCTGCCGGCTTGTTTCGGGTGTCTGTGCGTTACATAATTGTCCGTATCTCTTGGGCACATTCTTTATTACAGGGCGTACTTCAAAAAAATAAATAAAGAAATAAAAAACACCCACTTTCGCAATGGAAAACAGACACACACACACAAACAAAGACAGTACATGATATTTACATTATACATCTCACGTATTCTTGTCTTAAAGCGTAATTATTGGCAAAGCCAAGGTTTTCCGACTTGAGATGAACCACATTTCTTGCCGCTCCCTGGTAATATCTGTAAAAAGGTATATAACAGGCACAGTGAGGGTGGTTGAGAAATCAGTATTCAGTGGGAAATTAAATGAATAAACACAGCAACAAACATGACAAGCACATGTCTGTATATTTTGGCACTTGGTAAATCAAACGGGGGTCATTTTGGAAGGGTGGGATAGGGTTTTTTGGCCTAAATGGACCTGGTGTTACAGTTACAAACTCAACTGATTTTTTTTTTTTCTCAAAGTATTTTTTTTTCGTTTTTTTTTTTTTTTTTTTTGGTCGGTTAGGATTGGTTTAACCACAGGCAACATTCTTTTGTAGCAGGTGGCGTGTCGAATTTGGCCTTAAAGAGGTTGGCGAAAGGACTCCGACTGGAGTCGAGGAGACAAACAGACAGAAAAGCCAGACCAGACTAGTGCTGTGAGGGAGCGGAGCGCTATAACGCCTCCTTTGCTGGCTCGCAGTGTTGCCGTGAAAATACTGAACAGAAAAAACAGAGGTGCTAAATGAAGTACTCTTTCTTTTCCTCTGCATGTGCGTGGTTCCCCTCCGCATTGATGATGGCAGTGTCTGCGTCAGGGGCGTCCTCCGCTCCTTTGGCCTCATTGGTTAAGTATGTCCCTGTCCACACAGTCCCACATAGGTCACATAGACACATAAGGTACAACAGTGGACATGTTGAAGCATTTTGCACACTATAGGTGAGGGGGCGAGAGGAGAGAGGGGAGGGAAGCCGTACCTTTGTGCCTGGCCAGATATCGGCCCAGGACGATGATGAAGCACAGGGTGATGAAGACCACCACGGCCACCACTCCGCCGATGAGCGCGTGGTCAGGGCCGGGCTGCGTCAGCGCGTTGGGATCTGGAGGAGGAGGAGAGCACAGCGTTAGAAGACGCTTTGGATTTGTGCTCGAAACACCAGTGGAACAGCCGCTATAATTAGCCAATTATGGGTCGGTGTGTTAATATAAGACACGCAGACTCATTACTTCCCACAGTTCACTAAATACAGTGGTAAGCAACTCAGCTGGAGCAGGCAGTCATTTCATTTCTCTGTTGATACCATTCATCGTTTCGCTGAGAAACAGCACAGTTTTGCTGATTTGAAGCCATTTACAACATTGCTTTCTTACAATTTACAAACCAAGTATGTATGAACTTTATCCCAGAAATCATACAGGCCACACCATTTGTGCTACATGAATTATATCTTAAATCAGATTGTCCAGCGATTTTTGTCTGCTGGACAATAAAATGGGAAAACAAACGATATTCAGTCCAGAATATCACAAACCGGGTTTCCGGGTTCAAATTGTGGGATATTGGATTTAACCCTCTGGTGTTGTTTGGTCATTTTAGACCAAAAAAAAAAAAAAAAGTTTGGAAATTTTATAAATCGCTACTTCATCGGAATGGTATGAAACTCGGTGACTTTTATGGTAGTTACTATGTGACCCCCTAAAAAATTGTTGAAAAAGCTAAATGGTTGGATAAAACTTGTGTCACACTTGTGTTGTGCGCGGTCAGAAATGAGCACCATAGGAAATGAATTGGAAATTAATTGCAAAAATATGAAAATACAAAGATATTTTTGTGTGTACAATCTACAAATCAGCCACACTGAAGAAAAAAAGTGCACAGCAATGAAGGGGTGACAAAAGTTAAGCAATTATGCCTGAAAACACTGCTCAGTAACTAAGGAATACACAGCACTGAATATATATATATGGCTATACAGGCACCTAGTGGCTACACCATGGTATTACAGATGATTTTCTTTATTTTTCCCCCCACAAGGTGGAATAAATCTGCCTTACTTCAATGGATTTAAATACTTTTGCTCTATTTTTAACTTAAATACTGCATTAATTGAAAAATTGTATAATTTTATTTCTTTTTTTTTCATTTTCTACAGAAAATAGACCATAATTTAGATATGAATATTAATTAGTAACATGAAATAAGCTCAAAATGCAAAAAGAATTAAGAAGAAAAAAAAAACATTATTGAAATGAAATATAGTATATTCATTTCACAAAAATAAAATTATTACATGATTATTGCCTCCGGTCAGTTTTGACCGTGAACAACACAAATGCTGACTGGAAAGACCAAGATGTAAATTCAATTTCCAAAATGCATTTAAAAAAAACACATGCTCTTTTGAGGTGGATGAACATATTATTCAGTAAAAAAAGTTGTGCATTTTTACCAAATAAATTCCTAGGCCCGATTTACATCTAGTAATAAAAACATTTTGGTCGATCGGACCACAAGTACACACATTCCTGTTTACACCTGGCATTTTAATGTGTTCTGTCCAGTTTTGACCACTTTACTGATTTCTTTAAATAGAGGGTCTATAGGTGGGTACATTTTTTGGGCTTTTTCTGATCTTTCATTGTAATATTGCGAAATAAACATGTGCAATTTATGTAAGAACACTAAAGGAGACAACGGAAAATGATACAGAGAGCAGCATCTTTCGTTTCTGCTTTGATAGCCACAAAACTATACCAAACGCTGTGGTTTTGTGTTAGAATCAGGAGAAAATTGTGCTCTTTACTTTTTTTTTAAACCAAACTTACAATTTCAGATGGCAAAGTTTAAATTCTGTCTGGTGAGTGTGATTCATTAACTCACATTAAAAAAGTTGTGTGACAAAATAACATCAATGAAAACTTGTATGACATGGTTAAAATCATAACATAACATATATGACTTTTATGTGCTTTTTTAGTTATCAGGGTTAGGTTCAGGTTTGGGTCATTTGTTTTTGTACGACTCACAACTTCTATAACTGATTTCTTAAAATTTTGCCTTCTCGTTTTCTTTAAGAGCACTTAGTCTGCATGCTTTAAACTATAATTTATTACATATACTAAAGGAGGCATATTAGCTACAATTTCTTTCTATATTGCAACCAGATGATTTTGTTCTCTTGAACATATGGGATGGAAGCGCGGCTTTATTCGCAAACTGTTTTTGCAATGTTCTAGTTTTTTGCAACTTGGATCGAAATGCAGCTATAGAAACTAGTAAGTTACCCACTAGCAACCAACCAGATTACCCTAGCAACACCCTAAAAACCACCCACACCATTTACCTTTGTGAAAGTTTTGCATGGAAAAGCACCTTTCACATTTTATTCAGTAAGTATATACATCTAGTATAAAACACAAGACAGGATAGATTGAAAACATATATATTTTTTTGTATAAGTTTTAAAACATATTACAGGTTATAGGTTAAACAATTCAGTACTTTATGGTTTTACTGCTGCTGCTTCATTTCTTTCAATGACCTATAATGCCATTAGCGGTGCATCACTTAAAACCATTTTTCTAATCTTCTGAATCATAAGCTTTGGAAAAATCCTTTAATGAATTAATGTCACTGAAAAAGCTTTTAGAATGGATTTTCTGGAGCAACCGAATATTCAGTGAAAACTGTGTTGAGCATTCCATTTATGTGTATGTATGTGTTTTAAATATTACTGCCATATGACATCTGCATGCAGTCAAATTGAGGAATTGCAAACTGGTGTTTATGCCATGCCGGATCACAGAAACATCCCCAGTAAGTCATGCTGCTTTGAGTTTTGGAGCCTAAGCAACATCAATTCAAAGCCAATGTTCTATACTGACTTTCAATAGGCAGCAGGAAGGAGGGGGATTTATCATTACAAACGAATGCTGAACAGCTACCAAAGACCTGTCATATCTCACACAGCCCTGGGAGGACCAAAGTGACTCAATCCTTGGCGATATACAACAAGTTTAAAAACGGCAGGGGTTGCAGCAGGCTGATTTGTCTCCTGGGTTTAACTTTGAGTGAACGAGCGCAGACTAGGGTGAATCCGGTTGCCTCTGAACCTCTACTGAATAAATCGCCACCTGGAGTTGTGAATCTTAAGCCCCCACTGCGGATAGCATAGTATGCTAGATAGCTAGTGCTTCCAGTACCTGCCTCAAATGTGTGGAAGGATTAGTTCACCCCAAAATTCTCATTCTTTCTTCCATGGAACATAAAAGGTAAATATTTGCTGAATATATTTGCCACTATTTTCCATATAACGAAACGAAATAAGTACTGGGAATGAATGTTATGTTGTATTCAATGAAAATTCAGTCAGTGAGTTAAACCAGATCTGTAAGATTAGCGAACAAATCATTCAGTTTACATGAAATCTACAGTACTGTGCAAAAGTCTTAGGCCGCTAGCATTTTCACCAACAAAAAATGGTTTTAAGTCAGTTATTTCTATCTTTTGCTGTAGTGTGTCAGTAGGAAATATCAGTTTACATTTCCAAACATTATTTTTGCCATTAATTGTAATAATCCAGTGAGATTTTTGTTTGCACAAGGAGTCTGACAACAGCCAGTGCTCCACACAGAGATCTGATCTCATCATCATCCAGTCCGTCTGGATTGACATGAAGAAACAGAACAAACTGAGACAGACTAAATCCAGAAGAACTGTGTCAACGTCTCCAAGATGCTTGAAGAAAAAACCTTCCTGCAAAGCTACCTGAAAAACTATGTGCAAGTGTACCTCAGACAAAAGCTGTTTTAAATGCAAAGTGTGGTCATACCAAATGTTGATTTGATTTAGTTAATAAAAGTTAATTGATAAATAAATTCTATTTACGGCGCTATTTCTGAAAGCATCCTCATTTTACAACATTTTTACACAATTGCCTAAAACTTTTAACAGTACTGTAGCTTTGCAGGTAGATTTCTTGAAGCATCTTGGAGACGTTGCCACAGTTCTTCTGGATTTAGTCTGTCTCAGTTTGTTCTGTTTCTTCATGTCAACTGGATGATGACGAGATCAGATCTCTGTGTGGAGCACTGTCTGTTGTCAGACTCCTTGTGCAAACATAAATCTCACTGGATTGTTACAATTAATGGCAAAAATAATGTTTGGAAATGTAAACTGATATTTCCAACTGACATGCTACAGAAAAACATAGAAATAACCAACATAAACCATTTTTTTGTTGGTGAAAATACTAGTGGCCTAAGACTTTCGCACAGTACTGTATGTGGTAAAAAACAAAAAAGATTTTAATTTGCATTTTTCGCGTACAGATGACAACACTGTCAAAATGATTCCCGTTCACACGGATCCACAAAAAAGACCTAGAACGCTGTTTTATGCATGCCAGGCCAGTAGTTGGCGATGTCACTTTATAAAGAAACACTTTGTGAATACATAATGTGCATGACATCACCGTGTTCACTAACTCGCATTTTTGTAGTTCACATGGAGACAATAACGCTACATTTAAAAAAAAATTATACCTTGAAACCCATTTCAAAAGTTTTTCACACCCCACAAAACACTGTTGTCGTGCAAATGAATGGCCAAAACGCATAAAAAGTTTTCCATGTCTAGTTGAAAACAGTGTCTTGTAAATGCCCCCTCAGATCCATTTTGTGAACTGGAGTAATTGATTCACCGAAAAGATCCATCTTAAAATGATTAGTTCACAATACTTCTATCAAAAAGATTTTTAGGGAATAACGACTTAAAATTTGGCTTGTTTCCGCACTTTTACCATACTTTGATTTTGTAGGGCTGGGCGATAAAATATCATATTGAGTTGTGATAAAATTTATGTTGATAGTGATGATAAGCTCTGGACATTTTTACTTGATATGGATTAATCTAACAACAGAAATAAATGTGACAACAGCTAGTCAGTGCTTGTCGCTAATAGGCTAACTCTACATGTTCTGCATGTCCCTGTGTAAATAAATGATGCGGTTTCATCTGATACACAAACTTAAACACATGTGATGCTCGCGGTGATTTCAGCATCTGCGTCTTAATATATGAGGACATGAACACATGTACTTCATCTCCAGAGATGCTCTGAGACTCACTTTATTTCATTTCATTTAAGAAAAACTACTGTCAAATACACACTGAAACTGAAAGTAAAACACATTTTAAAAGATTGATTAAATTGTTAAAGTTTTATTAATTCATTTTATTAGACACTTTTTATGATAAATTTGTATTGAATCATAAAACACAGAATCCAGGAAAAAATAAAATAAAACAGAATTTAGGAAGAAAAAAAAAAGAAAAAAAAAAAGAAATTGAAATTTAAAAAATTTAATGGGGCCCTAAATTAAAAGGTAGCTCTGTGGAGTTTAATTGCGAACAAACCAATTATCTTTATATACTCAATGTCTAACAAACATGTAGAAAGTATTTCCTTCTCCATGAATGGTAGATGAATATTGTGATAAATATTAATGTTGTATGATATGGAAAAAAAAAATACTGTGAAAATATTTTTGGCCATATCGCCCAGCCCTAGGATTTTGTGTCATTTTTGAAGCTTAAACGCTTCAGTACTCATTCAGGCAAGGATATTATTTAAAACAAAAATCACCTTTTGTGTTCCACAGAAGGAAGAAAGTCATACAGGTTTGGGACAACATAGGGGTGGATGGGATTTTCATTTTTGAGTGAACTATCCCTTTAACCTCGCTTGAAGAGCACAGGACAAAATGGTTTTTGTTTGACCTGGAGCGATTGTGTTCTGACACAGCACCTTTGGCCCTACGTTGGGCGCCATTTCAGTGCTTCTGCAAGGATGTAAACTTTAACTATGTGTCTTTATTGCACTTCAAACTTGCTCTCATTAGCTCATAGTGATGAATGAGTCTCGCTTCTACTGCGCTTGGCAGAGTAACCCTGGGAGATTTGTAGAACAGGGACTTCTGCAGACCCATTTCTAACACATAAATGAACCCATTTAGTTAAATTAACATTGTGCTTTGTTTTGAGGCAAAATAAAAGCTGTGTGGAAATTAAGTTCAAAGAATGGCACACTTTATGGGAGGCTGTTCAAAATGGAGTACACTAGGCAAGGCAAGGCAAGGCAAGTTTATTTATATAGCACATTTCATACACAGTGGTAATTCAAAGTGCTTTACATAAAAGGAAGTGAAATAGTCATTAAAAATAATAATCACAACAATAAAAACAAGGAATTAAAATAATAATAATAAAAACAAGGAAACGATATAAAAATAGATTTTAAATGATTTTAAAACAGTTTAGAATATAAAATGATTATACATAAAATACAGTGCAATTAGTTTGGACGTAGCACAGTGTTCATTCAACAAATGCACAGCTAAACAGATGAGTTTTGAGTCTGTATTTAAATGTGACTAATGTTTTAGCACATCTGATCTCTTCTGGAAGCTGGTTCCAGCTGAGGGCGGCATAATAGCTAAAAGCGGACTCCCCTTGTTTTGTGTGAACCCTTAGTATTTCTAACTGACTCGATCCTAATGATCTGAGTGGTCTGTTAGGGTTATATTCAGTGAGCATATCTGCAATGTATTTAGGTCCTAGGCCATTCAGTGATTTATAAACGAGTAAAAGTACTTTAAAATCAATCCTAAAAGTAACTGGAAGCCAGTGTAAGGACCTGAGGACTGGTGTGATATGCTCAGATTTTCTAGTTCTAGTCAGAATCCTGGCAGCAGCGTTCTGAATGAGCTGCAGCTGTCTAATGGTCTTCTTGGGAAGGCCGGTGAGGAGACCATTACAATAATCCACCCTGCTTGTGATAAAGGCATGAACAAGTTTCTCCAAGTCTTGACTGGAAACAAAACATCTAATTCTTGCAATGTTTTTAAGATGATAGTATGTTGATTTAGTTACTGCTTTGACATGACTACTAAAACTAAGGTCTGTCTCCAGAATCACCCCAAGATTGTTGACTTGATTTTTAGTTGTTTGACCCCTAGAGTCAAGGTATGCATTCACCTTGAGAACTTCATCTTTGTTTCCAAATGCAGTGACTTCTGTTTTCTCCTTGTTTAAACTGAAGAACGTTCTGGCACATCCAACTGTTAATTTCATCAATGCATTGGCAGAGGGAGTCAATGGGGCTATAGTCATTTGGAGATAAGGCTAGGTAAATCTGGGTATCATCAGCATAGCTGTGATAGCCAATTTGGTTCTCTCTCATTATTTGACTTAGTGGGAGCATATACAGGCTAAACAAGAGCGGTGCAAGAATTGAACCTTGTGGGACTCCGCATGTCATGGACGTCCACTTAGACTTATGCTCTCCTATACTCACATAATAACCTCTCCCTTCTAAGTATGACCTGAACCATTTGAGTACCATCCCAGAAAGCCCGACCCAGTTTCCCAGTCTCTCAGTCTCTCTAGAAATACAGTATCTCACAAAAGTGAGTACACCCCTCACATTTCAGCAAAAATTTTAGTATATCTTCTCAAGGGACAATACTACACACATGAAACTTGGATATATTTTAGAGTAGTCAATGTGCAGCTTGTATAGAAGTACAAATTTACTGTCCTCTAAATATAACTCAACATATAGCCATTATTGTCCAAATAACTGGCAACAAATATGAGTACACCCCAAGTGAACATGTCAAAACTGTGTCCAAAGTTTCAATATTTTGTAGGGGCACCATTGTTATCTAGCACTGCCTTAATCCTCCTGGGCATGGAATTCACCAGAGCTGCACAGGTTGTTGCTGGCATCCTCTTCCACTCCTCCATAATGACATCACGGAGCTGTTGGATGTTAGACACATGGTGCTTCTCCACCTTCCGCTTGAGGATGCCCCACAGGTGTTCAATAGGGTTCAGGTCTGGAGACATACTTGGCCACTCCATCACCTTCAGCTTCATCAGCAAGGCAGTTGTTATCTTGGCGGTGTGTTTGGGGTCGTTATTATGTTGGAAAACTGCCGTTCGGCACAGTTTCTGAAGGGAGGGCATCATCTTCTGCTTCAGAATGTCACAGTACACGTTGGAATCCATGTTTCCCTCAATGAACCACAGCTCCCCAGTACCAGCAGCACTCATGCAGCCCCAGACCATGATGCTACCACCACCATGCTTGACTGTAGGCAAGACACAATTTTCTTGGTACTCCTCACCAGGGTGTTACCACACATTCTGGACACCATTTGAGCCAAACAAGTTTACCTTAGACTCATCATACCACAGGACATGGTTCCAGTAATCCATGCTCTTGGCCAGGTTGTCTTCATCAAACTGTTTGCAGGCTTTTTTGTGAGCCAGCTTCAGAAGAGGCTTCCTTCTGAGACGATGACCATGCAAACCGACTTGTTGCAGTGTATGGCGTATGGTCTGAGCACTGACAAGCTGACTTTCCACTTCTGCAACCTCTAAAAAAATGCTGGCAGCACTCATGCATCTGTTTTTTGAAGCCAGCTTCTGCACCTGATGCACAGCACAAGGACTCAACATCTTTGATTGACCCTTGCGAGGCCTGCTCCGAGTGAAACCCGTCTTGGAAAACCTCTGTGTGACACTGGCCACTGTACTGTAACTCAGTTTCAGGGTGTTACCAAACTTCTTATAGCCTAGGCCATCTTTGTGGAGAGCAACAATTCTAATTCTCAAATCCTCAGAGAGTTATTTGCCATGAGGTGCCATGTTGAACATCCAGTGGTCAGTATGAGAGAATTGTACTCAAAGCACCAAATTTTAACTGCTCTAAAACAAGATACACAAATTGGTATAGTCCTGTCAAGCAGACAAAAACATGAACATGATGAATAGGACATGTGGCTTTGCATGGTTAAACGACGTATAGCTGTTTTCACGTAGGGTGTACTCACTTTTGTTGCCAGCTTTTTTGATAATAATGGCTGTATGTTGAGTTATTTTCAGAGGACAGTAAATCTGTGCTGCTATACAAGTTGCATATTGACTACTCTAAAATATATCCAAGTTTCATTTCTATAGAATTGTCCCTTGAAAAGATATACTAAAATGATTTCCGAAATGTGAGGAATGTACTCACTTTTGTGAGATACTGTATGTTATGATCGACAGTGTCAAACGCAGCACTAAGATCTAGTAGTACCAGCACTGATATTTTGCCAGAATCAGAATTAAAGCGAATATCATTTATTATCTTAATGAATGCCGTCTCTGTGCTGTGATGCGCTCAGAAACCAGATTGAAAATTGTCCAGGTATCCATTTGAGTTTAAGTAGTTGTTCAGCTGATTAAAAACTACCTTTTCAATAATCTTACCTATGAAAGGAAGATTTGATATTGGTCTATAGTTGCTCAACATGTTGCTATCAAGACTGCGCTTTTTCAGAAGGGGCTTAACAACTTCAGTTTTCAGGGAGTTTGAAAAAGTCCCAGAAAGAAGTGAGGCGCTCACTGCTTCTAAGAGATCAGCTTCTAAACAGTTAAGCACACTTTTGAAAAAAGATGTGGGAAGTGTGTCAAGATAGCAGGTTGACGATTTAAGGTGCTGAACTATTTCTTCCAAAATTTTGCTATCAATTGCTTCAAAAACAGACATAGCCACTTCTTTTTGAAATTGCGGTTGAATCTGTGTGACCTCTGCATAACTTGAGGATGTGCCAATCTCCTTTCTGATATTATTGATCTTCTCAGAAAAGAAGGAAGCAAACTCATTGCATTTGCTGTCGGAGAGCATTTCACTGGGAATCTGACTTGGGGGGTTTGTCAGTCTCTCAGCAGTAGCAAAAAGAGTGCGAGTGTTGTTTAAGTTACTGTTTATAAGGTTTGAGAAGAAGGTCTGTCTAGCTGTGGCTAGTTCCACATTGAAAGCATGAAGGCTGTCTTCATAGATGCTATAGTGAATTTCAAGTTTCGTCTTCCGCCACATCTGCTCAGATTTTCTGCATTGTCTTTTCATACTCTGAACTGCTGTTGATTTTCTCCAAGATGATTTTTGTCTGCCAGTCTTCTTGCTGACCTTTACTTTTGAGTTAAATGAAAAAAGATATAGCCTTTGTAAATAGCGCACTAGTGTTCTCGATAATCCATCTCTTTCTGACAGAGACAGATCTAGATTCAGTGGTAGCAGAGATCAACATATCAACGAAAATACAGAAGTGATCAGATAGCGCTACATCCTTAATAACAATGGATTACATGTTTAGACCTCTACTGATGAGGAAATCTAGAGTGTGTCCACGATTGTGTGCGGGTCCATGCACATGCTGAATCAGGTCAAAAGTGTTTAAAACTGTTATTATTTCTTTTGTAGTTTTGATTTCTGCATTATCTATGTGAATATTAAAATCCCCTACAATAGCAAAACAGTCAAACTCTGAGGAAATCATTGATAACAGTTCTGTGAATTCTTCAACAAATGCTGGAGAGTATTTTGGAGGCCTGTAAATAATGATAAACAGAATGCGTGGAGCACCTTTCAGCACAATACCTAGGAATTCAAAAGACAAATACTGACCAAATGACACTTGCTTGCATTGATAAACATCTTTAAACAGAGCAGCTACACCTCCACCTCTCCTAACAGTCCTTCAGACACTTGTAAAATTAAAGTTAGGAGGGGCTGTTTCATTGAGGACTGTTGCACTGCAGCTGTCTTCAAGCCATGTTTCATTTAGAAACATAAAATCCAGGTTGTTTGTGGTTATTAAGTCATTAATAAGAAATGATTTATTTTTTAGTGAGCGAATGTTTAAAAATGCTAACTTGATGGAATTACATTTTGTCTCTACAGCAATCTTGGATTGATGCATTATAGGCCTCAGATTAGATCGGTCAGCCGTACAGCTTGAGAAGGCCTTAGACTTTCTATCATGTGATAAAACAGAGATAGAGAAAGCTAGAGGCACACTGGGTTCCCGCTTGTTCTGTAAACATTTGTGTAAGTTGCTGCTAACATATCGGGACCCGACGCACATCACTGAGAGTAGCTATAAGTTGTTTTTGGTTCACCTACAGCCGATGGAGGAGGGTTTTGGGCCCTGGCATTGTGGCAGTGGCTGGAGAGCTCTCACAGGAGGAGGAGGGAGAGCTGGGCCTGCAGTCTTTGGTGGTTGTGGGGCCCGCCGTTTTTTAGTTGATATCTGGAGGCTTGCAGCGAAAGAGTGGGAGAATTTGGTCCCAGCATACACCAGTTCCTCCATTTTCTGTGAGAAGCTTAGAAGTGGAGATGCTGGAGAGAGGGATAATGTGTCTGGTGAGATGGGCTCTGGCTCTGGTGTTTCCGGTGGCTGTGATACGTTGTCCTGTCTTCCCTGGCTGTTTTACAGAAAGTCGTCCTTGGGTGCTGAGTCTTGAAGCTGTTGTAGTACGTCACAGTCTGTCTGTGATGAGCTCTGTGGGCAGGGCTCAGCCGGGATAGTTTTCATGAGCAGTGCTTGTTGTGGCTGCGTGGTGTTATCAATGTCCTTGTGGGATGTGTCAACCAGATGATGACTCTGTAGCTGATATGAAGTCCTGTGGTCACTCATATTCTGTCCAGGAGTGTGTGTGCCATTCAGGTTGAGTGGATTGTTATACACTACTGAAGGATGCAGTGGTGTATAACAGATTCAACAGATCTCTGGAGCTGTGCGAAGTCCCTTTATGCTTCAAACTCTCCACCATCATCTCCATCCCAAAGAAATACAAAATTTCAGGACTAAATGACTACAGGCCTGTGGCTCTAACATCTGTGGTCATGAAGTCTTTTGAAAAACTGGTGCTGGCCCACCTGAAGGACATTACTGGACCCTTACTGGATCCTCTTCAGTTTGCCTACAGAGCAAACAGGTCTGTGGACGATGCAGTCAACATGGGACTGCATTATGTTCTGCAACATCTAGACAGACCAGGGACTTATGTGAGGATCCTGTTTGTGGACTTCAGCTCGGCCTTTAACACTATCATTCCAAACCTCCTCCTGCCCAAACTAACTCAGCTCTCCGTACCCACCTCCATCTGTCAGTGGATCAACAGCTTCCTGACAGACAGGCAGCAGCTAGTGAGGCTGGGAAAATACAGATCCAGCACCCGTACAATCAGCACTGGAGCTCCTCAGGGCTGCGTTCTCTCCCCAATGCTCTTCTCCCTGTACACCAACGACTGCACATCTAAAGACCCCTCTGTAAAGCTCCTTTGCAGACGACACCACACTGATCGGCCTCATCCAGGACGGTGACGAGTCTGCTTACCGACAGGAGCGAGCTGGCTGTCTGGTGCAGTCTTAACAACCTGGAGCTCAACACGCTCAAAACAGTGGAGATGACCGTGGACTTCAGGAGAAACCCCTCTGCGCTCCCCCAACTCACCATCATGAACAGCACTGTGACTGCAGTGGAGACATTCAGGTTCCTGGGCACCATCATCTCTCAGGACCTGAAGTGGGACACTCACATCAACTCCATTGTTAAAAAGGCCCAGCAGGGGCTATACTTCCTTCATCAGCTGAGGAAGTTCAACCTGCCACAGGAGCTGATGAAACAGTTCTACTCCGCCATCACTGAATCCGTCCTCAGCACTTTAATAACTGTCTGGTTCAGCTCAGC
This sequence comes from Spinibarbus caldwelli, assembly GCA_039654775.1. Taxonomy (NCBI): domain Eukaryota; kingdom Metazoa; phylum Chordata; class Actinopteri; order Cypriniformes; family Cyprinidae; genus Spinibarbus; species Spinibarbus caldwelli. The sequence goes on along the minus strand of CM077253.1, from coordinate 21,691,359 downwards.
TACCAAATCTGACCTCAGAAGACTACAGAGGGTAGTCCTGACTGCTGAGCGAATCATTGGTACAACCCTCCCCAGTCTCCAAGAACTGTACTTATCCAGAGTGAGCAAAAGGGCTGGCAAAATCACTCTGGACCCCTCACATCTAGCACACTCCCTCTTTGAAATGTTGCCGTCTGGTTGACGCTACAGAACTTTGAGCACCAGAACGGCCAGACATAGGAACAGTTTCTTCCCTCAGGCAATCCATCTATAATTGTGGAACACACACTATTTATACACTTATACACTTATTTATCTAACACACATACTTAGTCTACATTTCAATTTGTACATACAACTGTCTTTTGTTATATATCTGTACATACAATTGTCAATTTGTATATTTTTATTCCTTATTTAATTGTTCTATTTTTTTTTTAATTCTTCTTTTATTATCTGTGTTTTTTGTTCTGTCACTGTCATTCTGTTGTACTGTGGAAGCTTCTGTCACAAAAACAAATTCCTCGTATGTGTAAATATACCTGGCAATAAAATCTCATTCTGATTCCGATTCTGATTCTGATGATGGAGGGAGAAATAGATATAGTCCTTTAGCACTCTTGCACCAAATTTGTTTAATCTTGCACTAATCTTGTCTTTTCTCTGATTTTTTATACTCCACTCCAATTTTGACAGGCTAAGGTGTGTTGTACTGTATTTGCCGCCCAATCAATTCAATACACAAACAAAACACTATTTAAAATATATGAAGTTCAAACTTTATATAAAGCTAAAGCACTTTTTGTAAGTTGCTATGGATAAAAGTGTCTGATTAAATGCTTTACATTGTAAATCTAACAACCTGATCTCATGATGAAAACGTACCTGTGGGAACTTTTTTGCAAGATGTGAAATACGTACTGCCATGTACATTTCGAGACATATTAGATGTGAAATGTCCACTGAGTGGCACTAAAAGAGTATTCGTTTTTTTCCCCTGGAACAGATGAACGTACATATGGTACATTTTATGTGACGTTGGTTTTGTACGTGTCACTGCAGGTCTGACTTGTCCATTGAGTGGCGCTATAACTCTATTGCTCCGTGTTGTTTTAATATAAAGTACTATCCGCACTACACCTAAACCTACCCGATAGGATGAACAAAAGCGAATGTGACGTAAAAACGCAACCACACGCATTATGTTTTAGCTTGTTTTTCAATCTCTCATCTTTCAGCTATTTTATCGTGAGTCTTGTTTCTGATGGGATTCGTACCCAAGGATTCCGCATCCAGAAGTCTAGTTCCGTGCTGCTGAGATACAGAGCAAGCTTGTTACGTCTGGAAAGCGAAACATATGAGGCTTTAATCATAACTGTGTACGAAAACAATTACAAGTGCTCGCTGTTTTACCGCCTCTAGTGTTCATGTCCGTTGGAAACTGCAGTGATATGTACTTATTGGTATGTATTTCGCGTCTTGCGAAAAAGTTCCTACAGGTACGTTTTTGTCATGAGATCAGGAAGAAATCTAAATATATTTAAGCAAACTGTAATGCTGGACAAAATAATAGTAAAATAGAAATTGTACATTGAAAGATGTTCAGAATAAAATCTGGGATTGATTATTTTCTTTAACATTATAGAAAACCAAAAGCTACAAAATACCATGTTATTACCTTTGAATACTATGTAAATACCATGGTACATGGATATAGTAACTCATGTCATTACCATCTGATATTACCTCTAATATACACTGTAAAAAAAATTATATTCTATTTTGTCAGACACTCTATTTTAAAGATTGATTGAAATATCTAATGTCAAATTTTATATTTTTATATCTTTACATTTTATATTTGATATCTTTTATATTTTTTATGCATTTTATATACAACTACAACTACAGAATTTGAGAAAGCTCAAAAATGCCTTGCAGCTGGTTGCTTTGTCTTTTTAAGTTAACCCAACTTTCTATTTTTTACAATTTAGTGCCAGAGTACTTAGGCTGTGGTACCCTATAATGAACATGTACATGGGCAACAAAATGGGCTTTAGCTTCCAAAAATAATAGCAGGAAAGCCATTATTGCTGCAGATGTCTTTCATTTTCTCATGAATATGCAGTTTGATAATATAGTTCAATTTATGGACTGCATTAAGTGCTTCCAGCTCAAACTGAATGAGCTATGTAGTGGTTACATGATTTCAAGCTGCTCTTCCAATCTCATTTTTCTCATTTAAATGAGCCCCAGGAATTATATACATTTACCATTTAAAAAGTTTATTTATTTTATTGCAATATTTCTCTTTCTCATTTCGGCATTGTAGTTGGCTGTTGCTTAGAAATGTTTTGCATATCCCTTGATAATAAGGATATTGCCTGTTCATTAAAGCATGAGGAAGAATAATGATGTTTGTCTTGTTGTGGAGTACATTATCTTTAATTAAAGGCAGGATTCACATTCTTGTGTGCTACTGTAATGTCTACTCATTTATTCAGATACACTGATCACTTTGATTATTTTCATGAAGGTCCTTTAATATTGACTTTCATGATTATATATGTGGAAATGTACTGTATTTGACCTTGGTTGTGTCAAGCTAGAAAATAAATGACTACCTTTATTTAAAGAGCTTTCAGTGATACAGGAAAAAAAAAAGAAGTTTTTGACCAAACCTATCTTAGCAACTGTTGCTATCCACCATATTATCATAATTTTGCTCATTTTAAAAATAGATCTTTGAATGTTCTGTATGTTTGGATAGTTGAATACAGAATCTTACAAAAATCATCTTAAATATACAGTAATATACAGTTTCTGTGGCACTTAGAAAAGTGACAAGGTGTCTAGAGAAGATATACTCTATTTTTTAAATTTTATTTTGTTTAATAAATGAAAATAACAAAATGCAACATAATCATGCATACACTACCAAAATTGTCAAGATAAAATCTAAAATATTTTTGAAAAATATTTTAAAGTATAAAATATATTTGAAAGAAGTCTCTTATTTTCACCAAGGCTGCATTTATTTGATAAAAAAAATACAGTAAAATCAGTAATATTGTGAAATATTATTACAATTTAAAATAACTGTAACTTTATTTGAATATATTTTAAAATGTAATTTATTCCTGTGATGCAAAGCTGAATTTTCAGCATCACTACTCCAGCCTTCAGTGCTACATGATCCTTCAGAAATCATTCTAATATGCTGATTTGATACACAATTTCTGATTATTATCGGTGTTGAAAAAATAAATATTCCCATTGCTTTTGTTGTTGATTTCAAAAGCCACATGTCCAAATTTTGCTCAAATTCAGCTACAATATGTTGGACAGTGAAAGGCTTTTGTGGCTCAAAGTAATATTTATAAATGCCAATTGTTTATTTTAAAATACATAAAAAAAAAAAAAAAAAATCAATTAATTTGACCACTTTATCAGCAATTTAAAAAAAAAAAAAAAACATCCTGTAAAGTGAGCATCTGTAACTAAGGGCGTCAAAGCATCAGCAAAGGGTTGATTCCTTTGAACAGACATGCCGGAATAGAAAACACTTTGATATCTCCAAATGTGTCTGGTCACAGCTGGCCAGCGGAGGTCAGAAGCATGAGTTGAGCTCTGTTGATAGATCAAAGACTCACTTTACTCTTTTGGAAATGGAGCTTGTTTGTGGAAGTAAAGCCTCAGTCAGTAGAAATTCCATTAGCAATCATTAGTCTCATTCAAGGATGGTGACATGTGGCCAAAGATGTACGTCATTTTGCTTGAGCGTTAATGAATTCCATTAAGATCTCGCATGTGAAAGGCCGGAGGCACAGAACGGATGTGTTTTATGGCACACACATACCCAATCAGAATCTTCATATTTTTTAAATGAACATTTGCATCAAAATAAATCACTGTGGAATTAATTAGTGTTGACTTCTTGCTTTACAATTTGTGGCAAAGAATCTGTGAAATTGTACATAGGAATGTCTGTGAAGATAAGAAATTGAGGTCTATAGGCGCCACTTTCATTTGCATTATTACTGGAATGTTTCAGGTTCAAAACAAGTTAAGCTCCATTGACAGAATCTGTGGCTCGCTGTCAATTAACACAGAATACAATCTCTCTGTTTGTAAAAACAAGCATAAATTGTGTAATGCAAGACATTCTGGAGGGTATTTTGTTATTTTTATTATAGCGATATTTAACAATTCTTTGACCCAAAAACTTTAAATCATTCTTTTATCTTTTAAAAAGTTAACAAACTTCCATTATTAGTGTCCATACTACGGTGGCCCAGTAGTGCACAACACAACTAAATTGTCACAACATAATGCATAGGACTAATTTTGTTGTGTTGTGCTAATTACGTTGTGTTGCGGCTTGTTTCTGTTGTGTTGTGCTCATTTCGATGTGTTGTGGCTTATTCCTTTTGTGTTGTGCTAATTTCGTTGTGTTGCAGCTTATTTCGGTTGTGTTGTGCTAATTTCATTGTGTTGCGACTTGTTTCTATTGTGTTGCGGCTAGTTTCCATTATGTTGTTCTAATTTTGTTGTGTTGCGGCTAGTTTCCGTTGTGCTCATTTTGTTGTGTTGTGACTTGTTTCCTTTGTGTTGTGCTAATTTTGTTGTGTTGTGACTTCTTTCCATTGTGTTGTGGCTAGTTTCCGTTGTGTTGTGCTAATTTCATTGTGTTGCGGCTTGTTTCCATTATGTTGTGCTAATTTTGTTGTGTTGCAGTTTTTTTTCCGTTGTGTTGTGCTAATTTAGTTGTGTTGCGGCTTTTTTCCATTGTGTTGTACTAATTCCGTTGTGTTGCGGCTTGTTTCTGTTGTGTTGTGCTAATTTCGTTGTGCTGCGGCTTGTTTCCGTTGTGTTATGCACTACTAGACCACCGTACCATACACATATTGTGCAAAAGTTTCTGCGCTTACCATTGACTGAAAGACTCATTTTCTATGGTAATCAACAACTTGTCACATATAAATCTTCATTTGTTCTGAACCGGTAACGTTCCTCAAAGAATGAACTGTGTTCTAAATACATACAACACCTGAGATACTATCTTTACATGTTGTACATAATCGCTGTCATCTCCACACACTCATTTAGCAGCTAATATTCACTGTACTCCCAGTGGAATATGGTGTGGGTGGCATAAAATATGATTAGGTTTTAAAAACAAATTACAGTTGCTAATAATTATTAACATCAATCAATTCCCTCATGGGAGAGCAAGCTAAGAAAAACTGACCTAAGACAAATAGTTAGAACACATCGAGGTGAAACATTCAGCACAGAGACCGCAGTGAAAGAGACGATCAAGCTGAAAAATCAATGGTTCACAAAACAAAACAAAAACAGGACAGAAACTGCACATACAAAACAAAACATGTTTTCAAAAGGCCATACCATGCATAGACTGATGACTTATAAAAATATGTTTTTATGCCATCGATTTGACTGTCGTTGCTGCAACTCAGTTCTAGTGAGCTAAACAGGAACTAGAAGCTTTGTGTTTATGCCTTTCAAATGGTCTGCAAGGACACTGAGCTTTCTTCTAGAAATTAGACTTGGTTTCTTAAGATTCATTCTGTGTGGTTACTGAAGATAATAAAAGAAAACAGAACTAATGACAAGAGGCAGACTTGGAAAAAAGTTTTCTCCCCCCTCCCCCCAAATGTAATGTTTTATAAGAACTTTAAAAGAGTCATGTTTTACTTATGCTCAAATCTTTTCTGGGTCAATGACATCTTATATTTTGTGCACAAACTTCTTGAATTCATTTTGGTATCTCTGAAAGGGTATAATGTCAAAAATGTCAAGGTGGTATAACCATCCTGTAATGATACAATAATTAAGAAAGTCATATTTTTATTGTATTTCTTTTAATACAAAACAGGGTTGTTGTCAAATGTCAGCTGGTGTAACCCTAAGAAAACTTTATACTTTTTTAATATTCATGATTCAAAAATAACGTCAGATTTGTACATTTAATAAATAAATAAATAAATAAATAAATAAATAACCTACCTATTGTTGGTATATTGGTTACACAACTTATAATAATAAGAAAACTAAGAAAACTTTATAATATTCATGATTCAAAAATAAGGGCAGATTTGTACATTTAATAAATAATTAAATAAATAAATACACACATACATAAATATATACATAAATAAACAACCTACCTATTGTTGGTATATTGGTTACACAACTTGATATTTGACATTGAAAATGGCCAAAAAGTTTTTCAAAAATGTATGAATGGGACACAAATTTGTACAAAAACAAACAAATAAATAAATAAATAAATTTATTATTATTATTATTATTATTATTTACAATTTTATTACTTTTTTGTTTTCCGTTGTAGGTGTAAGAAAAATTATATTAAAGTGCGCCTATTATGGATTTTTGAAAATGACCTTTCATGCAGTGTGTAACACAGCTCTAAGTGAATGAAAGCATCCTGCAAAATTTTAAATCTGAAAGTGCACCGTGTATAAAGTTATTGTCTCTCAAAAGAAAGAGTCAACTCTGAATCATTGAAACGAGTCATTTTTAAAATGAATCCCAAGCCGTTTCATGTTGACGTCAAAATGAAACATTAGCATGTTGCCCCCCCACTTGTTGGTCTTTTTGCATTGGTCTGAATGAAATCGCAAAGTCATTCTTTGCCACTAGGTGCCGCTTTTGGGGCGGTAAAAATAGCCGTTTCCCCTGTAACGCTGTACACAAAGCAGCACTGCTCTCACAAATGCTGCTTTATCAGGCATTACAGGCATGATGAAATGAAAATGAGACCAAACGACCAATCACCGCAAAGGAGGGGTTTGGAAAAATGAATCATTAAATTAATAGTTTGGGAGTCGTTGAGCAACTAAGGTAAAAATAAATGCATATTATAGGACAATGAAAGTGTTTTTTGACCTTGCATGCATGTCAACCTGTTGTTGGCGACTCCCAAAACCAAAGTATGAACATTTCATTACCCATAATAGGGGCACTTTAAGATTTACTTGGTTACACCACTTGACATTTGATGCTGAAAATGGCCTAAAAGTTTTTCAAAAAGGTATGAAAGTGACAGAAATCTATACAAAATGCTCTTTATTTTATACAATTTTATTACTTGTTTAAAAAATAATAAAACTGATTTTCCATTGCAGGTGTAAGAAAAATTATATTAAGATTTACTTGGTTCCACCACTTGATATTTGAGGTTGGAAATGATCTAAATTTTTAAAAAAAAATGTATTAAAGTGACACAAATTTGTACAAAACATTATTTTCATTGTTAATTTTTTTTAGTACTTCTTTTTTCCATTGTAGGAGTAAGAAAAAATTATATTAAGATTTACTTGGTTACACCACTTGACTTTGGACACTGAAAATGGCCTAAACGTTTTTCAGAATGTATAAAAGTGACTTTATACAATTTTATACAATATAACTTGTTTAAAAAATAATAAAAATATTGATTTTTCATTGTAGGCGTAAGAAAAATTATACTGAGATGTACTTGGTTACTCCACTTGACATTCGAGGTTGGAAATGGTGTATTTAATTTAAAAAAATGCATGAAAATGGCACAGATAAAAAAGTATATTTCTAAGATCATGCATTTTAAACTACTTTTATTTATTTATTTATTTATTTATTTTTTGAAGATTTTTCCTTTTTTTTAATCTAGTAGAGGTCTATCCTTGTGCCATTGACCCTTCTACAATATAAACTGTATTTCTAACTCTTCCAGACTCTTCCTAACCATAATAAGATTCATTTCCTTTCACTGATGACAGTAAGTGGGCAAAGGTTTAAGCATCCCTCATGTGAATGACAGCACCATGGAGCACCATGACATTTCACAAAGATCAGCAGTGCTCCCATGCAAGGCAATGGCTCCCAGCTCATGCTATGGAGGAGGTTAATTGGCGTTACCCGACCCACCACTCCACAAGCCACATTACAGCGCCCTGTCTCGCAATGATGATGTCAGCACTCCAGCAAAAAATATTTACCTGTGGTTGCACCTGGGAAATCTTTAGCTGTTGCCATGGACGCAGACAGAAAGGGGCAGTAAGGGAAGACAAGGGTGAGGACATCACAAGGGGAGAGAAGAAAAAAAAAACAAAAAAACAACTGGCCACAAAACTCAAAACCATTAATGAAGACACCAACCAACCGCATTAACCTGCAGTCGGAATGATGGAACATGGACGACTGGGACAACAAGATGGTTTCAAGTACAAATTTAGTGTACAAACACATACATCCTTTTGGACATATTCAAAACTATACATTCATGCTAATCTCCAATGTCTGCTACGTCCCGCTGCACTGCCCTGTAATGCCCTGTAATGATGCTATTTATCATGCAAATCTCTCCGCATTTCAAGCCAGTGAAGCTGAAGATATTTTTACTATATTAACGCCAGTTTAGTCATTTGAGTTACTAGCCTCTTTATCTTATGCAGATTGAGAGAACCGGAACGACAAATTGGGACATTGGGTCTCATTCACAGTGGCTACTTACAATGTTGCATGTGAAATCTGTATAATATGAACAATTTCACAAACAAATCATGATTCATCAATAATTTTTATACTCAAATTTATTCTGAATTTATGGGGGAAAAAAAAAAAAAAATGTATGAACTGAAACCACACATAAATAAAAATGCATGATATCTGTACATTTTTTTTATTTTATACAATTTTATTACTTTTTTAAAGAAAAAAATATTTAAATAAATAAATAAATAAATAAATAAATAAATAAATAAATAAATAAATAAATAAATAGCCCATTGTCAATTGTGTAAAAAAAAATATATATTAAGAATTACTTGGTTACACCACTTGACATTCGATGTTGAAAATGGCCTCATCATTTTTAAACTGATATAAATTTGCAAAAAAGACACAATTTTATACAGTTTTACTACTACTACTACTACTACTACTACTACTACTACTACTAATTGTTCATTTTAGGTGTAAGAATAAATTATATTATTATTTCCTTGGTTATACTATTTGACATTTTGACCAAAATGCTTCTTTTTCTACAATTTGATTACTTGGTTTTACTAACAAACTAACTAACTAACTAACTAACTAACTAACTAACTAACTAACTAACTAACTAACTGACTTTTGTCCATTGTACATTTAAGAAAAAATATATAATTATTTTCTTGGTTACACCACTTGACATTTAACAAAAATGCTTTTCATTCTATGCAGTTTTATAGCTTGCATTTTAAACAACATTTATTTTATTTTCTAAAATATATCCTTGGTCCTTCTACAATATGAAATTTATTTCTAACTTTTCCAGATTCTTTCTAACAGAAATAAAAATCATATACTCTGGGTGCACAAAAAATGCTTTTAATTTTATACCATTTTATTACTTTTTCATTTTGTAATAATAATAATAATAATAATAATAATAATAATAATAATAATAATAATAATAATAATCTTTTAGGTGTAAGAATAAATTATATTATTATTTTCTTGGTTATACCATTTGACATTTAACCAAAAATGCTTCTTTTTTATAAAATTTGTTTACTTAGTTTTACTAACTAACTAACTAACTAAATTTTGTTCACTGTACGTGTAAGAAAAATTATATGATTATTTTCTTGGTTACACCACTTGACATTTGACAAAAAATGCTTTTCATTTTATACAATTTTATTGCTTGTATTTTAAACAATATATATATATATATTTTTTTTTTTAAACATATCCTTGACCCTTCTACAATATGAAATTTATTTCTAACTTTTCCAGATTCTTTCTAACAGAAAAGGTGTAATTATGTTAAGATGAAAATTGTATACATAGATATTGCATCTTAAATGCATATATTTCATCATATACAGTGAAAGGAATTGAATCCATGCGTCCAAGCAATTATTAGTGAATGAGACCTGATGTCTTAGTGATGACTAGCGATGACTATGGAGTTTTTTAAAGTTGTTTGTCCCCATGTGCTTGTTTGTCCACACTGGAGTATTACATCTGCCCTTCGATTTACTGAAACAGAGCAGATGTCTGATTAGAAATGCCTTTTATCTCTCACCTCTTTGACAGCCTGACAACCAGAATTTCATCTGTGGCTAGCTTTTTTCCCCCTCAACACTAGAGCCAAAAACCTTTTAGTCCAATTTGTACAATGAGGAAAAAAAGAATGTCTGATGTGAAAAGGTGGAGGTGACGTGAAGTGGCAGCGAGAGAGATGGAGAAAGACAGAGATGGGAAGAGAGGAAAAAGATCAACATTCGCGCTGTAGTTCAAACACGGCTTGTCTGTTCCCGCCTCATTTCTGCTGCGGGCTGAGTGTGTTTCCCGCAGGGCTTCTGATCCGGGTGAATCTCACAAAACCTGTCAAGAGAATGTCTAGGCCATGTTTCACTTCAAAATCAAACGATATACAAGATTATATTTTGATTAAGGAAAATTAAGCCTGTTTTTAGTGTTGTTGATGGGGATTTCACCTCTAGTGGCTGATAATGGTATCACATGCTACAAAACTTCTCGGTTACGTACGTAACCCTCGTTCCCTGATGGAGGGAACGGAGACGTTATGTCGTGACGACATAGGGGATTTACTTGGAGGCCCCAATCATCTCTGACTTTAAGAGAAAACGCCAATGAATATTGGCTAGTGGATTTTGCATACCTGAGCCACTCCCTGCCCTCACGGGTATAAATAGGCGGCAGGTGCATCCACTCATTAGGTTTTACACTGAGGAGCCGAGAACGAGTCCCTGGCAACCAGCGATGGTTCAAGATTGTGGCATGGGGACATAACGTCTCCGCTCCCTCCATCAGGGAATGAGGGTTACGTACGTAACCGAGACATTCCCTATCTGTCGCTCATTACGAGTTATGTCGTGACGACATAGGGGTCCTATGGAAAGCGCCACAACCTGAACCCCGTCACAACCTTGTGGCATGCAGATGCTGACAAGCGAGCGCGTGACAGACAAATGCCATGCAAAGGTCGCAACCTTCCCATCGCCCCAGCGCAAATTCGCTAACCTTGGTGCCCGCAGGGACCACTGAGTACATCGCTGCTGGAGATAGCCAAGCTGCTGTTCCTTTTCCCACAGAAGTCGGAAGGGATTTCGACCTTCAATGAATGATAGCTTCAAGTCTTTCCTATTTGTTGTTACAGCTTGGTAGTAACGACGGGGAAGCGAGCCTTCCGGAGAAGGGCGCTATGGAGGCCACATCCTGCCCGAAGGGAGGTAACATGTGGAGACACTGATATGGACTGACCCAGGTCTGGGGCAGTACTACATACGACTGGACCCTGGGGCAGATCCTACCTAGGGTAGGGAGGAGAGCTGCCAGCAGGGCCTGACAGAGGCTCTGTCAAGGGAAGACACGGGTTTACCGTGAGGGAAACCTTACCGTGGAAGAATACACATATGGGATTACCCGAAGGGAATCAAGCCATACGGACACCTAGCCCAGTACAGGGGCTGACCGGAGACCCGGGCGAGCTAACACCAGTACTGGGCCTGGCGTCAGACTGCTCCGCCCAGTCTGACTGACGGGGGTGCTGGAGGAACTCCACCAGGGTTCGCCGTCCGGGGAACTGAACTGGTGGAGGAAAAAGGCGCTCGTATCCCCGGGTGAGGGGGAATGGCACAGCAAGCGTGACACCGGCCAGCTCTTCCCGCCACGTACCTGTTACCCAACACACGGGAAGAAACTGGCTCAACGCGGAGACTGTAGAATCTCGCGAAGGTGTTCGGTGTCGCCCAGCCCGCAGCTCTACAGATGTCTGCCAGAGAGGCGCCGTGTGCCAGCGCATAGGAGGAGGCAACACTCACCCCCAGGGGGCACGGCTCGCCTTGAGACTGGTACGCCAAGCCGATGGCATCCACTATCCAGTGGGCCAACCTCTGCTTGGAGACAGCCTTCACTTTCTGCTGACCTCCGTGGCAAACAAAGAGCTGCTCAGAGCTTCTAAGCTCCGGGTGCGGTCCACGTATATGCGCAGTGCTCTTACGGGACACAACAACGCCAAGGCTGGATCTGCCTCCTCCGAGGGCAGTGCTTGCAGGTTCACCACCTGATCGCGGAAGGGCGTGGTGGGAACCTTAGGCACGTATCCAGGCCGGGGTCTCAGGACAACGTGAGAGTAGGCCGGCCCGAACACAAGGCACTCTTCGCTCACCGAAAATGCTTGGAGGTCCCCGACCCTCTTGATGGAAGTGAGCGCGGTCAGGAGCGCTCTCTTAGCCGACAGAAATTTCAGCTCGACTGAGTCCAGCTGCTCAAAGGGACCCCTCTGAAGTCCAGCCAGGACGACAGAAAGATCCCAGGAGGGCATCAGGGGTGACCTAGGAAGATTTAACCTTCTGGCACCCCTCAGGAACCTCACGATGAGTTTGTGCTTTCCCAGGGACCGGTCATCCACTGCATCGTGATGGGCCGCAATAGCAGCCACATAAACTTTCAAGATGGAGGGTGACAGCCTACGCTCCAATCTTTCTTGCAGGAAAGAAAGCACTACTCCAATCGTGCACCTTCGGGGGTCTTCTCAACGAGAAGAACACCAGTTCGCGAACAGACTCCACTTCAGTGCATAGGCTTGCCTTGTTGAAGGAGCTCTAGCCTGAGTGATGGTCTCTACCACAGCCCGTGGTAGACCACTCAAGTCTGCCGCGTCCCGTCCAGGAGCCACACATGGAGGTTCCGCAGATCTGGGCATGGGTGCCATATGGTGCCGAGCCCCTGAGAAAGGAGTTCCTTCCTCAGAGGAATGCGCCAGGGAGGGGCTGTCGCGAGGAGTATGAGTTCGGGAAACCAGGTCCGGGTGGGCCAGTACGGCGCGACCAACAGGACCTGCTCCTCGTCCTCCCTGACCTTGCACAGTGTCTGTGCAAGCAGGCTCACTGGGGGAACGCATACTTGCGTAGAGCCCGAGGCCAGCTGTGTGCCAGTACGTCCGTGCCGAGGGGGCCCTCGGTCAGGAAAAAGTACAGCTGGCAGTGGGAGGACTCGCGGGAAGCAAACAGGTCTACCTGAGCTTCCCCGAATCGACTCCAGATCAGCCGGATCTTCTCGGGATGGAGTTGCCATTCTCCGGGGAACGTGAGCTGTCGTGAGAGCGCATCGGCTGCACGATTGAGCTCCCCTGGAATGTGGACAGCACGCAACGATTTGAGCTGCGTGTGACTCCAGAGGAGGAGATGGCGGGTGAGCTGTGACATGCGATGTGATCGTAGACCTCCCAACCGGTTGATGTACGAGATAGCCGCAGTGTTGTCTGTACAGACCAACACGTGCTTGCCTAGAAGCAGTGGCCAGAACTGCCGCAAGGCAAGGTGCACTGCCAACAGCTCCAGGCAGTTGATGTGCCAAAGCAGTCAAGGGGCCTTGTCCAGAACCCCGAGGCTGCCTGCCCGTTGCATGTAGCGCCCCAACCCGTGCTGGAGGCATCTGTCGTGACAACAACATGCCGGGACACTTGTTCTAGGGGCACCCTGGCCCGTAGAAAGGCAAGGTCCGTCCAGGGGCTGAAGGAGCGGTGACACTCCTGTGTGATGTTCACACGAAGTGTACCGCGGTGCCATGCCCATCTTGGGACTCGGGAGTGTAACCAGTGCTGAAGTGGTCTCATATGAAGCAATCCGAGCGGCGAGACTGTGGCTACGGATGCCATATGCCCCAGGAGCCTCTGAAAAGGGTTTCAGTGGTACCACCTTCCTGCCTCTGAAGGAACTCAGGCAGTTCAGCACGGACTGGGCACGCTCGTTAGTGAGACGCGCCATCATACTCACCGAGTCTAACTCCACACGAGAAAAGAGATTCTCTGCATGAGGGAGAGCTTGCTCTTTTCCCAGTTGACCTGAAGCCCCAGCTGGCTAAGTGCCGGAGCACTGGGTCCCTGTCATCACACAACTGTTCTCGCACGTGGGCCATGCTCGAGATAGTTGAGGATCCTGATGCCCACTTCCCATAGCGGGGCAAGAGCGCCCTCCGTGACTTTCGTAAAGACACGGGGGGACAGGGACAGCCAGAAGGGGAGAACACTGTACTTCCTTGCCTGACCCTCGATTGCAAACCGTAGAAACGACCTGTGTCGAGGCCATATCGAGACATGAAAGTAAGCGTCCTTCAGGCCGACCGCTGCAAACCAATCCTGGGGCAAGGTGCATCCAGGATTGGCCAAAGGCCACCGCCTTTCTTGGGTACGATGAGGTAGGGGCTGTAAAACCCCTGCCTCATCTCGGCTGGAGGGACCGGCTCGATTGCATCCTTTGCCAGGAGGACAGCAATCCCCTCACGCAAGACAGGTGCGTCTCGGTCTGCCACCGAAGTCTCGAGAACGCCGCTGAACTTGGGAGGTTGCCTGGCGAACTGAATCGCATAGCCGAGTCGGATTGTACGAATGAACCAGTGGGACGGGTTGGGCAGCGCAAGCCATGCCCCCAAACTCCGTGCGAGTGGCATCAAGGGAACAATCGACATACCCGCGGTGGTGCAGCGGCAGGGAGTTGAGCTGGATAGCCCAGAAGGCATCGCGTTTTGACCGATCACAGCAGAACTCCCCGCATTCCCGGAGGGACTGGCCAGAGATGCGTGGAGAGGCATTGCGTCTCCCAACCGCAACTTCTTGGCTACTGGCAAAAGAGAGGGGGCTCATGGGCGAGAGTGAGGAGGCATCGGAGGAAAAGGAAATTGCTCTTTCTTTGACAATGTGGGTACCGCTGGCCCTTGAGCCAGCGGCGGAACAGAAACAGAAGATTCCCCACCCGGCCCTCCTCCGGGGGAAGGAGCGGCGCTGTCCTCGCCATTTCCCAAGAAAGAGCAGCTTCCCACATCTCCAGGTTGCCTGTGTCAGGGCCGCTTTGTCACCTTCCTGGATGACTTAGGGGCCGGCTGGGACACAGGGGGCGCTGTGCTCCTGCGAGAGGCTGAACGCACTGGCCTAGGTGTTACCTCAGCATGGGGCGGAGCGGCTCTGGGGGACACAGGAGGGCACCCACGGCGACAAGCAGACCGGGGCTTGCCCTGCGGCGGAGCGGTGGCAGATGATGCATCACGCCGGGGCAAGATGTGTTGGATGGCCTCGGTCTGCCTCTGTACTGCCGAGAACTGCTGGGCACAGTCCTCGACAGTGTCGCCGAACAGTCCAGCCTGGGAGACAGGAGTGTCGAGAAAGCGCACTTTGTCGACATCGCTCGTCTCAGCAGGGCTGAACCATAGATGGCGCTCTTGGACCACAAGTGTGGACATCGCCTTCCCGAGGGACTGCACTGTGACTTCCGTTGCCCGTAGGGCACGGTCAGTCGTCGAGCACAGTTCCTGCTTCAACCTCGGGTTGGTACTACCCTCGTGCATTTTAATGCCTTGGCTTGGTGTACTCGCAGGATAGCCATGGCATGCCGAGCAGAGGCAGCTTGGCCCGCAGCGCTGTAAGCTTTGGCCGCGAGAGCGGTCGTCAGCTTACAGGCTTTGGACGGGAGACGAGGATGATTCCGCCAAGTGGCGGCGTTTTGCAGGCACAGGTGTACCGCACCTCCACCTGGGGAATGTCAACGTACCCCCTAGCCGCCCCGCCATCGAGGGTAGCGAGGATGGGGGAGACAAATGAGACGCTTCTGGCCGTAAAAAGGGGCCGTCCACAACTTCATCAGCTCCTCGTGCACTTCCGGGAAGAACGGGACCAGGGCAGGGCGTGGTCGCGAGCCACGGCCCGTGCCGAGGAGCCAATCATCTCACCGCGAGGACTCGGGACTGAGAGGTGTGCACGCCTCCAGCACGATGCTCGCGGCGGCCCGGGAAAGCACGGCCGTCAACTCTGGGTCCGATTCGGCGGCGGCCGCGACACCCGAAGGGGGCAGCCCCGCTGAATCTTCATCCTCAGAGGCACAGCAGAATCATCGGGGAGCCGCACAGAACAGCTGCTGCGGGAGGAGTGAAAGGTCCGTGGGGACTGGCCCGGCGGAAAGGCTCTCACTGTAACCCTCAGATCGCCCAGAGCACTAGCCGATGGTTCTCTGCTCGTAGCAGAGAAGCCAGCGCGGGTAGTGACAGAGGGAGCCTCTCTCATCCCCGTGAGGAGAGAGAGGCGCGATCGCAGCTCTGTCATGGTTACACGCTCAAAACGTGCGCATAAACCATCCACGATCGCAGCTTCAGCGTGCTGGATGCCCAGACACTGAAGACAACGATCGTGGCTGTCGACGGAGGATAGGAAACGACCGCAACCAAGAGGACACGGCGGGAACGGCGTCTTTAAAAAGACGCGAACCGACCGTGATTTGCTCTTTTAGGAAATCTTTTAGTTGAAGTGCCCAGGGGAATCGCTGCAGACAGGGACACCGCTGTTCGCACCGTAACGCCAACCAGAACAGCTTCCAGACAGATGATGAAAGGCTTTGTGGAGATCAACACGTTCATCCACTCGGCTCCGAAGCAAAAATCTAATGAGTGGATGCACCTGCCGCCTATTTATACCCATGAGGGCAGGGAGTGGCCCAGGTATGCAAAATCCACTAGCCAATATTCATTGGCGTTTTCTCTTAAAGTCAGAGATGATTGGGGCTTCCAAGTAAATCCCCTATGTCGTCACGACATAACTCGTAGTGAGCGACAGATAGGGAACAGAGTAGCGTCGGGGTTTAGAGTTATTAAAGTTAATTTTTTATTTTTTTTTTTATAAGTCTTTTATGCTTAGTGAAAACAGTACTATTGTGAATTTTTTTTAAATTCTGTTTTAATATATTTTTTAAAATGTCATTTATTTCTGTGATGGCAAAGTTGAATTTTCAGCAGTCATCCCTCCAGTTTGATGTTCCAGAAACATTTTTATTTGTTTATTTATTTATTTTAATTATCAATGTTGAAAACAGCTGTGCAGCTCAATATAATATAATATAATATAATATTATATTATATTATATTTTATTATATTTTATTATATTATATATTCAGGATTATTTGTTGAATAAATGTTTCAAAAGAACAGCATGTATTGCAAACAGTTTGTAACATATTTATGTTAAATATTTTGTAACATTATAAACAATCTTTCTGTCACTTTTGACCAAATTAAATCATCCTTGCTGAATTTTCAGCAGCCATTACTTCGGTTTGATGTTCAAGAAACATTTTTATTTGTTTGTTTATTTATTTATTTTTTAATTATCAATGTTGAAAACAGTTGTGCTGCTTAATATTGTTATTATATTATATTATATTATATTATTATTTTTTCAGGATTATTTGTTGAATAACTGCTCAAAAGAATAGCATATATTGCAAACAGTTTGTAACATATTTATGTTAAATATTTTGTAACATTATAAACATTGCTGAATAAAAGTATTAATTTCTTAAAAACATGTTGATCTCAAAATTTTTTAAAGTGGTGTATATTCATGCTTTTACTTTTTGCACTTGTATGTACAGAGATAATTTTGCACATAATATTTTATTGTGAAGCAAAAAAAAAGTAAATAAATAATAAAAATAATAAAAATAAAAATAATTATATTCATTTTGCATCTTGATTTATTCCTGTAGAAAGACACTTTATTTATTCATTTATTTATTTACAAACAAAAATTCTATAGATTGCCTTATTTTGGGACACAGCCTATGAAGGTTTGTCTCTCATCCTCAAGTTTCTGACTAACTTTTAAATATTTTTTAGGGTGGAACATGACCTGGATATATTTTCGTGCAATTCATCAATCGGCCCTGTTTTACATATCACTTCGCCCAAAACAGCTTTATTTGCATTTTGATTTTCTGTTCTTCTTGTTGGTCAAGGCTCCTCTTTTGGTTCACTAATGCTTAATGCTTAACTTCTACATCAGAAACGTGACTGTTTGCTCGTTTCCTCCACCTGGACTTCAAACGCGGGATGTTTTGATCAATCTCTGCGTGGCGTGGGCCTCCCGCGCCCTTTCTTTACACGTCTCCCAAACTGATTACTGATACATAATTAGCTCTTTTAAATAAGACCTAAGACTGGAGAGGAGGAAAAGTTAAAAGAAGTATAAATACAACTCAGCAGTTTCAAGCTATTTGGCAAGGATTTCGTTTAGGGTCAAACTGCCTCACAACTGCCTCTGGAAGCGTTTCATCTCTTGCTCCGGCAGCAGGGCACGCTTCTGAAAAGGCGTCAATTTTATGGATGTTTGCACGCTTTTCCGAGCAAGTAAACGAAACTCTTTTTCATCTGTTCTCATGGTTTTAATTGAGAGGGGGTTGGGAGCGAACACATGCTGATTATAGGAAGCAAGCAATAAATATTTTACGGTTCCAAGCAAGCACCGGATTAAAACCACGAGACGTAAATGCTGATGCTCATTTAAAAGTCAGAGGAGAACTCGGGGCTCCGAAGTAGCCAGAGGGAGTCTCGTCTGCTCAGACCTACTGCTGGGTACAATTAGACTATACATTACACCTGCAGGAAAGATGTCACAGGTCTCTCAGTGGCTCAATAACACTCACATAGGAGCGTGCAGACCAATACATGGATTTTCTCATCCGGCGGAGCAATCGGATTGGCTATGGATGCTGTTGTTTTCTAGCTCATGCTTGTCTTTCTGCAAACTCTCTGCTGCTGCAGGCTTGGCTTTTAAATATATGGAGGTTTCGGTTTTGTCTTCATGGGCTTTTTTGACTTTGATTTATACAATAGGAGAGTGGAAAGTAAGGGGGAATCCTGTGAGTGCATAGCTCTACAGTATGTGTTATATTGTTACTACCTATGCCAGCACAACTCTAATGAATACACTATATATAGAGCTACATATATAGAGCTATATATATATATATATATTAAACAACCTGGTCTCATGACGAAAACTTTTTTCATAAGACGCGATATACGTACCACCATGTACGGTTTGTGACATATTCGATGTGAAATGTCCACTGAGTGGCGCTAAAAGAGTGTTCTTTATTTTTCAACAGAACAGATGAACGTACATATGGTACATTTTATGTGACGTTGGTTTTGTAGGTGTCACCACAGTTCTCACTTGAAATGTCCGTTGAGTGGTGCTTTAACTCTAGTGATCTGTGACATTTTAAAATAACGTACCATCTGCACTGCACCTAAACCTACCGTATAGTATGAACAAAAGCGAATGTGACGTAAAAACGCAATTGCAAGCATGCCATTTTAGCTTGTTTTTCAATCTCTCATCTTTCAGTTCTTTCATCGTAAGTCATATTTTTCACGGGATTCGTACCCGTGAAGGATTCTGCATCCTAAGTCCAATTCCGTGCCGACTGAGCTACCGAGCAAACTTGTTACAGCCGGAAAGCGAAACATATGGAGCTGTAATCATAACTGTGTATGAAAATGATTACAAGTGCTCACTGTTTTACCGCCTCATTTCTGTTAGAAACTGCAGCAATATGTACTTCTTGGTTTGTATTTCGCATCTTGCGGAAAAGTTCCCAGAGGTACGTTTTCGTCATGAGATCAGGTAGATATTTAAAGACAGACCTGTTGTGAGTTACAAGGTCATTAAAGGGATTGGTATTTTATTGGTAATTTGATTGGTAATTGTGGTGAAAAACTACATTTCAAATACGTTTTTGCAAAGTTTGAAATGTTGTGACTCACCTTGTTGGTTTGGTTCATGGCTTATAATGCTTTAATGAACACATTTTTAAAAATTCCTGTGGTAAAAAATAGTGGACAAATACTTCTGGAACCAATGACAATAACACACATGGTAACACTTTAGTTTAGGGATCAATTCTCACTATTATGTGGTTGCTTATTAGCATGCCTATTATTAACATATTGGCTGTTTATTAGTACTTATAAAGCACATATTCTGCATGACCATATTCTACATCCCTAATCCAACCCAATACCTAAACTTAACAACTACCTTACTAACTATTAATAAGCAGCAAATTAGAAGTTTATTGAGGCAAAAGTTTTAGTTAATGGTTTGTTAATAGTGAGAATTGGACCTTAAAATAAAGTGTGACCACACACGCTATTATCATTATTTTTTGTTTATTTATTCAATAAAATATATTACAACAAATTTCTGAAACACTGTTGCAGATGTATATCTACACATATAAATCACACTATTATCATTACTATTAACTAGCACTGTTTCTGCAAAAAGCGTAAACACTGTCATACTATGAAAACATTGATCTGTTTATTTGAGCATCCTCAGAAGCCCAACATAGTAGCATAGGCTCGAACCAATGGGGTGAGTTTGTGGGTGGGGCTAACTGTTGGTTCGACCAATAGCAGTTGGAGTGGAGGTGTAATAGAAGGAAATCTCTTAAAAGAATCCTTGTTTTCATAAGTCGAAGCTGTGATAGTGGTGCATTTTAAATTCGGTTATAATTATTTACAAGATATAATGTATTAAAATGCACATTATGAATAATTATAATGCACTATACCCTTTAATAACCCTTTATAATGCATTATACATAAAGGCTTTAAGTAAAGCATTACCAAGTACTTATTATAGAAATAATATACTTAATACTTAACTGCAAACTAATTTTTTTTTTTTTTTTTACATTTACTGTAACTGCATGTTAATTGGAATTAAATGAAAATGCACCGTAGTTTAAATTTATATTAAATGCAAATCGCTAAACTTTAAAGCATTTTAACCCAATTACGTAGGAGTTGAGTACATTTTTATATGTAATTTCATAATTACTTGTATTGTCTTTAAAATATTGTTAAAGTGTACTGCCGAATGTACTGAAGACCATTTACAGTAAACTAAAATATACTTTAATGTCTTTTCTATTGCTACTTGTGTGTCATGTATTTAAATATATTTTCGTAATTACACATTTGTAAATTACAATGAAGTAGCAATTTTTAAATTTTAAAAGCACATTTAAAATATATTATTTTAAATGTAATAAAACACTATAGTTAAAAGTACTCTACAGTACATGTGCTGTAGCATAGTCAACAGATCAAAATTAGTGTACTTTATTAAAGCACAGCAAAAGATTGCACTTTTTAAAAGCGTACTTAAATGTCTTAAGAAACATGCACTAAGGACACTTAAGTAGCCTTTTATTTCATTAATATTATATTATCTGCAAGAACATTTTTTTTTAAAAATATACTTTCAAAGTACACTACAAGTGCACATTCAATAGAATTAAACACACTTCCTTTTCACAAGGGTTACTTCTAACTACATTGATAATTATTTTTTAAAGGAATAGAATCAGAATCATTAAATTCCTTATGATACCCATTTCTAAGAATAATAAACGAAAAACAAAACTGAGTAATGCTACATAGCACAGCCCAATTTGCTATCCTACTGAACAGAAAACTAACATAACACAATTTGCCATCCTACTTTGTATTTATTGTCTTTCCTAAACACCAGACATTCCCATTTCTATCTGTCCTCTGCCAAATAAAGTGTACCTACCAGCAGACACATTAATAAATGGAAATTAAAATGGTAACTGGAGATGAATAGGGAGTGCGTGATTTCAGCTGACATTTATTGCCACTTGGCAGTCGTACCATTAGCAAATTAGGTTCATTCGAGAGCCGAGTCGGACAACTCATCCTGAGAGGAAGGGCTTAATAAATATCACTCGGGTGAAGTCAGACATCTAGATGAATTAGAAGGTAATGAGTCATGTGAATGAGATTCTCCCTCTTTTTTTCTCTCTACACTTGTCTGTCACTCACTTCCTCTCATCTCTTTAAACTGAGGGTCGAGGTTTGATTGGTTTGTTTTTGCTAGTAAATGCTGCAACAAAAAGTGTTATTTTCAGTTGACGAATAATCAAAAGGAGTTAGCACGTCGCGAATACAGACAACTTTCTGTAACCTGATTCATTTGTAGAGCTTGTCTTATAACTTTGTCTTGTTAATGTTTCCAAATAAATCTGGGGCAACGGAAAGGCATGGAGAGCTGTGGGCTCGACTTTCAAAAGGTGTCCGTCCATAAAGGCCCCTCCTGTTGAGACAAATCCCGTGTCTTTGTTTTTAGAACAACAAATGTGTACCTTCCAAATGATTTCTCTCAAAGATTGCTGTTGGGCCTATTAAAAAGCGATGCTACAAATCAGTCTCTGTCCCAAGCGCTCTGTATCTTCCTTCCAATTTTAACTTGACAAATGTTATCTGCATTAGCAATGGACCCTTAATTGTGTGTTCTTCTCTTGCTTTACTTCCTGTTTTGGAGAACCAACTTATCATTTCTGGCTCCGTCTCACTTTGGTGGCAAATACTGCAGCCACCAGCAGTTTATGCTGTATACCCTCAACACACAAAACCACTGGTAAACTAGGCCAGGAGGAGTTTACTGAGTGCGTATGTGTGTTTTTATGCGGATTACGATGGATATTAACATAAACTTTCACAAATAAAATAAATAATGAGAACACATGAGAATATAAATAAATAAACTTATGGATTTATTGCCCTCCAGAGGTTATGATGACCCAGAAGTACTTACCGTACACATACAGTGTAAATTCATCCCTGTTGGTGCCAAGATGGTTGCTGGCCTCACAGCGATATGTACCGTTGTCTGTTTTGTTCAGTGTGGTTATGATTAGATCTCTACCCTCCACAATCATTCGATCAATATCAGGAAGCTCACCTCCATCTTTTGTCCATAAAACTGGCTCAGGCCTGAAAACGACAGAGTAATATTGCTTCAGGCCTCAGAAAAATACAGGTCAAAAACTCTGAAAACACTGGTATGTCTGTACATAAGAATCTCAAAATGCTTGTAACATTGTAAAGGTTCACAAACCTGATTTTTATGCATAGAAATATTTTATTTTATTTTGCCTTCATACATGCTACTGCAAGAAACTATATAATTAAACAAAGGATACACACATTCCCAAAACTGCGAGGAAGCTGTTATTTCATTAAAATATTTTATTAAAATATTGAAATTGGGATGCAGTGCTAGAAAACGGGCTGCTATGCTAGTTTATATCGAATATTTACTGTATATTTCTTGTATAAACGTATAGATGTATAAAATCTGTTCATTTTGTTGCACTCTCTCAAGCTATTTTTGAACACAAGAACACATCTAACATAAATGCCCCCTGTTGTACTTCCATTGTAAATATATGAAAAAAAAAAAAAAAAAAAATCTCAGTTCCTTTAATCTGTTTAGGGCATATGTTTAGTAGACTGGTGGCAGAAAAGATTTGTCTCTCATTTCGTTATCATTTCTGTTCAAGGAACTTTTTACGGTTTTGTCCTCTACCTCTGAAAGGTCACTCTAAAAGAGTTACAACTGTCTCTAGACGATTATATGACTCACTAAATCTCTCACAAATATCACGATCTGATTTAGTATTATTGCTTTGTGTTCTCGGCATGCATAAGGGCCGCCTTGAGACGTGATGATTCTGCAAGTTCAGCTTCATAAGACAAACCGTGTTCAAACAATGTTCACGTAGGTGATTAAAAGAAAGCTGCACTCACAGTGGGTTGCCTTTGGATACACACTCCAGTTTGAAGTATTGTCCTTCCTGAGGTACTATTACTGAGCGCACAATCTCTACCTGAGGAGGATCTGGATTGAGAACAAAAAAATAAAATAAAACAAAGATCACAAAGCAAAACAAAAAACAAGATAAAAAACACATAAAACAAAAAAAGCAAAACAAAACACAAAATAACCAAAACATAACAAAAATACAACAAAATACAAAAAATAAATAAATAAATAAATAAAAAACCCCCACAAAACAACCAAAACATAACAAAAACACAAAGTAAAAAAAAAAAAATCACAAAAAAAACAAAAACACAAAATGAAACAAAAAGAAAAACAAAACAACCAAAACACAAAATGAAATGAAAATTGCAAAACAAAACAAAAACATAAAATAAAACAAAAAGCCAAACAAAAACACAAAACAATCAAAGCAAAACAAAATCATAAAAACCAAAACATAACAAAAACACAAAACAACAAAGCATAACAAAAAAAAACAAAATGTATGAGAAAAAAGAATCTAAATATTATATACACATACATTGTAACATTGTAAACTACTAGCATTTTGTCACACCACAACACTATTTTTTGGACAAAAATAGCTTGTTAATAGAAAAGTTTGACCAGTTTGAAAACTGAGCTACTGTTACACTACTGCAAAGCATTGCTAAATTGCATTATTGTACACACAACACTGTCTCTGCTGCTTTTTAAACTAGAGCTGGCAGACATCCTGTTTCACCTGACCTGAGAGTGGTTTCCATCAAGCTAAAGTCAGGAGGGAAACTAATCCAAAAATATGACTCACAGTGGACCTCCAGCACTTCTGTAACCTGGTGCGGCAAGGAGCCCAGAGCTATGTGCTCCACCACGCAGGTATACGCTGCTCCATCGTCTGTCCTCTCCACCTTGAGGTGTATGGTGCTCCTGACCGTGAATGCCCTTCCAGTGGCGTTTACCTCCTTCTGACCTGCCAGAACACAGTCACAAAAAACCTATGAGGCTAATGTTACTGTCACACTTCACGGGGGAGCAAGGAGCGAGGAGACGAGGAGTAATGGAAATAAACAGTCTTTAATGATCAACACACGTAGGAAGACAGGAATGACGTTTAAGGACCGACCAACATGAACTGAATGGACTGGGGCTTTTAAGTACAGGACAATCAGGGGAGGAAGACGAGACACACCTGGAAACAAATGATCAATTAACACGAGGGAGAAACACACACAGAGAGGTCCATAGTCCTCACATAACGCCCCCTCCCAGAAGGTGCGTCCTCGCACCGTAGTAACATCCAAAGGGGAGGGGCGGGCGGGAACCAAAGAGGAGGCTCAGGCGGAGGACGAACCCCCGGGATGGGGCCGGCTGACAGAGACCAGGGAGGCGACAAAGGAGGGAGGAGCCAGGGAAGAGACAGGAGGGATCCGGAGCAGGAGGAGTCCAGCAGGACCCAGGCCACAGCCATGATGTCGACCCACGGTGGAGCCGACGGAGGGAGGAGCCATGGAGGAGGAATGGCCGCCGACTCCAGGGGGCCGACCAACGGTGGCGGAGCAGGTGGTGGAGGAGCCCGAGGCAGAGACGGAGAGCCAACGAGGCAGGGGGATGCCGAGGATCTGGAGGGCCAGGGTGGACTCTGGCGACCGAGGCGGAGACGGAGCTCCGGAGATCCGCGGCAGAGCCGGAGTGACTGAGGACCAAGGTGGAGCTGGTGGGAGGAAGGAGCCCAACGGAGCCGGTGGGACGGAACGACGAGGTGCAGCCGTAGGAGCGGAGTCCTGAGGCGATGGCGGGTCGACGCCCGACCAAGGTGGAGCCGGAGGGACGAGGGAGCCCAGTGGAGCTGGTGGATCGATGGATGATGGTGGAGGCGAGGGAGCTAGGAGCCGAGGTGGAGCCGCTGGGTCCACGGGCCGAGGCGGAGTCCGGGCCGAGGAGGCTGGAGGCGGAGGTGAGGGATACTCCAGCCCCGACGATGCTGGAGGATGGCAGTCCTGTGGGGCTCGCACCGCATTGATGGTGGGCTGAGGGCGAGCGGAGGGGCTGCCAGACGACAGCGGTGGAGGAGGCAGGAGCGGGTGGGAGGGTGGGCATTTACGAGGAGCGGGCACTGGAGGGTGCTCTGGAGGAGCGGAGCTGGACGGGACCAGTGGAGATGAAAGAGGGCTGGACGGGACCAGCCAGGACGAAGGAGAGAGGAGAGGGGGAATGTCGGCCTCCAGATCCGTGTCCCAGTCTGTCAAATCCCCCTCCATGTCCAGCAGTCCCAGATGTATAATCAGCTCACCCTCAGCCACGGTGCAGGGGGCGGAGCTCCACTCCACGCTCACACTGTCCACGGCTGGCTCCCTTGTGGTGGGCACTGTCGCCGGCTCTCGCACCTGGCCTGACGGGTGGGACTCAACGTCCGGGGCGATCCGTTGCTCAGTTGCTCGGCTTGGCGCTGGTTCGTCGATCGCAGCGGGAAATGGCTCTCCGTCACTGGTGGGCTCGGGCTGGTGCTCCGCACTGCGGGGAGTTGGTGGGCTGGGCTCTGGGTCCGGAGTGGATCTGGCGAGATCATCCACGGGGCAGATGGTGAGTGGCGATCCGTTTCTCGCCAGAGTCCACTCCACGAAGGCGGCAAATTCCTCTCGAGGACCATCTTCGGACGACGGCGCTGTGCTCGCGGTGTTCAGGCTTGCGTCATAGAATGAACAGAGCGCGTCGTCCGGGTAGCTGGTGGCATTAGCTAGTAACAAGAACAGTCTTGTATGGTCCTCGAGAGATCGGTCCCCCTGCTCCAGCAGGAGGAGGAGGAATTCGGGCCGGACGAGGGGATCCATGGAGACACAATGGAAAGAAAAACACAGGGAAAAAACGGGAAACAAAACGGAAGGTAAACACACGGAAGATACGTTCTTTGGTCGGTCCTTCTGTCACACTTCACGGGGGAGCAAGGAGCGAGGAGACGAGGAGTACTGGAAATAAACAGTCTTTAATGATCAACACACGAAGGAACACAGGAATGACGTTTAAGGACCGACCAACATGAACTGAATGGACTGGGGCTTTTAAGGACATGACAATCAGGGGAGGAAGACGAGACACACCTGGAAACAAATTAACAATTAACACGAGGGAGAAACACACACAGACAGGTCCATAGTCCTGACAGTTACACATATATTACTGTACTGGTATTTCATTTAGCATACCATGCATTATTATTATTAAGTTTTCGTTGTACTCAAGAATGTAACAATATATAGATATATAGGCATGCATCAGAGAATTAACCTTAGATATATAGACAGTATATACAGCCTAAGCATGTTGGAAAATAATTTCTTTTATAGATTTCAACAGACTGTGTGTGAATACAGTATGAATAGCATCATACATTTAAGAAATACCATGCAAAAAAGCTGCTGTTCCCAGTATCAGTACGACCGCTCATACACAATTTCAATAAACAAGAATTTAATATTAAATAACGTACATTCAGACACAATATAATTATATTAACTGTTATTTTCCTCCAGTGAAAATAGATCCAAATTAAAGCAAACAACGTTTACAACAGTGATTCAATCCTGAATGAATGTGTATTTTTGAACAAATCAGTTGAGTTAATGATTCAACAACTTAATCAAAGACACTTATTCTGCTCCTAAATACGTTTCTTGAACTAATCAGTTGAGTGAATAGCTCAATAATTTACTTCTCATTTTCCTGTCTTCTTGGGATGAATTGCTTGTTGTATTACTCATTTATAAATGACAATAGATAAAAGTCTCCACTAAATAAATATCTGAAAAATTAACTCACTCATAAACACAATCACTTGTTCGCTCCTGAATGAATCAGTGTTTTTGAACTAATTGGTTAAGTAAATGATTCACTGACTCACTGATAAAAACAATCACTTGTTTGTTCCTGAATGAATGAGTGTTTTGAATGAACGATTGAAATGATTCACTCATACAGAGTCATATATCGCCACATATCAACTGTAGAAAGAGTCACTAAAAAATCCCAAAAAGTGACAAATCTGCACTTCCTGGCACACTGCTGGCCAATCCCTTTTGAGGTGTTGTATAAGAATATTATTTTCTAATTTATATATATATATATATATATATATATATATATATATATATATATTTTTTTTTTTTATTTATATTTGATTCCATCTCATACTATTTGTGATCATACTGGTATTAGCCTCTCATACTATTTTTGATCATACTGGTATAAGCCTTAAACTTTAAATCAGCAGCAGCAACAACATGAAATTCTTCTGTTTGCAGAAAAGTTTTTTGTTTGCAATCACACAAAATAACAGCAATCCACCAATAGAAAATATCCTAATACTATACAGTTCAAAACATAGTCCCTTTCGGCCTGAAATTTATTGGAAAGCCTGTGGAAATGTGAAGAACAAAACATCATTTAAAGCTTGTAAAGAATCCTTATTATGTCTGTGAGAGGAACAGCACAGAAAGTGATAGAGAATCAGTAACCAGAGACAATAGCAGCTAGAGCCATGTCTGTGTACCGTGAAAGCCCTGGATCAGCAGCATCATGAATGGCTAAGTAAAACATCACCCTGGAGGACTGCCTCCAGCAAACATCTCACTACACATATACATGCATGACTTGCCCACATAAAACAGGGGAGTATCTCTCTTTCCCTTGATGCACATACACAGTAAAACATATAAAAGCATCTTTGTTGTTTTGTTGTCCTTGCTTGCTTTTTTTGTCATCTAAATATCATCTTTGTTGTCTATTCAAAACATCGATGGAGCACTGAAGAAAAAACACTATAATGGCAAACCCATTTTACTTCTATAATATGCTCAACTGGTAAAGCACTGAGCCAGGAACACAAAAGGTTGTGGGTTCAATTCCCAGGGAATACTAGTAATAATAAAATGCATTTCCTGAATGTTCTGTAAGTCACTTTGGATTTAGTACCTGCCACATGTAATGTAATGTATTTCTGAGTGAAACAGGATGATGTGAGCCGAAAAAGAAAGTCATTTTAGAGGTGAAGCAAACTATTACCTTTTGAGTCAAAAGATATGTGTTGCTTGGAAATAATGTGCTTCTTGTATTCACTCAAAATAAGATTAGAAATATGGAAGTCAATTATTTAAATTTTTTAATAATAAATTAATTACATCACATGCTGAGTTGACTGAATGTATCAACATTAGCTGAAAGGCCAAAAAGAAGTATAATTCGATACATTACATGTGGCAGATAAAAAAAAAAAAAAAAAAAAAAATTATATATATATATATATATATATATATATATATATATATATATATATATATATATATATATCTTAATCAATTTTTTAATTGAATTGAATTGAATTATTTACTATTTAGAAAAGGATAATAAATAATGATGAAATATACATATATCATCATATATGTCATATATCATACATTTGCATAAAATGGTACTTACATGGCACACAAGAAATAATAATAATAATAATAATAATAATAATAATAATAATAATAATAATAATTGTAAATCATTATAATATGCTGATTTAGTGTTCAAGAAACGTTTCTTATTATTATTAATGTTGAAAACTTTAATAATTAATATACCTTAATATTTTTTGTGGAAACTGTGATACAGATTTACTGTTACTTTTGATCAAATTAAAGCGTTCTTGCTGAATATAAGTATTGAAATGTAGTTTTGTATTTTAAGCATCATAAATATTAATTTATTTCGTTATAAATAAATAATTAAATAATATATGTACATGGTACTGTATCCTATCATGGTACATTTTGTTAGTAGAGGTAATAACATGATATTATTACAAAATATGTAAAAGCTTTGTGTTTTTGTATGAATTTGGGCCTTGCTGCTACTCAATATGATGAATGACTTGTATACAATTTCAGATACAGCATCTGGTGATAAATAAAAATAAGTGTCGATTCTAACTGCTGTGGAATATGGTGCAGTGTGATATCTGGTCAGTGGTGTGAAAGCTAGACATTGTGAGTAACTAAGCAGCTTAAATCACATCTCTCTTTCTCTCACTTTCTCTCTCTCTCTCAACACTAGCGTCAGTCAGTCAAACGTTCCCTTTGCATTGCCTGCAGCACTGCTGTGCTCCTCTAGATGCATACTATAATTTGATGCTTCAGGAAGATTGATCACCTTTTTTTGAAGATCAACTTAACTGCAAAGAAATGATGCAAAATTCCCATTTTTTAAAAAGGGATAGTTCACCCAAACATAAAAAAGTCTATTTAATCATCATTTACTCACCCAAAGTATCAAAGAAGATCCAATTAGATTTTTGGGTGAAGTAGCACTAGCAGAACAATCTGAATCCTTCTCATAGTGTCTCTATAATAGTAGGTCATTTGATAGCAATAATATCCTTGTGTGAATGATGTTTGTTTTGTTTAATCACTCTAATGAGTGTATGTTGTTTATCTCATTCACTCATATGAACTGCAGTGAAGTCCAATCTGCTGTTCCCTATCTGTCCGTCACTACGAGTTATGTCGTGACGACATTATGGGGATTCACTTGGGAGCCCCAATCATCTCTGACTTTAAGAGAAAACGCCAATGAAATTTGGCTATTGGAATTTGCATGCCTGAGCCACTCCCCGTGCATACGGGTATAAATAGGCAACAGGTGCATCCATTCATTCAGATTTTTGCTTCGGAGCCAAGTGGATGAAGTTTGCTGTCTCCACAAAGCCAATTCATCTTGTGTCTGGAAGCTGTTCTTGGTTGGCGTTACGGTGCGAACAGCGGTGTCCCTGTCATCAGCGATTCCCCTGGGTACTTCAATCTAAATGAGCAGATTCTCTAAACATGGATGGCTGTCGTCTTTTTAAAGATGCCGTTCCATCCA
Organism: Spinibarbus caldwelli; assembly: GCA_039654775.1. Taxonomy (NCBI): domain Eukaryota; kingdom Metazoa; phylum Chordata; class Actinopteri; order Cypriniformes; family Cyprinidae; genus Spinibarbus; species Spinibarbus caldwelli. The sequence goes on along the minus strand of CM077253.1, from coordinate 21,660,973 downwards.
TGTCCTCTTGGTTGCGGTCGTTTCCTGTTCTTTGGCTACGGACACGATCGTTGTCTTCAGTGTCTGGGCATCCAACACGCTGAAGCTGCGCTCATGGATGACTCATGTGTCCACTGTGGGCGATTGAGCATGGCATCGTTGCGATCTCGCTTCATTTTTGTATAAAGAGCGGCAACCTCTGCCGTCACCCGGTCCGGTTTCTCTGGCTCGAGCAGAGAACCGCCGGGTGACGCTCTGGGAGATCCGAGGGTTACAATAAGAGCTTATCCGCCGGGTACGTCCCGACGGACCGCTTATTCCTCACACAGCGAAGGTCCCGTCCGGCTCACGAGTGATTTCGCTGACTCGCCTCGTGCGGCTCCCAGCATTTCATTCGGTGCGTTGTCGGAAGATCAGATGTCGATAGCAGCATCGGGGGATGGGCTATCGTCCTCCAAGGATGAAGATTCGGCGGGGCTGCCCCTCTCGGTGCTGTCGCCACTGCCGAATCAGACCTGGAGTTGACGGCCATACTAGCCCGGGCAGCCGTGAGCATCGGGCTGGAGGTCAGCAGACTGTCCAGTCCCGAGTCCTTGCGGCTGGATGATTGGTTTCTCGGAGCGAGACGCGGCTCTCAGCCGCGATCCGCTCCAGTGCCTTTCTTCCCGGAGGTGCATGAGGAGCTGATGAAGTCGTGTACGGCCCCTTTCATGGCCAGAAGCCGCTCGTCTCCCTCCTCTGTCCTCACTACCCTTGATGGCGGGGCCGCCAGGGGGTACGTGGACATTCCCCAGGCAGAGAGAGCAGTCGGTGCCACTTGGAGGAATCGTCCGCGTCTCCCATCCAAAGCCTGTAAGCTGACAGCTGCTCTTGCGGCCAAAGCTTACAGTGCTGCAGCCCAGGCCGCATCTGCCCTGCATGCCATGGCTATCCTGCAAGTTCACCGAGCCAAGGCACTCAAACAAATGCACGAGGGGAGAGATGTCGACAAAGTTCGCTTTCTCGACGCTCCCATCTCCCAGACCGGGCTGTTCGGTGACACTGTCAAGGACTTTGCCCAGCAGTTCTCGGCAGTACAACGGCAGGCTGAGGAGATGCACCAGCCACCACTGCTCCGCAGGGCAAGCCTCAGTCTGCCTGTCGCCGTGGGCGCCCTCCTGCATCCTCCAGAGCTGCTCCGCCCCGTGCTGAGCCAACAGCTAGGCCGCTCCCTCCCCCGGAGGAGGGCTGGGTGGAGAATCCTTGGTTTCCTTTTGTTTTTGTTCCCACATTGTCAAAGAAAGAACAATTTCCCTTTCCCCCGGGCTATTAAGCTTGCGGGCTGACAGTAAGTGATGTGCTGCCTCCTCATTCTCGCCCGCGATACCCTACTTTGCCATCCAGCAAGAAGATGCGGTTGGGAGATGCACTGCCTCTCCATGCATCTCTGGCCAGTCCCTCTGGGGATGAGGGGAGTCCTGCTGTGGTCAGTCAGAACGTGACGCCTTGACTCCCCTCCGCTGCACCACCGCGGCACCAGACGTCGATTGTCTCTTTGGTGCCACTCATACGGAGTTTGGGGGCATGGCTTGCGCTGCCCAACCCGTCCCGCTGGTTCATTCGCACAATTCGACTCGGCTATGCGATTCAGTTCACCAGGCGACCTCCCAAGTTCAGCGGCATTCTCGAGACTTTGGTCGCAATCTGAGACGCACCTGTCTTGCGCGAGGAGATTGCTGTCCTCCTGGCAAAGGATGCAATCGATCTGGTCCCTCCAGCCGAGATGAAGCAGGGGTTTTACAGCCCTTACTTCATTGTGCCCAAGAAAGGCGGTGGCCTTCGGCCAATCCTGGATCTCCGAGTCTTGAATCAGCCCTGCACAAGCTTCCGTTCAAGATGTTGACGCAGAAACGCATCATCAGATGCATTCAGCCCCAGGATTGGTTTGCAGCGGTCGACCTGAAGGACGCTTACTTTCATGTCTTGATTCTCCCTCGACACAGGCCATTCCTTCGGTTTGCTTTCGAGGGTCGGGCATTGCAGTACAGCGTCCTCCCCTTCAGGCTGTCCCTGTCCCCCCGTGTCTTTAGTAAGGTCGCGGAGGGCACTCTTGCCCCGTTACAGGAGGTGGGCATCAGGATCCTCAACTACATCGACGACTGGCTCATCATGGCCCATTCGCGAGAGCAGTTGTGCGATCACAGGGATCTGGTGCTCCGGCGCGTCTCACCAATGAGCGTGCTCAGTCAGTGCTGGACTGCCTGAGTTCCTTCAGAAGCAGGACGGTGGTACCACTGATATTTTTTTTTCACTATTTAATATAACTGTTTTCTAACTGAATATATTTTAAAATTTAATGAATTCATGTGATCAAATCTAAATTTTCAGCATCATTACTCCAGTCTTCAGTGTCACATGATCCTTCAGAAATCATTCTAATTTGCTGATTTGCTGTTCAAGAAACATTATTATTATTATTATTATTATCATCATCATCATCATTATCAATATTTAAAACAATTGAGTACATTTTTTTTCAGGATTCATTGATGAATAGAAAGATCCAAAGATCAGCATTTATCTGAAATACAAAGCTTTTGTAACATTACACACAATCAGTTTATTTAATTATTTATTCATTTTGGGAAAGAAATTATAGAAATTAATACTTTTATTTAGCAAGGATGCTTTAAATTGATCAAAAGTGATGATGAAGACATTCATAATGTTACAAAAGATTTCTATTTCAGATAAATGCTGTTCTTCTGAACGTTCTATTCATCAAAGAAACCTGAAAAAAAAATCTACTCAGCTGTTTTCAATATAATAATAATAATAAATGTTTTTTGAGCTGCAAATCAACATATTAGAATGATTTCTGAAGGAACGTGACTGGAGTAATGATGCTAAAAATTCAGCTTTGAAATCACAGGAATAAATTACATTTTAAAATAGATTCAAATAGAAAACAGTTTTCTATATTTAAATAGTAAAAATATTTCAAAATTTCACAGTTTTTTCTGTACTTTGGATCAAATGAATGCAGATTTGTTGAGCAGAATAGACTTCTTTAAAAAACATAAAAATCTTGCTGTCCAAAAATTTTTGGCTGGTAGTGTACATAATATATTTACATACTATAAATTTTAGTTTACATAGGAACTATACTTTGATAAAATGTAATACCATTTAAAATTTTTAAAGGTAAATTTAAAAACGTAAAGGTATCCTGAGATTTTGACTTCATTTTCTCACCCTCGCTTCAAACCTCTCTATTTTAGATATTTTGAGATAATATTTGTGTGAACTGTCCCTTTAAGAACAAACGGTACACCCAAATTAAGTACAAATTTAGGTACAAATTAACTAGTAGCTACTAAGCCCCTGCTGTGAACTTCATGTCCCAATTTAAGAAAGTCTTCAGGAATGGCTGGTGCAATCCCATCCCGATATGGTAGAACAGCATGAAAAGCATGTGAAAGATTGGCCCAGAGGAAATTAGTGTAGTATATTTAGCACAGATCTAGATATAGTAAACTGCATCTAAAAAAAAAAAAAAAAAAAATCAATAAATAAATAATAACAAAAAAAAAAAAAAAAAAAAAAAAAAACCCGGCAAGCCCCGTGGTAAACAATCTCTCAGGAGATCATGGATTTGTGCTGAAGTTTCAAGAGTTGCAAGCACAGCCTGCACTGGAAGTTCTGTTGTCGGCAGCCAAGGTATCCATCAATGTGACCCGTTCCACAAGGCTTCGTATCTCCCTGACCATTCTAAAGTGAGCGGTATCGCACTGTGTTACATATTTTGTTTGGGCCTGCGTGCTGGTCTCCAGAAGATCAGATCACAGAGCGAGATTCCTTTGAATTGGAGTGAGTGACAGGCGGTCCGGCTGTGATGCTCTGTTCCCGTGTGCCACTGGCCTTTAAGTGCGGCTTGCGTGAATGCCATCTCTGAGTTGGGTCTGTCTGATAGAGTCTCAGGCCATCAATCACCAGCACCAGATCAGTCGACTGGGGCTTCTGCCTGAGATGTGCGTGTCTCAGCCCTCAGAGGGATGACTGGGGTAACATATTGGTTAAAGTTGAACTGATGTGCTACCGTATGCTGTGCCATCATACAACGGATTGACTCAAGAGACGCAATTCTTTTTGAAAAAATCTTTTCTGTCTGATAAGGTACATTTTTCAGATAAATATGTAGATTTGTTTTACCTCATTAGTTGAGCCAGTGTTTAAAATAAGAATTTTTTTTTTTTTTTTTAATACTTAATTCAGCATTTAATTGATCAGAAGTGTCAGTAAAACATTTACATTAGTACAATAGATTAGCAATTAAAATAAATGCTGTTTCTTTTTAACTTTCTGTTCATCAAAGAAAAAATCCTGAAAAAAAAAAATATTATGATTTCCACTAAAATAGTAAGCAGCATAACAAATGTTTTTTAAGAATTCAGACACTGAAAATTCCGCATTTCATCACAGGAATAAATTACATTTTAAAATGTAAAACTGAAAACAGTCATTTGTAATAATATTTCACAATATTTTTATTATTATGCATGATTATTATTATTATTATTTTTAATGGTATATTTGATTAAATAAATGTAGCCTTGGTTAAAATAGGAGACTTCTTTCAATACATACATACATACATGCACACATGCATACATACATAAATAAATAAATAAATAAAAATGTTTTTTTTTTTTTTTTTATGCTTCGCAAATGTCATGTGGCACAACTCCTCAAAAACTATATATATATTTTTGGTTTGTAAATGATATTTACAAATAAATAATTGACGATATTTATTTTAAAAATTACTTTGAAAAATATATATTTTTATTGTAAATGTATTGAAGGTTTAAAAAATAAAAATAAAAATTACTTTTTACTTGATAATTACATCACATGACATTTTTAGAGTTAAAGGAAACTTTTCTTTAAACTTTTGTGTAAGTTTTTCAAAACCTCTTAAAAACCAACATGACTACAAAAATTATATCTTAAGAACTAGGTACATGTTTTGAACTAGATTTTTAAAAGATTTTTCAGTCACACTTTCTTTTTAAGGTCCAATTCTTGCTATTAACAAACCATTAACTACAACTTTTGCCTCAATAAACTCCTAATTCGCTGCTTATTAAAGGGGTCATATGATGCGATTTCAAGTTTTCCTTTCTCTTTGGAGTGTTACAAGCTGTTTGTGCATAGATAAGATCCCTAAAGTTGCAAAGACTAAAGTCTCAAAACCAAAGAGATATTCTTTATAAAAGTTAAGACTCTGCCACGCCCCCCTAAAATGGCTCATTCAAACACGCCCCCACATGTCTACGTCACGGTGTGGGGAGATTTGCAAAACACCGCCCAAACGTATACGCAATGAAAGAAGGCGGGACTTTATTCTCGCTGTAGTGTTGTTGCTGCCGCCGGTGCCATGTCCTGGAGACACTGTGTTTCGTTGTGAAAGCCAAACTATTTTGTTTGGACTTCCAAAAGAGGACACAACTAGAAATCAGTGGTTAGTTCAACCCAAATATTAGACTGTGTGCAAAGCATTTTATGGAGGACTATTTCCTGAACCTGTAAGAGTAGCCTACAATGCTGGCTTGCACAAAGGCTGTTTCTATAAAGTGGGGCAATTCCAACTTTGCAAGGACAGTCTGACGCTTCTGACTTACAGCCTGTAAGTACGTTTCAGCTACTGACGATTCAAACGCGAGTTTTGAGTTGTGTAGAGTAGTGCTTGTTGTTTGTCGTTTCTCCTATCACAAATGCAGACATGGTAATGTTTATGTGTCATGATACAACACATAAAAAGACAGTATAAGTCATTATAATCAGTAATTATGTCCCCACTGGATGCAACGAATGCCTCGTTTGTAAAGGGTTTTATTGTTTTTGTGTCGTCTCGCCGGGACACAGCATCACAATACGGTAAGGGGCATAACATTTCCGTCTCACGCTTGAGGTATTCGGCCAATCACAACGCACTGGGTAGCTGGCCAATCAGAGCACGCCACGCTTCTCAGAACGATGAGCTTTGTAAAAATCAACGCGTTTCAGAAAGGTGGGGCATAGAGGAGCAACAATAATGTACAGTATGTGGAAAATAATGTGTTTTTTGAACCTTAAACTGCATAAACACATTGCATTACACCAAATACAATAAATAATGTTCTTTTTAGCAACGTCATATGACCCCTTTAATAGTTAGTAAGGTAGTTGTTAAGTTTAGGTATTGGGTAGGATTGGGGATGTAGAATATGGTCATGCAGAATAAGTGCTTTATAAGTACTAATAAACAGCCAATTTGTTAATAATAGGCATATTAATAAGCATCTAGTTAATAGTGAGAATTGGTCCCTATACTAAAGTGTTTTTTTTTCTTTTCTTTTCTTTAAGAATGGTCTGTCTCGCATGAAAGATCTCCGAATCAGTGCATGGAATCACATCCTTTCTAATAATTGAAACTCAGACATTGTTTGCAAAACTATTTCTGTTCATGCACATTAAACTGATAAATGACACACTTAACCTATAGTGCAGAAAAATACAGATTACCATGAACGTGCTGGTGTAAAGATGCACCATGTACCACTTGCACACTGACAAAATGTGCAATTGTTCATTGTACACAATCAGCTCTAGGCTATCGGGGGGGATTTGTTTACCTTGCACCTCCTTGTCGTTTCTGAACCATCGGATGTCAGCAGCCGGTTTGCTGCCAGATGTGGTGCATGTCAGTGTGACGTCTTCCCCCTCCTGGGCAGGTCTCGAGAGGCCTGTGATTTCTGGTTTCGCTGGAACACCTGATATACAAACAGAGGAGTAGGATTATAGGCAGCGCTGATGGAAACACGCGTGATTCTATGATTTCAGGGCTCAGTCCCCTCCTGAACATGATTCAGAGGAATATTTCTTGCCTGAAGTTCAAATGTTGCTCGACTGACATTTTTTTTAAATTTTTTTTTTATAGAAAACATGTTTGTCAGTTTCAGTGTTGGGCACGTTACTTTAAAAAAGTAATTAGTTATATTTACTAGTTACTTCTCACAAATAGTAACTGAGTTAGTAACTGAGTTACATCATTATAAAAGTAACTAATTACCAAGGAAAGTAATGGTGTTACTTTAAAAAAAAAAAAAAAAAAAAAAAAAAAAATTCAAATGTCAAATAACTTGGATGCCCCCAATTTTAAATATATTAAATTAATGAAATGGACACTAAATAGAATAAATTATTATTATAAAACATTGTACATTAATCTACACCATTTATGTACTGACACTTAGCATCTGTCAGTCAAGAATTATAATATGATATTATGATAATTTAGCATTATATGATGATAGATCTTTAGTAATTAGAATAACCAAGTATGAATGCATATTTGTCATGTTGACTGAACTTAGGACTAGTGATGGTGCTTAAGATATTGTTTGTCATTTAGTGTTTCTATAAAAAGGGCGGGTTGATAAGAAACCAAAACTACTACGAATTCTATTACTAATAACAATAAAACGCACTAAGGATTAATGAGCTGCTGGGTTCATGAATATTAATCACGTAGTCTGCGTTCAATCGAAATTGATTTGCTGAAGTCAAAACAGGGATGATATTAGGTGAGCGCCAGCCAATGAGATTGTTGTTTGCGCATTAGTTCCGCCCACTACCAGAGAAACCGGCAGTTATTAAAGGAACTCCGTTATTTTGACAGGAAAATACAACAAAGAATATCGTTTACATGTAGCGCGTCAATTCTGCATGTTATGAAAGACTCTCTTGCTCTGTATCTTTCTTTGCGCGTGTGAGACAAAGCGACGGCGAGCCATGAACCTTCACGCTAGAGTTTACGGTACGTCAAATATAGCTACACTGCGCATCCATTCAGATGAACTGAAAAATAAAATTATAATAATATTATAATAAATTAAAGTAACGTCACATTTTATTGTCAGTAACGGTAACGGCGTTGTAACGGGGGAAACAGTAATTCGTTTGATTACTTATTACTGAAAAAAATAACGCCGTTAGTGACGTCATTTATTTATAACGCTGTTATTCCCATCACTGGTCAGTTTACATATAAGTTTGTCAGTAGATATATATCAATACAGTGGCATATTCTGCTGTATGGTATTTTTAGATTTTACTGGAAAAAGAAGCATTTGTTGACCAATGGAGATGGAGGACGCAAAGTTTTGGTTTCTACCAAAGTCTTTTCTACCTCAAACCAAGCCACCAACAAAAACTGTGTTACAGTAATGCAACAGAATAGGTGTTAAAATAAACAAATTAGAAAACTGACTTAACTATAATGTAAAGGTGTTAAAGTCTAAATTTTCACAGAATGGATAACAGACTGTTTACAAAGTGGGGTGGGGGGTGGGGTTACATCTATAACTCAGAATCACAAGTTTATCCGTCTGTAAAAGTAGTCCCAGCACTGCTGGATGAACAAAACAAAGCACAACAAAAAACAAACAAACAAACAAACAAACAACTACTATCTGTAAATGTACAATATGTACTGTATAAAAAAAGCTTTATAGAAACAAAAAGTAGTCCCACCACTGTTGGCCGATTTAAAACAAAACAAATCAAAACAAAACCAATAAAGAACAAAACAAAACTATTGTCTGTTAAGTTATTAAGTTATATAAAAATAAGGTAAAAGTATTCCCACCACTGCTGGATGATTAAAACAACACAAAATGAAAACAAACAAACAAAAAATGGCAACTATTGTTTGTAAAGTTACTTGTTTACAAACAAAACAAAACAAAACAACAACAACAACAACAACAACAACAATTGTCTGTAAATGTACTTGTAAACAATATGTGTTGTATACAAAGCTGTAAGTAAACAAAGAAAAAGTAGTCCCACTACTGTTGGATGATTTAAAACAAAATTAAACAAAAATACATAACAAAACAAAACTATTGTCTGTAAAGTTGAATATGAAAATAATCAATGTTGATTGATCAAAATAACACAAAATGAAAACAAATAAACAAACAAACAAACAAAAAATGTCAACTATTGTTTAAGGTACTCGTTTACAAACAAAAACAAAACAACAAACAAAACAAAACAAAACTATTACAATAAAATATAAGAAAACAACTGTTGTCTGTAAAGGTACTTGTAAAGAGTATGTACTGTATAAAAAGCTGTATATAACCATAAAGAAAAAGTTATCCCACTACTGTTTGATGATTTAAAACAAAAATAAAATAAACAAAATGCACAACAAAACAAAACTATTATCTGTAAACATAAAACATCTTGAACATAAAAGTAGTCCCACCACTGTTGGACACAACAACAACAACAACAACAACAACAACAACAACAACTACTATAGTCTGATACTTGTAAACAATATGTATTGTATAAAAAAATAAATAAAAATAAATAAATAAAAACTACAAATAAACAAAGTAAAAGTAGTCTCACCACTGTTGAACAAAACAAAACAAAACAAAACAATTTTTGTAAACAATATGTATTGTGAAAAGCTGTATAAAAATAAGGTAAAGTAGTCCCATCATGTTGGATGATCAGAGCAAAGCAAAGCAAAGCAAATCAAGGCAAAACAAAATAAAACAAAAACAACTAAAAAACAACTATTGCCTGTAAAGTTACTTTTAAACAACATGTATTGTGAAAAGTGGTATATAAACATACAGTGTATGGAGTGAAAAGTGCAGATTCTAGCACAAGCTGATCATAAACAAAAGCACACAGTGACACATCTAATGGCTCCATCAGCCAGTGTGAAATTCTCTCATTACTCCTTTACAGCTCCCTGTGCCACCAAAGTGCAAAAACAAGATCATGTGATAGTAGAGAACTCACTGACCCCAGATCAGTGATGAGTGTGTTGACCTTAAAAGCACTGATGAGGATGAGATGGAGACTGATCTACGAGAGGTCTTACCTAACACAGTCAGGAAGGCCTTGGAGGTCTTGACGGGCATGGTGAAGAGCGAGCATGTATACTGTCCTTCATCTGACAAAGTAACGTCACTGATGCTAATAGTCAGCTCCTTCCAAGAGGCTCGAACCAGTTCAATCCGGTTGTCCCTTAATGCTGAGACATAAAAACATATCATTAGTGATCAATAACTAATCAGAAAGGTAAAAAGACTTTTGGAGAAAAAGTCACATTGCATGAAAACGTGTTTTAATGGTACCATGGTAAAGTGATGGTATCAGATGGTAATATCTCAGCGTATGTAATGGAACTGGTTGAGTGAAGGATTCAGGACACAAGTAAAGCAAAAAAGAAAGGGATTTTTATTTTGGTCTGTTTAAAAAACATACAGGGTTAGGCATACAAAAATAATATCTCAAATGAAAAAGTAATGAAAGAAATAACAATCTTGATGCAATGTGCAACTCATAAAAACGGGCAAAAATAATCTACTATATGCCTCTAGATAAAATATAAATCCTGCTCATAGAGGAAGATATGGCCAAATAAACTAAAAGACAAAGAAAGACACCCTCTTGCTCAAACAAGGATTATACAATAAATACAGGACGTCACAAATTTAACTCCAAATATTTCTCAGTGTGGGTTTATTTTTCAAAGTCAATAAGCAGGCATTAAATATCAAAGAATATGACAAAAACGTATGCATGTTTCTGCATATACTAAAGTTCATGCACTAAAGTTATTAAACAGCATTGTTTTAAAGCACTATGGTGGTGGAACCATTCATAAAAAAATTATTTAAATGTTTAATTTAAAAAAAAAAAAGTATGTTAAATGTTAATTTAAATGTTTTAAGAGCAGTTCCACTACTGTTAGATGGTCAAAAAAAAAAAGAAAGAAAAGAAAACAACAACAAAAAAAGAAAACACAAAACAAAAACAAAAACAAAACAAAACAAACAAAAAAACAACTAAAAACAACTATTGCATGTAAAGTTACTTTTAAACAACATGCATTGTGAAAAGTGGTATATAAACATATAGGCCCAGTTTCACAGACAGGGCTTAGGCTAAACCAGGATTAGGCCATAGTTCAATTAGGACATTTAAGTAATTTTTATAAACATGCTTAGAAAAAAAAACCATTACTGGGGTGCATCTTGAGACAAAACAAAGGCACTGATATATTTTATGATCAGTCAGTGCAAGTTTATTTCAGTTGAAACAGCTCAGACTTACATTTTAGTCTAGGACTAGTTAAGCCTTGCCTGTGAAACCGGGGGATAGTGTACAGAGTGAGAAGTGCAGATTAAATATCAAAGAATATAACAAAACAAAGCAAAGCAAAGCAAAACAAAACAAAACAAAACAAAACAAAACAAAACAAAACAAAACAAAACAACGAAAAGAATATAACAAAACAAAACCTGGTCTCTTTTCTTTGTTTTAAAGAGCAGACTTAATATTTATCTATTTCGGGTCCTTGTGCCGTGCTGCAGGACTGATGGGACATTGTTCTGCTCTACTTCACAGACGATGAGTGGAAGTAGAATTTTAGAATAACATGACAGTCATTTATGACACTTCATTCTACACAAACAACAGCTCTTTCCACGCGTCATACATCATGACGCCATTTCTACATCATTGCACATGCTTAGTACTTTCCAGTTTTGTTTTTTAATTGGATCAAGTGTTTACATGTACTCTCGTTTGGATTAGAAAAGGTCTACACCACCTCTTCCAATCTGATCAAAATTTCATTTGGATTGAGCTCAGTCGAATCGATTAAGATGGTTACATGAAGGGTTTTCAGTCCAATTGAGGCATCAACGGATTATTTGGTTGCATGTAAACATAGCGACTTTTTACACACCATGGTGTCACATGGTATTTGTATGTATATCAAAGAATATCACCTTGCAACCTGGAGTCTGGTCAATACCTGGATGGGAGATCTGGTGAAAGTAAGGTTTCTGCTGGAGGACATAGTGAGGCCAGAAGGGGGCGCCCACCTGATCTGCATGGGTCCTAATGGCCCAATATGATGTGGACACTATATAGCAAAGGACAGCATCCTTTGGATTAAAAGGTAAATCTAGGTTCTGATACTCTAAGGGCATTGAATTTCTAGGGTGTCTCTTGAAAACAACCTCTGAACCCTGACCAGATTTGAGAAAATCACAAAATATAACAAATTATTAATACCATGGTACATTAGTGGTAGTGAACCCCAGTGTCTTTTTGTAAATATCAGAGATTTTTGAGCTTTAAATACCTTGGAGGTGAAGCTAGGACTTATGTTCGCTTACTAATTCATGCCATTATGTATTATTCATGAGTTTAGTCACACAGTAGTGACACAATTTTTTTCAAAACTGCCACTGTTCTTTTTTTGTTAACAGCTTATTATTACATTTTCTTCTGGAAACAGTAGTAAAAAACAAAAAGCAACTGTGCAAATTTAGAACCCACCCCCTGGTAAACTTGAAAAATAAAATAAAATAAATAAATAAAATGAGTAAATAAATAAATTCATATTGATAGATAAATAAATAATAAAATAATTTTTACAAAGATTTTAGAAAAGATGACACAACATTAAAAGCTGAATGCCATAAATTTACAGTTTTCACATTATATCCATGTATTTGAGAAGTTGAGCATTCCATCGAGATGATGTCCAACAAATACACAGTCCAGGTTCGTCTGTCCATTGTGTGAGGAGGATTCCAATGGTTGACTAGCAATTTTTTTTGCTGCTGTGAGAGCAGCTAACAGTAGAGATCTTTGTTGGACGGACAAGGTAAAGTCCCAAAAGTCATTCATGAAAAAATGGCGCGGAGTCAAACATTTCTCAGTACCCAACAAATATGAAAGGTCCTGTGAGAGCTGAGTCCAAAAAGGTGAGAGAGAGGGGCACTCCCAAAAAAAAATGCAAAAACGTGCCTAAAGATCCTTGCGAACAGAGATTACACTTAGGAGAAGACAACAGAATCATATAAAAACGTTTCATTGGAGTCAAGTAAACCCTATGCAGCAATTTCCAATGAATCATTTGGTGATTAGGGTTTTTAGAAGACAATTTAAACATACCCCATACCTGATCCGAAAATAAAACATGCACATCCTCATTAAGATCCTTAGCCCAAACAGTTGTAATAGATAAAGGTTTGTATAAATGCTCAAGAAGAAAGAGATAGATGACTGAAGCAGAGGAGGGAGATTCCTCAGAAGGAAGGATTAGTTTGCGCAAAGGCTGAGAAACTCCCACTGTTCTGAATATTGACTGTCACCATCACACTGAAGCCGTTTGTTGCCTCTAACTGGAGTTTCAACACTTTCCACCTGTCTGCCACAAGCAGCCATTCATCCATTATGTTCGCAATTTCCAAGAAGAGTTTGCGGCAGCCGAGAGACCGATGAACAGAAAGGTCACCTTATTCTCATCACCTCACACCATCTACAATGGCTTCGAACATGGCTCAACCAATCAGAATCAAGGACCGGAACTATCCGTTTTATAACAGACTTTTTACTTCACTTATATATATATATATATATATATATATATATATATATATATATATATATATATATACACATACTTTTTTTTCTTAAATTAAAAAATAAGTGCAATGTATTCATTGTGTTCATATTATATTGCAAAACACGGTTACAACTTTTAAGATGTCCTTGTTACAATGTAATTATACATTTTAGTACTGAGTAATATTAATCAACCACATGTACTCACTATATGGTTAGGGTTAGGATTAGGGTTTGACATAGGGTTACTTGAATATTATTATGCATAATTAATTGTTATTATAATTGAAAGTACATGTAACATGTAACAAGGACACCTTAAAATAAAGTGTTACCCAAAACACTTTTGCTGCTATTGATGTGGGATAGAGTAAAGTTAGGGACAGGTTTGGTGGTGTGGGTAGGTTTAAGGTTGGGTTAAGGTAGGGTTAAGGAATGGGTCAACAGTGTTATTATAAATGTAATTACAGAAATTAATTACAGATGTAATTACATGCACGTATTTCTAAATCAAGTAAAATGTAAAAACATGTATGTACACAATAAGTGCATTGTATCAAATGATTAATTTAAATGTAATTACATAGTAGTTAAGGCCAGATAATTTAAAGTGGCACCATAATTTTTAAGCCAGTTAAGATAATCGCATAGAGATCTGCATCCATTCCGAAATGCAGCAACAGACATCATGCTATGAATAGTATAGGGTGTCCCAACATGGTTTCGTTTCAACAAAAGTGTGTTGACATTCGCATTTAGTCTCCGTAAACTCTGTAACACCGGGGAATTCCTCATAGACGTGTTCACTGTCGTTTTGGGAACGTTGTTACTTGCGAACAATGATATGTCAAATCAGAAAAATGGATTTACTTACATGTCAGCAGAGACAATTGTTTCGTCTTTTGAAGCCTTTTAAATGTACATTAATGTTCAAAAAAGACAACGTGTCTCCAAACAATAAAATCTGACGCTACAAGACATCATCTTTCTAGAGGATGTGTCAAGACTGTTTAAATATTCCTTCTGAATGTGTGCTGAGTTATGAATAGAGAATGAATAGTGGAGATAGGGGAGGGGGGGCACGGAGACACAGCGGAAGAAATGGTGATCAGGTATGGGCTCGCTCTACACATGGGCCCGCTGATAGAGTCCAACGAAACCCGGTGAGACAAGGACCATCAAAGCTTAGGAACAGATGACACATTTCCACCAGCCCATATCCCTCTATCTTCCTCAGACACAGAGGGAGGAATGGAAGAAAAGAGTGTGCTCCCTTGTTGTTTACAGAATATACAAACACAAGCACACTCATACGCCGAACATCACAAAGGTGATGATAAACTGTCAAGGCGAGGAACAGTCACTGTTTGTACCGCATCCGAGGGTTGATGGTACAATGCCTAGACTAAAACGCTTGGCAGTTCCCATTCCATTGATAACATATAGGGATGTGGGCGTTGAAAAGAACAACTGAGAAGAGGAGAAAGATACTGAGAGGAAGAAAAAAGATTCACCCACACAGAGTCTGAAATCGACTTCCTTCAGTGGTCAAATCTGTCTCTGCACTGGGGTCAAATACTCTCTCAAAGAGCTTGGTACAACAATCTTGTGATGCGCTGGTTCATTTCAGTTACACTGAGACTTTGTGCTATGTCTTATTCTGACACAATGGTGTCAAGCTCGAAACATTATCCCAAATCCATTGACAGAAACAAGTATACAAAGGTTTGAATAACCCCACAGACAACTGTTATCAATTCAACGCAGGCCAACAGGGGCTGGCAAAACTCCGTATCCACATTTCCAAAAAAAGAATCGAAAGCCTGCCAGATGCCCAGAGTTAGCTCCAATCTGTCACAACCTCCGTGAAATGCCAACGTCTGACAAAGCTCTTTTTCCCAGAGCTTAAAGAAGTCGACATGATGAAATGGTTGGTTTACAACATTCTTCTGACTTCTTCAAGGCAGTTTATTCCAGTAGCGTAAATCTCTCGGTTTGACCTTGCGCCCTTTTCTATCTTTTTTGGGTAAGAAGGGAACTCTGCACGGCTGACTTGCAGATGACCCGACAGACATCCTGGCGTTCCCTTGGGCTGGAGCAGTCTGACAACTGCCTAATGGTGCGGACCCCTGTTTTAGTATGTTTAGGTGGTGCTTTTCTCCAATAGCAGCATCGATTTTATCTAAGACTCTTACAAATAAAACTTGGCGAGAAGAATTACGGCCGAATTGAAGAAGACAGCAGTGGGGAATAATGGAACAGATTGTGAATGTTATTTTCAAGGTCTTAAGGGCATGTGGATGCGGGTGCGTTTGGATAATATTGTGTGTTTAGATATATTTGGTGGCGTTGCTCTTGGAAGGAAGAGAGCCGCCGACAAAATGTCTTCGCACCTTACTTGTGAACAATTATTTGGCAGTGTACTTTGAGAGACTCCCAGCACTTTTCCACACGAGGCTCTGAAACCACATTTAACATCCAGCTTTGGAGCCGAGCTTCTACTCTGACATAATCAGACCACTCCATCTGACGAGAAGACGGCGGCATGAGCGACAAGCCCTGCGGCTGTGACTGTCCCGCAGCTGGCAACGTCCATCTTGGCGCTGACACGTTTAGAGAAGCCAGAAGTCCCACTCTCTGCAATTAGACTGCTCCAACGGCCAGCTGTGATTGGTCACTATCTGGACAGGCTGTGATTATTGCAGGGACGTGAGCCTGTACTTCCATCGCAGACAGGAAGCTACTTCCCAGGGGCCAAGAAAGTGCTCTACTGCAGGTGGCCAATGATCGGAGGTTAAAACAGATCCAGGTGCAAGGGATAAACTGGGCAACATCTGACATTTGAACACTTGTGGAATTATTAGAGACTTTTCTACACCGAGTCATATCAGGTCAAATTTGACATTAGACATTCTCAGATAACAATAGGGAATAGCTAGTGTGCATAAAAGAACCTAATTCTCTCTGACAAATCTCTAAGGTTTAGTTTCTTATGCTGCATCACAAAAAGTTATCCTTTGTTCATCAAGCTTGTTGTTATATCAAAACACAAGACAAGACATTTTTGGGTCAGTCGAAGAACACAGTGCTTTCATGTGTGCTGTGAGCATGTAAAATTGAGACGCAGAATCTACAATATCCACAGCTTATCCAGAAATGCAACTGCACACAGAATATGCAAACATGCGGAGATTGTTTCATCAGATAGGACTGGCTGCTGTTTACCCTCCTGAGGGAGAACACAGTTAAAAACATTCCCACAAAAAACAAACAAACTCAAATTAGACCTCAAGAACATGATGTTGGAAGGGTCACTACAGGTGTTTAACCATTGATCAACCACTCTGCGAATATCAACCTAAATGGTCATTAGTTAATAATCAAGCATACGTTCAAACTCAATCAACCTTTGTCCGTCTTCACATTCATCAACAACAAAGATGTAAGACCCTAATGAACTTAAAACAGTCATAATAGAAACCATCCCTTATCTCCACCTAACAGTACCCTTAATGCTAAGCTACAAATAGAGACTTTCTGAAATGTCACACAGCACTTAACATTTCATTTATCGACTGGTAATGCTATAATGATAGGAGCCCATTAGAGGACCATTTGGCTCTATGTGAGGTGTTGAGCTTTAAAAATGACATTTAAGTAAGTGTGGAAATGTTAGATGGGGATGACTTGTTTCACGTGTGTTGGAGTCAAAAGCAGGGTTCAGAAAATGTAAAAAAACAGAAAACTTTTTAAAAATTCACAACATTTACTGTCTATAAGTGTAGAAGTGTTTTACGGAATGAAGCACTTGAGTTTGATTTTCTTTTAGATTGGAACAGAGGTGTTTCAGTTCTGTCGATCTTGCTGAAATCAGAGAAGAAAGGAGAACAATGTTGCAAGCTAAATTTGATCCCACATTTCCCACATGAGCACCATATCTCCATATAACTCATTTTGTAGTGGTTTACATTTCTGAATATTGCAGATTCTTTTATCCAAAGCAATTTTGCCATTTGAGTTCAAGGAACAAATTTCATCAGTTAATGCATTTCCTGGGAATCAAACCTATGACCTTGGCATTGTGGTCCCACTTTATATTAAGTAGCCTTAACTACTATGTACTTACATAAAAATAAGTACAATGTACTTATTGTATTCATATTGTATTGCAAAACACTTTTGCTGCTATTGAGGTGGGATACGGGTAAGGTAAGGCACAGGTTTGGTGGTATGGGTAGGTTTAAGGGTGGGTTAAGGTGTAAGGGATGGGTCAACAGTGTAATTATAAATGTAATTACAGAAATTTCCTGTAGCTCAAATAGTAGAGCATGGCGCTAGCAACGCCAAGATCATGGGTTCGATTCCCAGGGAAAGCAAGAACTGATCAAATATAAAAACTGTAACTTGAATGCTATGTAAGTCGCTTTGGATAAAAGCGTCTGCTAAATGCGTAAATGTAATTCGAAATTAATTACAGATGTAATTACATGCAGGTATTTTTAAAATATAAGTACAATGTAAAAACATGTATGTACACAATAAGTGTATTTACATAGTAGTTAAGGCCACCTAACATAAAGTGAGACTGGAATTGCTTTAAATAATCATTTAATATGTGCCTGAAATATGACTGTAACATAAATATAATTGAAAACTGAGACACTTAAGAAATTATCTCTGAGATATCACTTTTTGTTCTTTTTAAAAATATCCTGGACATGTCCTTGTTGTCTTCGACTATTCTGCAACTTGAATGTGTGTTGAACTTTTTCATCTTATTCCTGAATAGGATTTTGCCCCACACAGATATAGTAAATGATCACAGTCTGATTTCTCACATTTATTGTCCCAGAGCACTGAATGCTAATATAAATCATGATGGCCTCAATAGTACACTAGGGACAAACTGGAATTGACAATGCAGAATGTGCTGATACAATAAAACCCGAAAATATCCGTTAGAGAGTAGCATTACATAAACCCCTTCAAAAAGTGTAAGGAAACACAATTTACTGATATAACCTTGGAGACCTTTGTAGACTTAAACATAACCAGACGTCTGTACAATGTCACAGCGCCTCATGTCGTTCATCTGCATTTTGCTCGCTTTTGAATCTTCTTATCTAATGAGCAATTTAACGAGTCCATTAATGCAGTAATTTAGAACATAACAACATTTTGATTGCTGCAGGCCAATTAAGAGCTCCACTCTGCAATTTGACCTTTTGCAATTTGAGCTGAACATCTCTAATGAATGTCAGGAATCATGCGCCAGAAGCATTTGAGATACCCACTGAAAAAGCAGTTAATAGTGCCGCAGCTCCAAAAAAAAAAAAAAAAAAAAAAAACACATCAAAATATATATCGTAAATGGCGTTTGTTATAAACCATCTCCGATACACAGAGTCAGATTTCAGCTCCAATTCATCTACATTTGCAAACACATGTGGGAAAGATACATACAGTATGTCACACCACAAGATAGAGCCCTAAATTATTCAGGATCTGTGAGGTTACATTTCACAATAAATGGTAGTTAGGTCTCTTACTATGAAGTGCAAAATGAATACCTTCTGCAGGTGCTGTTTTCCCATACGGTGGGTCTTTACATCATGTTACAGTGGAGCAATAGACATATGGACATATACACTCTAATTTATCCTGCTCTAGCATGATGAATCATACACTGCGATCACATTAATACTGCACGATAAGGGAGACATATGGTGCTTATCGATTTTTCAGTGGTGGCGACTCATCATCGCGGCACTTCTCTCCTAATGGCCTTGGGCTAAAATGGATTCGCAAGCTCTTGAAGTGCAGGACTGTACGTCTAGTCAACCACACCAGTTGCACGGATGCTTTTATACAAACCAAAGTAAAAAGTACACTTATTACAGTAACAATGCCCCTGGAGAGGAGGTTGAGCACCACACTGGGATGCTTAGGGCTGGGCAATTTTTTATTTATTTTTTTGTATTATTTATATACTATTAAAGTATTATTAATATTTTGAATTCTGTATTTTATTTTATTTAATTATTAAAAACTATTTTTAATAGTGTTTAGTTTTAGTTTCAGTTAACAATAATAACAAAAAAAAAAAAAATATATATATATATATATATATATATATATATATATATATATATATATTTGAAGAATTATCTAAATCTAAACTTTTAATATGGTAAAAATGACTAATTGAGTAAAAAGAATATCATCTGTATAAGCAAAAAAAAAAAAAAACAAAAACAAAAAAAAAACATTATATGTAGTAATAATTTAAAATAAACATAGCATGTTTTCCCACAGTTTTCAGTAAATAAATCTTATTTAATAATTTTCATTTATGCCCACCAGTATAACAATACACAGCATTAGAATGAATAAAATCACACTTTATTTTAAGGTCCAGTTCTCACTATTAACTAACTATTAACTGTGAGTTTCACCTCAATAAACTCCTAATTTGCTGCTTATTAATAGTTAGTAAGGTAGTTGTTAAGTTTAGGTATTGGTAGGATTAAGGATGTAGAATATGGTCATGCAGAATATGTGCTTTAAAAGTACTAATAAACAGCATAAACTGCTAGTAATATGCATGCTAATAAGCAACTAGTTAAATAGTGAGATTTTGTCCTTATATTAAAATACTGTATTACCAATAAAATATAAAATAATAAATACATTTTTACTAACACATTTCATATGAAATTGCCCAACTTGGATTTCCATGGAAAAATAGAAAAATAAACTAACCAAATCTAATAGTGTTTTTTCTGTTAATCTGTCTTAATGTTCTCATAATGACAAACTTAACTGCCAAATAAAAAGTACATTAAAATTATGTCTATATCTATGCCCTTCTATTAGTTAATTAAATTGTGTGTTGCATTATTAAAATAAAAAATGTAGCTTAAAATGTATTTCATCATTTTCCCTATGCCTATAGTACAAATGCTCTGAAAAAAGTAAAAACAAAATTATATCTAAAAATAATATATAAAATAATTTTATGATGCCGGTGAAATCATAGCAATCCATCAGGCTTAGCCACTCTATCACACAGTCTGCACACAGGGCGCGGTGGGCATTATTATGGATAAGCCACTGATATATAATTCAGAGGAGTGGTGGGTGTCTGTATAACACAGACTTCCTGTGTCTTCACTTGGATATATGCAGAAGAGAAATGTATCTGGTAATCTAGGCGGGGTGGATTTAGGATTTAGCCCAGAATCACACACCCCCGCAGGCTCACAGTGTGTTCTGTATGTGAATCACACACATACACACCTCCCTGCATATTCAAGCCCTACCAACGCTCTGTTTCACAGGCTGTTCTCAGATATAGCCCTCATGTAGGAGTTGCCTCATACAAATGATTGGTGATGAGGCCAGATGACAATGAATGAGAGTTATCTATTCCATCCTCTTTTTTACCATGGTATAGTGAGTAAAAATTGCAGGTTACTTCTGTAGTGATCAGCTGTATCACTCCGGAGAACCAGAATGTCACTCCATCTGTGAGCCTATAGGCCGCCCACTGGGTTGTTGGCATGCTGGGAACTAAAGTCTTGTTAAGGGTTTAGTGTAGAGGAGGAGAGTGAACTTGATCGACCCATCCTCTCTTGGTCTGAAGGCTGATAATTTGTAAAAAAACACAAGTGTAAGAAACAATATAATTACTATTGCTGCAGACATGATAACTGCTGAAAAGCATAACGTCTATCCATGTCAGTAAATATCCAATAGACTTTTACCTATTCTGAAGACAATGTGAGTGGCACTTACCAGTTTAAATGGAGGCCAACTAGTATGAGCTGTGCAGCAAGTAGGACCAGTTGCAGTGGTGCTGTGACCCGGATGTGAGTAAGGTTTACTGTGGTAAGTGTAACGGAGACCAACTAGTACAAGCTTTTCAGCTATATAATAGATACCAGATAGTAAGAGCTGTGTAGCTCATAGAAACCAGTTTCACTGGTGCTGTGACCAAGATGGAAGCAAGGTTTACTTAGTAAAGAGTAACTGAGACCAACTAGTAGAAGCGATGCAGCTAGTAGGACCAGTTGCAGTGGTGCAGTGACCTGGTTGGGGGTGAAGTTTACTGGAGTGAATGTAACAGTGACCAGCTAGTAAGAACTGTCCAGGAAATAGGACCAGATGCAGTGGTGCCATGACCCGGATGGGAGTAAGTTTTACTGGGATAAGTGTAACGGAGGCCAACTAGTACAAGCTATGCAGCTAGTAGGACCAGTTGCAGTGGTGCAGTGACCTGGTTGGGAGTGATGTTTACTGGGGTGAATGTAACAGTGACCAGCTAGTAAGAGCTGTACAGGAAGTAGGACCAATTGCAGTGGTGCCGTGACTCGGATGTGAGTAAGGTTTACTGTGGTACGAGTAACAGAGTCCAACTAGTACAAACTATGCAGCTAGTAGGACCAGTTGCAGTGGTGCAGTGACCTGGTTAGTGAAGTTCACTGGAGTGAGAGTAACGGAAACCAGCTAGTAAGAGCTGTGTAGCTCTGAGGACCAATTTCAATGGTGCTGAGACCCAGAGAGGAGTGTGGTTTATTAGGGTGAGTGTAACAGAGGCCAGCTAGTACGAGCTGTCAGCTAGTAGGACTAGCTGCAGTGGTGCTGAGACCCAGACAGGAGTGAGGTTTATTAGGGTGAGTTTAACGGAGGCCAAGCAGTGTGAGCTGTGCAGCTCATAGGACCAGTTGCAGTGGTGCCTTGACCTGGATGGAAATTAGATATAGTGGGTTGAGTATAATAGAGGCCAGATAGTAAGAGCTATGTAGCTAGTAAGGCCAGTTGCAGTGGTGCCGTGACACGGCTGGGAGTGAGGTTTACTGGGGTGAGTGTAACAGAGGCTAGTTAATATGAGCTGTGCAGCTCATAGGACCGGTTGCAGTGGTGCGGAGACCCAGATAAAAGTTAGATTTACTAGGGTGAATGTAACAGAGGCCAGCTAGGATTAGTTGTGCAGCTAGTAGGACCAGTTGCAGTGTTGCTAAACCTCAACAAGAGCTGTGTTGGTAAACCTCACTTCCTGGCCTCAAGAGCCCAGCCTGACTAGTTACACTAGCTCATCTTTAGGTGCTTGCTAGCATGTTCTAAGAGGTGTCTAGGTAGTTGTACTAACCAGAGCCAAAATAGCCCAGAACAAAATTGCTTTTTAGACAGACATTGAGTTTAAATATACTTACTTGTGTTATAGTTTGATCAGAACAACACAAGAAATCTGATGTTTGCAAATGTAATTCAATCCACATTAATATATAACTTATTTTTCATTGTGGAAGTATGCTATTTCCTATGAATTTGCAAGGCTTTGGATTCATTGGCTGCTATATGTAAATAAATACAAAGATGCAGCTGATTGTTTTTTTTTTTTTTTTTTTTTTGCATCAGCATGAGCTTTTTGCTCGTCATTCAAATATGTGGCTAGTGCTTGCTGTAGCATTTGCAGCATGCTTCAGAAACCGTCCACCTTCCCCAGCTCCACCTGTATAGATCTGCTATGGGATGATTTCATGTATGTTACATTTGGGGGTTATTTCATATTTGTTACATGTGTATTTCTTACATGCTCACAACAGCATGTCTGTGGATGTATTGGCAGTAGCAAGTCTCGGACACTTGCTCTGCCACAGCAATAGAAGATCTATTCCGCCAAGACCAAATACATTAACATTGCCATGTACATTACCATGCTAAACTCTTGAAGAGTTGTCATGACAGAACTAGAAGAATAACATAGTGAACAGTAAAATTATTTTCACAACACACAGTGTGTTTATGATTATGACAATAAATGAAAACAACATCATAAAAACACCAGATTGCAATATCAAGAAGCATAAAGGACTGTTAATAACAGTTAAAATAACTGGAAGTGGATGACACCAGAAGCCTTGCACATTCATGTTAAAAATGACTGTGTTTGCTCTTACATTAAAAATAAGGTGGATCACAAACTTTTACATTCACTATGTTGTGAAATAGGTGAGATTTAACAGCAGGGAAAAATATTAAATTTTTGTTGGCAAACTCTGGCTCTTGGCATCCGGTCACATCTTTACAATATCAACTAACGTTGTGCACCAGATATTATCAACAATGTCAACAAACGATCAATTGTCAAATTATCAGACTTCCCCACTTGCAAATTAAGAGTACATTGCCAGTCCCAAAGAACAGATTTGAAAACCAAATCTCATTTGTGTGCAGTGTGAATAAACCCTATGATATTCTGGTCCCAAGATACACGTTTTAGTGTTCGCCAATCAAGAACCAAAGGGCTGATTTCTTTGAAAATGAATAGCACACCTTTTCTCAAAATCCGTATTTGACATTTCATTCAAGTGCAAATGATGCACAATGACTTCCAATCATATTTGTTCCAATCCCGAACACTAAGTATGGGCCATACTGTAGAAATAGTAATGGTTGACTTATCCTTTTCAAATTTGGTATTTCTGCACAAACACAGGCTCCGCATATTCCTACTTTCACAATTGACCATCTTTTTCAAAGAGGATGTGCTCCTAGTTGCACAGTGTAACATTATACTTCCTTTGAATCTCTTTGAAATTCAGCGCGAGCGCCCATAAGCAATCTTCTTTTCCATTTCAGTGGTCCAGAATCCAAATATAATGGACTGTACCTAAGCACATCAGTAAAATATATATATCTCATGCACCCCGATTGGTCTAAAGCCGCATCTCGCTGTCATTGTGCATGATTGAGGATTAAAGCCATTTTTCAAATGACGGTTCAGTGACATTCGCTACTATATCCGGCGCACAAATCACCATAAATACAGAGCAGCCAAGTTGTTTTTGATTCAAGAGGCTTTTCAATATATGGATAATGGGCAGGTTGGGATAAAAACATTCTCTATTGCTTTACGGTGCAACCAGATGCAACAAAGGTTAATCAAAATGACAGAAGTAGACAATGGATTGGATCAAATATGAACAATAAGTGATCAAAAGGAATATCAACCCACCAAATCATACTTATTACAGCACACCGAATGAGACATCAACTTCTAAATCCTTTAATACTGATTGCATAAAAGTCTCCCTTCACTTGAGACCAGACCATTCATTTCCCAAGGCCACTAGAGATTGACAATCCTTCAGTCTCAGTTTACAGTCCTAATTGTGACCACAGCCAATTTTCTCTTGACTCACTCTCTGTCTTTGCCCTCTTCTCTCGTTCAATAGTGCACACTATTGCCCTGAATCTCCTGATGCCAAACGTGCCCCCACATACCGCCGATACACTGCTGACAATGTCTGTTTTAGTCCCACTGAGAGCGCTGCGTTTAAATGCACTTTAAATTGTTCATCTTGCATGTTTACGCCGGCATAATGACTTTCCCAAAATAACACACATAATCTTTATGAAAAAGGACATATGCAAATAAAAGGTACTCAAATAACCAAATAATATGTGTTACATTATGTTGAACCATGGTACAACAAATAGCATCTATTACATAAGCGGTAACATAAACACAGTAAGACATGTTTTTTTCTTAACCAAATTAAATTAAATAAATATACAGTAAAGGCCTAATATCATACTTCATGACCAAACTAAATGCCAGCCATAAATATAAATTATATATTATCATAAGTAAATTAACAAAATTACAACAATTATGGCCTTTCGCTTGTCATAAAAATATACAGTTATATTGTTATACTACATCTTATGTTGCTTAAAAATACATTTATTCATTCTTTTCTGTGAAGTTTCTGAAACAAAAGAGCAGATAACTTTTTTTATCCATCAGGTTTTCAAATTCAGAAAATTACAGATTTTTTTTTTAACACATTTAAAACACAATAACACATTTTTTATTTTTTTTTTGTATAAGACAACCTCTGCTACTACCCGACAGTAAGAGTTTTAACTGTTTTATCACTGAAACATTTATTCTGAGAAATCACACCTGTCTCAGTGACAGCACTCCACAAAAATGTGATTCACTTCCATTCATACGCATGTGAAGTGTAGGGTACCTTGAGGGCTACACTATTTTTATTTATTTATTTTTTTAATTTTCATCTGAACATCATCATTTGTGAGAGTTAGTCAGTTGAAACAGTTTTGAGGTTAACCGATTTAATTTTGTGTCTCTGGAAAATATTTATGGCAATAGTTATGATATTGTATTACGTTGAATATCAAAGTTTATTGTATCTATTTGTTAATGAGGGATTTGTGGACACTGTTTTAGATCTGTGGAGTAGTTTTGTTAGGAGAACTGGCACAGAGGGACCCAACTGGCATGTTGTTACAAGTGTTTTTAAATGTATTATATATTGTAATTAATGGGGTTATTAATTAATATTTCCATTAATTAGATGTACATTTCAGACATCTTCACTTTAATTAAAACCAATAGGTTAACTGAGTGAAATCATTACATTTGCAGTCATAGTGTTGCTATGTGTTCATGACATATCTTCAATTAAATGTGTGTAATTAAATATGTAAATATTCATTCATATATCTCTATATTTTTTATTTTATTTATTTATTTATTTTTACTGTGATTTTTCTTTGTCTGTCATTGGTCTTACCTCTCTTTTTTTATTTATTTATTTATTTCATTTTGTGCTATAAAAACTAAAATTAGCAAATGATTCTATTTATTGCCTATCATAACACAATGGCTGATGCATCACCATTCTGCACATGCTAATCTTATATCTAAATATTTTACAATTTAAAGTATTTTATATAGTAAAATTGTAAAAGTTTGGATTAATAAAGGATTAATAAAGACTGGAATAATGAATACTGAAAATTCAGGCATGAACTACATTCAAAATATACTTAAATAGAAAACAATTATTTCAAATTATGTTATTTCACATTATTTATTTATTTATTTAAAATTTATGCAGCTTTGGTAATCATAAAACACTTCTTTCAAAAACATTAAAAAAAAAAAAAAAACTGTAGTTCACACTTTATTTTAACGTCCAATTCTCACTATTAACAAACAATTAACTATGACTTTTGCCTCAATAAACTTCTAATTTGCTGCTTATTAATAGTTAGTAAGGTAGTTGTTAAATTTAGGTATGATTAGGGGTGTAGCATGGTCATGCAGAATAAGTACTAATAAACAGCCAATATGTTAATAAAATGCATGCTAATGAGCAACTAGCTAATAGTGAGAACTGGTCCCTATGCTAAAGTGTTACCAATCATACCAACCCAAACTTTTGAACAGTAGAGTGCAGCTTTTCTACTCGTAGAAAAAAAAAAAAAACTCACTGAACGCCCTGCAGTCACAGTTGGCTGGTGTTAACAGCACACAAATTGATGAATGGGACTGAAATGAATTCACTTTTACATAACGCCCAATTTCCCGTGGGTGCTTGAGCTCCTGAGCATCCATGGGATCGGCGCCTATGACAACCGCGACGTGTGTCTGCACCTTCAATCCACCACAGCAAGTGCCAACACAACAAACACCATTCCTCTTCCAGCAAATACACTTTCCTACAATCACTAAATTCACGTGCTGCTCATTCTATTATCATCATGTTCCAAACAATTATCTTAATTAACATCTGGCGTGGTTAATGTACAATTTGAAGCGGGCACTTCCCACTACAGAATTACCACCGTTACTTCGCCCTCAACAACAGCACATCTGTCCACTCCAAGGGAGGTGGGTGAAGGACCGGTGCCAGGAGGGCATTATGTTGGCTGAACGCTGGCAGAATGTTGGCTGATCTTGCCAGCTTGCTCACTTCCTCCAATCTGTGTCAGTGTCACTTCAAACCCCCTCGACTGGTTTGTCTCTCCCTCTTGGCGACTGCAGTGGCCATGCCAGATTCGGTACCCTGGTGTTTGCAAACACGGAGCAAAAGAAAGCATTCTACCCATATTTCGTGTAGTCGGGACAGCTTGCCAAGAACCGGCGCATGTAGTTCACTTGGGAGATGTGAAAAGAAAAATACAAATATGGATAGTTTTAGTGTGACTTGTACACGCAAATCCTTGGAAAAGAACTGGATGAGGACCGAGATGAGATCAGATCATTTCATCATTCAAACCACTCTGATGTTAAGATATTAATATTAAAAATATTTTTTCTTTTTAATTTTTCCTTATGTTCAACCCTCCTAGAAAAAAAAACCAAAAAAAAAAAAAACAGCAATACTGTGAAATATCCCATCCTCTCCCCCCACCATTGATCCACATGACACTGAGGACATTTTTTATTTACTTTATAGTTTTATATAACTGTGAAACAGATTTCCAGAAGAGAACTTCTGTTAATTTTCATCTTAATTTAATCTGAATAACATATTCAGGAATGTATAAAGGAACATTCTGAAAAGATGTACACCATGGAGTATTTAAATGTCTTTTTTTGCAATTAGACTGTGATGTGCATATACAGTAAATCTGTTCTGAAGTGCTCCTGTAGCTCAAACAGTAGAGCACAACTCAAGGTTATGGGTTTGATTCCCAGGGAAAGCATGAACTGATAAAATGTATACCTACCATGAAATGCAAGTCATTTTTTTTTTTTTTTTTGTCTGCATAATGCATAAATGTAAATTAAATCATCACTTGGTGCTCAGTTAAGGTTAATGAATCCATAAGGATTCCTATGTGTGAATCATGGAGAGAGTCGTCTTTGCTTTAGAAGTATTACAGTAATTGGGTTCTTGTGATGTTTTGCACCGTAGATTCCTTAAAATATTTCTAAGAACAGGAGGTGTAAAATAATTTCATGTTCATGTGATGAATACTACTATGAAGTTCTGACAACACTAGATAGTGCTGACTGACAGACTCATAGCATCTGAGTAAACACAGTTAGCTTGGTCTTGGAGTGTAAATTCTGTCTTATGCATGATATTCCAAACCCATTTCCACAAAACAGATGTTTAGCAGAATCTTCACGTTGCTCTTTTTTGTATGATAAAAATGAAGTGAAATATTGCCAGAATTTTAATTTGTAGGTGAACTATTCCTTTTAAAGTTGAAAGAATAGCTTGGAGCTCCTCACAAATCCAATCTCAAGATCGTCAATTACAGTAAAATGTAAACTGACATATAATCTCAGATTCAAAGAGGAACCAAATGAAGAGAGAAAAACATTTCAAAGCACTGCTGTATCTCAAAAATATGACACCAGTTGTTTTCGCAAGAAAACTAGAGCAAATACCTGCACATATAGAGAGATAATACATTATTTCAAGCCTGCACTCTCCCACACATGAACACACACGCAGTCGTAAATGTCAGTGATGGTACTGCTCTCCACTGCAGACTAATGAAGCGACTTATTTTCATCAGACAAACAAAAGCCCTGCCGTTACTAACATCAGATAACAAATGAAATCTACTTTCATCTCCTGGCTATGTTCTGAAAAGATTTCAAGTCGACATGAAATAAAAAATGACCCTCATTTGCTTCCTAAATACATGTTAGTGGTCTTATTGTGAATGATTCATGTGCATGTTATTTCCAAGAAAATGCCTGTCTTTGTCAATCAAAACACAACACGCTCCTGAAATGACGTTTTTTTTTTTTTTTTTTTGTCTGTTACGCCACCAAGAATCCTTATTTCTTCTCTAAACACCTATCATAAAGTATCATAAAGAGACTTGTTTTTTTGCCATCAAGTCCATCCAAATCAAGCCCTCCCAGTTGAAATAATGTGATTAAGTCAATCATAACTACCCTTGTCATGAAGAAGACAGAAGAAATTAAATCAGCCAGTGGAGCAACAATAATTTAGTGTGACCTCATTAATCAATCAAACAATCAATCAATCAATCAATCAATCAATCAATCAATCAATCAGTCATTTTTATCAATGAAAATTTGTTGCACTTAAGATTATACAGGCAGATTGATAGATAGACAGAGACACATAGACAGACAGCTAGACAGCTAGCTATATTAAATAGAATGGTAGAACGATAGAACAATAGATAGATAGATAGATAGATAGATAGATAGATAGATAGATAGATAGATAGATAGATAGAGGATGATAGAACAATAGAACGATAGATAGATAGATAGATAGATAGATAGATAGATAGATAGATAGATAGATAGAGAATGATAGAACAATAGAACGATAGATAGGTAGAACGATAGATAGATAGATAGATAGATAGATAGATAGATAGATAGATATAGAACGATAGATAGATAGATAGATAGATAGATAGATAGATAGATAGATAGATAGATAGATAGATAGATAGATAGATAGATAGATAGATAGAACATCAGTCTATCAATAGCTTATGTGAATGTGCACATGTCAGACTGACGTTGCGTCTTCCTGCTTTAAAGAATCTTGCGCCATATTTTTAAGGTGCCATGTCAAGTTAAAAGTAGTTCAGTTTTGAAAAACGCCCCCTGGGAGCCCTGATTTGTGCTCCATTCTGCTGTGCTCCATCTAGCTGTCTTTGAACACAAGAACACGTCCTGTGTGAACAGCTTCTGCTCTCAGTAAATGTGCTTTACACGGTGCATGTAGCTCAGGTGGGACTACGCTGACAGCAGACTCAAAAAACACAAAACAACAACAAAATACCTTATCCTTCATTTTTTATATATAATTTATTTAAAATATAAATTATTTAAATTAATACATTTTTCATTAAAATTATCTTTAATAACTATAATACTTTAAAACATAACAAATAAACAAAGATAAATGCTATGCCAGCACTTTATGTATGTGGGTCATATGTATTTATGTACAAATTGGAACAAAGCACTTTAGTTTGCATTAAGGAAGCCATAAAATCAGCTGTAAACAAACTGTAGTGCGTTGAGTACGTATCCTGAAAGACTTGAAGTGAAACACTTCATCCTTCACCACTGGGGAACCTTTAATAATGCTAAATTGCTTTTGTTATTGCAGTGCTGATGTGGATGCTATGAATCAAAGAATTGATTGGTTTGTTTGTGTGCCTGGCCCGTCTGAGAGAGAGAAAGAGAGCGACACACTTGAATGTTTAGTCTCATTAGTCTTGAGCCCAAACTCATCCTTACACAGCACATTTCCACTCGACCCGACCCAGTAACCCACTCTCATTCTGCTGCTGGCACACCACACCAGACTGATTTACGGTACATCCTGCCCACACTCACCTTTCTTGTCCCCGAAGAAGAGGGTCTGTTGTGCTGGATTTGACCACTGGAGGGAGGTGTTATCATTATAATCCACTCGGCAGGTCATGTTAGCCGTGCTGCCCTCGACCACAGTCACATTCTGGGTGATGGGGAACTGAGCCTGGCTGCCTGCAGAGAGACAGACAAGGACAGTGAGAGAGAGATGGGTATATAAACAAACCACTTTTACACAGGAAAAAGGACAGAGGAGAACAGAAAGCACTCAGATACTAAAACCGGTCTCAATATAGTGACTCAGAATCATGCCGTAGGGTCGTCATGAGGGTAGTATTATTATAAAATAGACATTTTCATTCTTAGAAGATGATTGGTTAATACAGCATTCCAACCTGGCAGTGTTGAGGAAGCTACTTTACTGTTTCTTGCTAAGGTAAATGATAATCAGAGTATAGAGTAAAATAAAGCCTGTGGTAAACATAACTTGACGATGCATTTACGTTTTGTTCTACAGTGTAAACTGCACACACTCACAGCCCAAACATTCTTATCTAGTTACTTATTAAAAACATTCATTTTCAAAAATGAACATAACTGCTTCAAAATTTGTGTTTTGGGCATGGATGTGTGTAATTTACGTTGTAGAACAAAATGTAAATGTATCGTCAAGCTATGTTTACCACAGGCTTTATTTTACTCATAAATTGAAAAAAAACATTATAAAACCCCACAGGAAAATCGCGAAGGAACCCTCTGCGAATTACTGTTCCGGGTTCTGACGACATAGTTCCCCCACTCTATTTGTAGTCAAATTAATGGTTTGTTATTTATTAACTGAAGTGTGAGTGACCCCTGCTGGCATTATGTTGCATCATTCACCTTTAGGGCCAGTTTTACTAAAAAGGGCAAATTAGCGTGAGAGCACAATTCCAAAACAGCGCCGATGGGCGCGGAAATTTCTGCAGGGTGATTTACTAACAAAGCACAAATTAAAGAACACAGACGCAACATCTAATTTACATATCGTCCAATGCAATATAGGTACCAAGCGCAGCACAAATTAGCGTAGTCGCAAATAAAGAATAAAGAAATGAAGAAGCCACTGAACACTGAAAAGAGCTGGAGGCCAAAAAATGAAGGGTTGCAAGAAGTTTTGATAGACCTGGTATTGCGTGACTCTTAGTTGAGGGTTCCAAGTCGTCTTTTATTTCCTGAAGCAAATTAAAAATAACATGGCTTGGCAAACTATATGTTCGGATAATGTGTTCTTCTGGCATTCCAAATAAATTAATACTGTATGTGTGGAAAAAATCCTCTCCCTTCTACCACGCGCTCTCTGTTCTTTGCTTTGCCTCCTTGCAACAATAATTGCAGCCATTTCAAGTGCAAAATAGTTTAAGACATGCTTTTTTTTTGGGCGTTAAATAATGGCAAAAATACCAGTAATTTGAAGAGCGCAAACGTTAGCAAATTGCATTGCATAATTCATTTTAATACTCTCCTCCCATAAATTTTGCATCTGAAAGGGAAACTCCTACAAATGCAAATTCAATAAGGTCAGGAGCAAAAATAACTGCTTCCAAGCCTTTTCAGCACTAATTCATTGCACGCCTTTAGTAAGTCTTGACAGTGAATAATAATCCGCAAAAATACCACAGCAACAACAACATGTAACGCGGTGGTGGTTGTAGTAGAAGGCAGAGATGACGGAATAAATGTAAAGGGGTTTTTAATGAGGTTTCAACACATGTACACCATATAAACAACATTACGCGTCCCGCGCCGTAACAGTACCATCGGGGAGGGGGTGGCGGGCGCCCTGGAGGCTGGTGCAGGACTGGAACAGGGCGGAGCGCCTCCAGGGCGGATCAGGGAGCCATGGCGGAGCAGACAGTACAGGAATCCATGGTGGATCAGGGTACTCAGGCAGCCATGGCGGATCAGGGAGTTCAGGGAGCCATGGCAGACAGTTCGGGAGACCATGGCGAGTCCTCCGGGGTTTTAGCCGACTCGGCCACCATTGCCACGGGCATATGCCCCCCCCCCCCCCCCCCCCCCCCCCCAAGTTTTCTTGGGGGAAATTAGGTCTTTTAATGCCCGAAGTAATTCTGGGAGGTGCTCTGGAGGAGTGGGCACTTGAGGGCGCTCTGGAGGAGCGGGCACTGGAGGGCACTTGCAAGGAGCAGGCTCTGGAGGGCACTTGTGAGGATCAGGCTCTGGAGGGCACTTGCGAGGATCAGGCTCTGGAGGGCACTTGTGAGGATCAGGCTCTGGAGGGAACTTGCGACGATCAGGCTCTAGAGGGCACTTGCGAGGAGCAGGCTCTGGAGGGCACTTGTGAGGATCAGGCTCTGGAGGGCACTTGCGAGGATCAGGCTCTGGAGGGCACTTGCGAGGAGCAGGCTCTGGAGGGCACTTGCGAGGAGCAGGCTCTGGAGGGCGCTTGCGAGGAGCGGAGCTGACCGCCACAGGAGACTCAAGGGACGAAGGAAACTCAGGAGACGATGGAGAGCTGAACGGGACCAGCGGATGCGAAGGAGACTCGGGAGACGAAGGAGAGCATCCTGGAGCGGACTCTGGTGAGAGGACAGGAGCCAAGAACTCCGGGGATAGTGCCGTATCCAGGATCTCTAGGGCTGGAGCCGGCGGGCTGTACTGAGCCGCGGATGGCGGCGGGCTTGAGGGAGTCGCTGACGGCGGCGTTGATTTCCCCGCGGACTTGAGAGAGCCATGTACGGCAGCCTTGATTTCCCCACAAACGGCAGGCTTGAGAGACCCGCGGATGGCGGCGTTGATTTCCCCGCGGACAGGCTTGAATGAGCTGCGAACGGCGGCGGGCTTGATTTCCCCACGAACAGCGGGCTTGACTGGGGTCCGGGCAGGCGGACTGGACGGCGAAACGGCCGACGGACTGAACGGTGGGCTGGTTCTGGATCGGGGCTGAACACTTTCCAGACACCAGAGGATCCCTTCCCTCCAGTTCAGTCCTGTGGCGTCTGGGAGGTCCACTGGGCGGTGGTAATTTGCCCCGATCCAGAACAGGGAGTTGAGCGTCGCATCATCTAAAGCCGTCGTCGCGGCGAGCCCGCAGAATTGCAGGGCGAACTTGAGGAACGGGAGATCATGGCGGGCCAGGGCATAGAACAGCACGGCGATTTCCATTTTTTAGTCAGTGTCTCGGATTCTGTAACGCGGTGGTGGTTGTAGTAGAAGGCAGAGATGACGGAGTAAACATAAAGGGGTTTTTAATGAGGCTTCAACACACGTACACCATATAAACAACATTAATCCGAGACGAGGAACAGAAAGAAACAGAAGGCAGGGAAACAAAGGAGCAAACAAGATGATTAATTAAAACGGGTGATCAGAATGAACGATGATAAACTAAATGAGAACAGGAAACAGACCAAAAAAGGACGAACAGGAACTAAACAGAAACAGACACGTGACACAACAAGAACACCCTAAATAAAATAAACTGGTTGAAAATATAATAATTTGAATTTGTCAATCTTTTTTAAAATCTGTTTATTTAAACAAACTATTCAAATCAACACACTCTTATGGCGATTTTAGTGAATTGGTAGTTAATTACTATTAATTCATACAATCTCATTTGTGCATTGCGCTGATGATTAGATTTAGGGGTGGACCTTCAGGCTTACATGTATTCATACATATTTGCTACCATTTTGGCAAAACATAAGGTAGTTACAATTTCTCATGAGACCAGGTTGGTCCAGCATGACCAACATGAATTTGATTTACCAATAGCACACACAAGAGATAGGACAATCCGAATCAGCTGAATCAGTAGAATGAATCAGTCTTTCCATTGTAACATTTAAGAGAAAAACAGGATCATTTAAATGAGCATATCTGATAATTTCCTAAACTGAGGTATTAAAAATAACGATTTGGTCATGCTACACCTCTAATCATTAGTAAAAGCATATTATTTTGTGGAAAAGCTATGCTACTGTCCACTGCGATACTGAAAAATAGTTACATTAATACACTAAACGTCATAGTAGCAGCTCTAACAAAATGCTGCTGTATGGAAAAGAGCTGAACATTTAGTGTTTCGTGTATAACATATGGGTTTGGAACAACATGAGTAAATAATGGCAGATTTTTCAATATTTGTTACATATATTATTTTTCTTATGTAGTACATAATAAAGCATAATAAATGATAACTCTGCTGTATTTTGTGTCTACAGTGGTCTAACAATATTCTTTTGCCATAACTATATGACCTTTCATACTTTATTGCATGGCTGGGATTCAGGAAGAGCTAAATTGGTCCAGCTATCGTTATTAGTCCTACCGAATACTACATATAATAAGAACGTGTTAAACCTGTTAAACTCAAAATGATGGATTATTGCACACATTTAGCACAGCGTTTGGGTACAGAAAACGAAACAATGGTGTAATTCTTTGCCTTTCTCACTCTTTCTGTTCATTCTGACTTGGGATCAACAGTAATTGGTAGCATGGCCTAATTAGAGCTAGTCATATTCGGCAAGGGAGACACTGCCACTGCAGCTGGGTGGCAAATTGACACATAATCCAGACTATGGTGGGCCTTCGATCCGAGTTAGCGACTGTCTCGTGTCTCATCTGGGAAAGGGGGATGGAAAGTATGTGTGTGTGAGCTTAAGTGTGTGTAAGGGGCATAGGGGACATCCAAGCCAGGCTTAATCACCCAGCCTCAGTGGATTCTGCTCGGACTTATTCCGCATTTGTTTTCCTTGTCTTGCTGAAAAGTCGCCTAATTACATTCTGGCTGCATCTCAACTCGGTCTTCCTTTGTTTGTAAGTTATTTAACTTGAGAGAAAAATCTCTCTTTCATACCATGTCGCAGGTGGTGTTGTATGGCAATATTAAAAGTGAAGTGTGTAACTTTTCACATTTATTGTTTAAAAATACAGTAAAATCAGTAATATTGTGAAATATTATTACAATTTAAAAGAACTGATTTCTATTTGAATCTATTTTAAAATGTAATTTATTCCTGTGGTCAAAGCTGAATTTTTAGCATCAGTCTTCAGTGTCACATGATATTTCAGAAATCATTCTAATATGCTGATTGGCTGCTCAACAAACATTTCTTATTATTATCAGTGTTGAAAACAGATGTGCTGTTTAATATTATTGCAGAAACTGTTAGGTTATGCTATTTTTCAGTATTATTTGATGAATAGAACGTTTTTATTTGAAATATTATTTTTTTTTGTAGCATTATTAATGTCCTTACTGTCACTTTTGATCAGTTTAATGCATCAATAAAAGATAAATCTTACTGACTCTTTTTAAAAAAATATTTTCTTACAAATTAGCATGTTAAATGTTCATTATTGTTCATTATATATGTAGTATGCAATTGAATATTCTGTCTAAAATATTAATAATATATTTATACAATATAGTAGATATATAAAAAATAAACAATATATAAATTAGAAAAATACATATTAAATAAAGCTGAATATTCTGTGAAATATATTGTGTATATATATATATATATATATATATATATATATATATATATATATATATATATATATATTAATTTCTTTAATTTTTTAAATTTATTTAATTAATAGTATATAAATAATGTATGAAGTAATGCCGAATATTAAAATAATTATAAATGTTTTTATACAGAAGATCCTGTTCTATTTACAGCTAAATGACAGGAACTGTAAAGTGGCTCGTAAATCAGCATGTTAGCATGCATGAAATTATTCACAAGCTAATACTCTATCTTGTGGCAGTAGGGGATCACCGTGTGGGCTTCCCAAAAGCACCATGCACTGCTGTGTTCTCCTGAAGGTGACATTGGGATCTGTCTCATTCAAGGCCCACATGCTATGGACGTATTGTACCGACCGCGGCGTCGACTGCCTCCTTCATTATTCCAGAACAACATGAGCACATGAGGTGTGAGGTGTGCTTGAAACTGACATGGAGTGTGAATGTTAAATAGTGATGCTGGCTGACAAATCAAGTGATTAGAGTAAAAGGAAGAAGAAACAAATCAAGAGGAAGGTCAGAACAGACACCGGATTTATGGTGTTTTACTTTAATTATCAGCAGAGGAGTACTTTAAAGGAAAAGTGTCCCAATGTGAAAATAGTTTCTCATATCCAAACTTACAGGGATAGTTCACCCAAAAATGAAAATGGTGTCATTAATTACCCTCATGTTGTTCCAAACCCGCAAGATCTTCGTTCATCTTCAGAACACAAATTAAGATATTTTTGATGAAATCCGAGAGCTTTCTGACCCTCCATAGACAGCAACGCAACTGACATATTTAAGGCCCAGAAAGGAAGTAAGGACATCGTTAAAATAGTCCATGTGATATCAGTGGTTCAATTGTAATGTTATGAAGCGAGAGAAGCAAGAAAACTTTTTGTGCACAAAGAAAACAAAAATGACATGAGGGTGATAATTAATGACAGAATTTTCATTTTTGGATGAACTATCCCTTTAATACTCAGACATCTGTGAGTGAATCATTTGTAGGTTAATTTTCCCAAAAGTGTATCAAAACATTGCATCCCAACCAACCAGACACGGCAGCAGTGACTCAACCAATGGCGCAAATTTGGGTGGGGCTAATTGGTTTTCCAACCAATGGCAGCAGGGGGAGTGTTTAGGAAAAACTGTTTAAAAACAGTAAATTTTTGCAGTTCCATTTACGCATTTAGCAGACGCTTTTATCCAAAGCGACTTACATAGCATTCAAGTTACAGTTTTTACATTTGATCAGCTCTTGCTTTCCCTGGGAAACGAACCCATGATCTTGGCGTTGCTAGCGCCATGCTCTACTATTTGAGCTACAGGAAAGCTCACGAAAGTTCCACTTAAGGTGCCGTCACATTTACTGTTGTTCAACAACTTTTCACTGTGGTGTGCAATTCAGTAATTTCCCAACCTAATCTCACAGCAAATCTTACCTATTTTACAAGGTGGCTAATTCGTACAATTTGTGAAAAATCGTACATGTTTTACGAGGTGACGAATTTGTAGGAATTCGTACGAAGGACCACCCCTAACCCTGCCCCTAAACCTAACCCTCACAGAAATCGTACAAAATTGTACAAGAGAGGTCATACGAATTCATACGAACTAGCGACCTAGTAAAACACATACAAGTTGGTTATGAGATAGTGTTGCGAATCCATAATTTCTGGAATTTCGCATGAGGGCAAAAGATTTCCCCATGCAAATTTTGCAACAGGTTCAGATTGGTTGTGTGGATTCTCTACACTTAAACCAACATAAAGCTGCTTGGTTTGAAAATGACTTGTGAGTGAGTCATGCTTCATACATCGCTATTGACAATGGACTTTTCTTGCTCGTGAAATTTTGCATACATTTTGCTAATGTGACTGAATCTTTAGTGAGATTACAGGTGCATAAACAACACTTCACCTTTATTGCTTGAATTTCTTATTCACATTTACGAAATCCATAATTTCAATGCTTTCAGAATTTAGAGATATTTTGGAAAGGGAAGAACGTTCAAATAAGCACTTTAACCCGATATAACATCATGTTCTTTATCCTAGTCTAAATCTTTTGTAATTTCATTTCAAAACAGCCTTTTCCTAAATCCCATAGTTCATGATTTACACAAAAAAGTGTTATCTTTTGAGACAGGCCGCTGATGTAATACAGTTACCCTAACTGAACTACATTCCACACAGAAAGTTTATCCAACTGTATCATAGTTGAGAAAGAACTTTAAAAGTACTTATAAAAGTCCATAAATCTCAAGTGTTAATATTTATGTAGCTCAAACTATAGAGCATGGCGCTAGTCATGTCATAAGTTTAATTCCCAGTAAATGGTAAATCATTAAAAAAGGGTTTATCTTGAACGCTTTTGGATAAAAATGCTTGCCAAATGCGTGAATGCAAATGTCCTTCCATTTTAGTTAAACGCCATCAAATCAATAAGCAAATAACTACATTTATAATAAAAAAGACAGGTCTCTGCATTCAGAAAAAAATATCTAAATACTAGCTGTATTTTTCACTATTTGACAGCTTCAATCCCAGATCTCCTTGAACTGCTTTTATTGTTGCTCTTATGCCATGAAAATAAAGAAAGACGTTTGTATACGGCCTGTTAAGTGCTTGTCCCTGTGAGAGCAGACGCTGCTGTGCTGGTATAGGTGGACGATGGGTCAGCAGCTTATGTTTCACATTTTAGCCCAAACCACTTAAAACAGATCCCAGATCAGCTATTTGCACCATTTGGCCATTTATTACAACAGGGCAAAGCTTCAGCATCAGTTAAATACTGCCTAAAGGGCCTTTTGTGTAGTTGTGGCCTGTAAATGCAGTAATCTGACCTGAAATCAAATGAGAAAAAAATGCACCATTATGTAAAGCTGTTAAGCAACTAAAAAACAGTCATTTATCAACTAAGTCAGGCCCTAATAATGATTCTGCTCATAGGTATACGATTTTTGTAAATACAACAATTTTCGACAAGTACCAATGCTATTAAATACATTTTTAAAACGTTTGGATGGTGTAAATGACTGGGTTCAAAAAACAATTCACTAATTCACTGTAGTCTCCCACAGAAACTGCATGTCTCCTTTTTTCCCTGTGTGCTTGTCTCATCCCTTGTGAAAGAAGTGTGCTTAACTGTACTGAATATGCATTTCAAGTGTACTTCAAACCTTAAAAGTAGACTTTAAAAGGTACTAGCATGTAATATATATATATATATATATATATATATATATATATATACACAATTGCAACTAACATGTAATTAAGTTTCCGAAAACATTACATTAAGTATGCTAAAGTGTATTCCTTGTTCAGTTAAATCTTATCACCATAACTGATATCCATATTGTTTTTGTGCCAAATATATATTGCTTTAAAGTAGTTAGCTACTACTGTTAGCCATTTTTAACAGAATAGATCGACTGCTTGTAGAAACAGTTTTTCCCAACACTGTTCTTATTAAATCAACTTAAAGACTCAAATTTCTCAGTAGGGAATTAAAGTGCTGACATATCTCATAAACACTTGTGCTTATGTTTAGCAGGAAGTAGCAATGAATGAATGAATGAATGAATGAACCACACATCCAGAAAAGATTTTTTTCTGTTTCAGCTGAGTGCACCACATAATGGAAATCACTTGTTGATGAATGACCAGAAAGCAGCCAAGCAAGCCACTGTAGAATACATTGCATGCTTTGGGCATCATCAAAAAGCTAACAAATAACCACATAGCAGCCAGAGGAACAACCATCTCAATTCATTACACAGCGATAACACCCCCCTATCTGGACTAATGTGTCTGCCTTAGTCTTCAGCATTAAAGCCAGCAGTAGCATTTGTAGAAATGTTGCACAACAGGATTCAACGACAGCTCAGGGCGAATCTCTCTGCGGCAGCTGCTTTGTGGTTCTCAGTAACCCAGAGGAAAACTGTATGGCTCAGAGGTTGCATTTTCATAGCTTATGAGATGTCTCAGTCACGTCTTATTATGTTGGATTGACAAAGTAAACTATACAAAACCTGGGTTAAAGGAATAGTGCACCTAAAAATGAACATTTGCTGAACATTTGCTCACCCTCAAGTCGTGCAAGAGGAAGCGTTATATGGATTATGGACTCATATTTCAGCCAGAAGCAACAGTTCATAGTTAAAATGACTTAATGATGGATTTGTTTCTTGCAAACACTCAGATTTTCACTTCACAAGAAGTTAAATGATGGGCTGGAGTAGTGTAGATTACTTGCAGATTACTTATTGTGATGTTTTTATCTGTTTGGACTCTTATTCTGACGGCACCTATTCTCTGCAGTGGACCCATTGGTAAAATAAATAAATAAATAAATAAATAATATATATTGATATAAAGCTAAATTTCTCCAAATCTGTTTCAATGAAGAAACAAACTCATGAGGGGGAGTACATTTTAGCTAATTTTAAAGGTAAAGGTTTTTGCAAAATCATCAACCAAAGACCAAAGTTTCTTATGTTTACCTTGACCTTCCATAGTGTTTCTCAATGTTTTTGACCACAAGACCCAAGAGTTCAAGAGAATATTGAAATAAATATAACTAATTTTAAGGATTTTAAATCCTCTTGGCACAATCCACAACTTGGAAGTTTCCCAATGACCACTAGAGCTTTCAACCCCATGTCCACCAAACATGGCATAGTCCTTCCACTTGTTTTCATGTATTATACATCTTTTTTAACCGGTTGAACTCCAAATAACTTGTGCTCAGCTATAGGTTGACAAAATTAACTTTTAGCAGGTTTTTTTTTTAAATTTACGGTCTTTCTCTGCTGTAAAAATGGACCACAAATACAGATGACTCATCTCTTGAATCTCAAAGATGCTCTATAAATGCTTAATGCTTCATAACCTTCAAACTTCAAGGCTTTTTAAAACTTTTCAAACTTCTCAGACATTTCAGACTAGGCTTTGCCAAACCAACTTTCAAAGTATGTCTTGAAAATCTTCCCAAAATCTTTCACCTCTGTCTCTTAGGAGACATAAAAACAATAGACACAAATAAGACCTACAATATTATTCACATACAATATATATATGATGTTAAATTATATACATTTATATGAAGAATTTGATTAGAAATGTATAAATGTGTACTGAAACTTTAAAGTAGAAAATCGTGAAAATCAGGATCAAGTATCCATTTGTCCTCAGCATGAATGTGTGTCAGTTTGTAAAATCATTCTTTACATGAATTTAGAGAGAAAATCATTCTATTTGTGTTTCATGACTGAGGCCTATCCATGTCAAGGGCAAACAACTGAAAAATTAAAACCATTCTCTGGTTGGGACCTGTTAAAGATTAGAACTGACTTGAAATATCTTTGGAAACAGAAAGCAGTGGTATTGTCTCCAGACTAGTAAGACCTTTAATATTACTGTACAATATATAGGGTCACAGCAGGGTTCTAAGACAGATCCATCAAGGTATTTGTAGCAGATATTTCTCCCAGATCAAAAGACAAGCACTGAAAAACAAGTCAGCCGACCAGCTGTTATTTATTTATTTATTTTTTCCTGCGTGTACTTATGATTAGTGCCTTTGGAATGAAAAGCATGCTTATCTGATCAATTCTCTTTTCACAGTGAGTCTGTGGCTTTAAGCTGGCAGAAGATTAAATGAGAACTAATGCGAGAGGTAATATCATTTTGAATGCTATGTGATTGGTATGTCTGTCAACCTTTGCTGGGCACGGGAAAATTAAAATTCATTACTTGTGAAAGAGCCCCCATGCTGAGGTAATGAGAGTGAGGATGAATTAGCTTTCATGCAAGGCTTCATTTCAGTATTAATACACGTGCGCCTGCACACACACATGCAAAACATGATCAAATGGTCTAAATGCACCAAAAACATCCCAAATTATTGGTTGAGAAGTTGCAACGTGATGAAATTACTTAAAATCTCGTCTTGCGATTGCTACCCTTTCTACTTCATAAATATTGCAATACTAGTACATGCATATGTTTTCGACAGAAACTTTCTTGTTGGGTATTTTATTTGATTTTTTTTTTTATACCTGCCCATATTTTTCACTTAAAAATTATGTTAGGTGAACCAGAAATGGGATTTTTGATAATATGAGAATCAAGTAGGTCTACGTTTCATGTCCAAACCACGTTTGTCACGGTACCAGTTTTGATGAAATGTTAAGATTCTCAAAACCAATTTGGATCCTGCAGCCGGGAGTGCAAAAAGAGTGTGCAGCATATGCAGCACATAGGGATGATACACAAAAAGGTATAAAAATCATGTTTTTTTTGTTTTTTTTTGTTCTTTTTAAATGCACATCCT
This sequence comes from Spinibarbus caldwelli, assembly GCA_039654775.1. Classification (NCBI taxonomy): domain Eukaryota; kingdom Metazoa; phylum Chordata; class Actinopteri; order Cypriniformes; family Cyprinidae; genus Spinibarbus; species Spinibarbus caldwelli. Next base: position 21,618,491 of record CM077253.1, on the reverse strand, counting down.
ATGGAGTTAACAAAATTACCATTTTAACATGTGCTGTGCTGAAAATCCTTTACTAATTTGGTGTTCTTAGTCTTTTAAAAACTGCTTGTAAATCTGTCATTATGCTATATTATCACTGAATGTTTTTGCAAAGTTGTTTTCTTTGAATTAGCACAGGTTTTGTATTGCTTTTTAGAACTGATTGATTATAGGCCTCATGTGAGTGAAAAATGCATTATTTGTGGATAGTTTTGTCAATGTTCACCCAAAATTGAGGTGCATAAACTCAGATATATGAGGCCTACGATCAGTCATTAAATACAAAACCTGTGCTAATTGAAATTTAACAAGTTTAGGTTGAATCCAATATTTGGTAATAATATAGCATAACAAGAAATGTATTTATTTATTTACTTGTTTTTTTGTAGGCCAATCATTTTTAACTGGGAACGCCAAAAGTGTAACAAGGTGGGGAAAAAATCCAAAAAGTATTATTATTATTATTATCATTTTTAAATGGTTTCATATGCATTTAGATGGTTGTGACTCAATGCCTGTCACTCATTAACACAGTAGAGGTTCAATTTAATGATGTTGTTGAATTTTGTTCCGCAGACAACACTACAGAAATTAATGAAAATGTGTGTTGTTTTTGGTCAGCTTCATCTATCCAGATGTAATAAGCATGAAATATTTAATAGCTAAAAAATAAAGTGGAGTATGTTGAGAAATATGCATGATGAAGGTTGGCACAATTTTTGCTATTATTTATTTATTTAAATTGTGTTTTAGGTTATTTTTAGGTGTCTTTATAACATATATGTGTATGTGTGTGTACACACACACACACACACACACACACACACACACACCCGCACACACACGCACACACACACACACACACACACACACACACACACACACACACACACAGGGATGGGCAGTATTTCAAATACATGTATTTAAAATACGTATTTGTAATACAAAATAATATTTTGTATTTAAATATCATTGAAAAAAATCAAATGTATTTTGTATTTAAATACATTTAATCTTAGTATTTTTGTATTTTCAAAATACATAAAATACTTTTTGCCAATTAACCTCTTTATTAGACTGCTGATTTCCTGTATCAGCTAGTTCAGACATGCCACTTTCATGCATGCATGACTCCATCTAGAATTAGGTAAGCAAGTTTTCAGAATTTCAGAAGTCTGATAACAAGCTTGTCGCATTCAAGTGCTGTTGGGAAGAACAGGAATCAGGGTGCGAACTACGGGGGAGCTAGGGGGAGCTCGGCTCCCTTTAATAAGACATGGGCTCCCCTGAAAATGTGATTTGTGAAATTTTGGGGGGTCTCAAAAAATATTGACAATGTGTTATTTTGACGTGCAATTTCAGTTTTGTCTAATGTGATCATCATGTGTAAAATTGCAAAAATATTCATTCATGCATGACGGTGATTTAAACCTAATTCGCTTCAATAAAGATAACTATACATGCTATTCTTGTCATGAGCATCAAGGTGTGGGGGCGCTGCGGTGCAAATTCCACTCATCTTTAGTACGTTAACTCAAAAGATTCGTAGAAAAAGTATAAACGTTGGAGGCCATTGATCTTTGCGCGGAGTCCTTGAAATCCATTCAGGCGTCTGTGGTCGATTCTGTGTTAAGTTAAGCTATGTTATTAGCAATTATGTGTTGTAGCTGCCTGGGTTGTTATAGGTCTGCGTGACTCTCGATGTCTTAGGTCTAATTGAACGGAGAAATTATGGTATTCTTCTGTAGCCTGACGAGTAACTTTAACCGTTGTTCGTGTGAACTCAAAGACAGCCTGATGCTTTGTTTATAGACTATTTGTGGGTGGCTGTTTGTTGTTTCACCTATCAATTCGTGTCGATAAAGTATAATAGGGTAAATCCTGTATCTTTATGTATGTATCTTTCTGTTAGCTGTTATGCATTACCCCCCCCCGTTATAAAAAAAAAACAAAAAACAAGTGGGCTCCCCCAAAGTCCACGGTATAGTTCGAACACTGACAGGAATCATGGAGGACGCCAGGTTTCCTGGGAAAATCTTATTAAAACCAAAATTGTAGATATTTAAGGTATTTAATTTTGAAAAAAATGTAGCATTTCATTCGTTGACAACTGTATAAACATTCACAGAGCTATCTATATAGTTAGCTTGTTGATGATAATGGATTTTCAGTCAAATTCATGCTGTTTTGCTGTGTATAAAACATACAAAATGCTTGAAATGGTTATTGCACTACGGTGTGCATGATTTTAACATTAAAACAAGGTGATCTCGCTTTTGTGGGAGAAAAAAAAAACACCTCTCCCAGCAACTGTTTTCCCCTCCACCATGTTTATGGCCTGCACAACTCAGAAACTTGGGTATAAAAATGATCTCAGGGTTTCCCAGTAGAAAATATGACAAAGGCAATCATGTCCAATTTCCAATTAGAAAACTCATATTTACAAAAAAATAAATGAATAAAAAATTGATTGCCTGTGAAGGCAGCATAAGTTAAGGTGAGGATGTCATGGCCGGTTGTACTTGTTGATTAAGGTTAAAATGGAACACCATTCAGATTCGCACTTAGCATGAAGGAAAAAAAAGAGCACTAGCAAGAGAAACATACCATTAGCACTAGTCAGTCATTGTTTTTTTTTTTTGGTCAGATTTTGGTTTTTATCACCTAGCTCAGGGGTCATCAAACTTGATCCTGGAGGGCCGGTGTCCTGCAGAGTTTAGCTCCAACTTGCTTCAACACACCTGTCTGGAAGTTTCAAGTATACCTAGTAAGACCTTGATTAGCTGCTTCAGGTGTGTTTAATTAGGCTTGGAGCTAAACTCTGCAGGACACCGGCCCTCCAGGACTGAACTTGGTGACCCCTGACCTAGCTAGTCAAATGTGTTCATTAAACTTTAAGCATTACTGGTTGCTATGCCAATACGACAATATATATGTTGGCGATTATATAAAGTGTAAATCGATTGAACTTTTTCTATATTATTTATATATCGTTGTGGTATGCAAATATATCTGTGGAGCTTTAAGTGGGCAGGAGTTATGGACACGTCAGAGCGATAAAGAAACATGGATAAATGAGTAATAAGCAGCTTTCTGTGTGTGTGTACCCCAAGACAAAGATAACTATAATGCTAATAATAAAGATATAAAGTTCAAAAAATTGTTCTAGGGCATACTCACAGTAGGCACAGTTGCCTTGTACTAAAGCCCAAGCACGATTGTCCTTTCGCTAACAGACGGAGTATTATTACAGAGGCAGCTGAGGTTAATGGTGGAATTTGCAGCTTTACTCACAAACTACAATACCTGTTCATCAATAAGATGAGAACCAGACCCATTATAAATCTAAATGTACCCAAAATTAAATTAATTGAAAAGTGTGATATCCAAGTAGTAATAAAGATTTTTGCTGTCATAATGATAACAATAGCACATACAGAAATAGTAAATTAACTGTTCCATGCTCCGGCGTGGTTAGTGATCACACTACATGTGTCCCGCACCCGAGCCACCTCTTCAAGCGGGCCAGGGTATGGTTAAACAAACCGCACTGGACACGGTACAGAGCAGTCACACTTGTGAAATGAACTGGACTTTGGGGGTCAATCGCGCTCAAGCACAGATCAGATCCCCTAGTGTGAGTACATCCTAAATCTAAGTGAATAGAAGATAGCACACCACAACTAAAACCATAACAGCACAAAAAATGATGAATGATACAAACATTGACAGCCAATCGGAATTATTTCTGCTTGAGCTTGAGCATTTAAAGTGACAGATGACACAACTGCATTCTATACTTAGAATACACTAATATAATTATCCTTATAATTATCATTCTTGGTGTAAACAGGCCTTAATAGTGATACTTCACTGGATGGCCAATTTCACATGCATTTTGTGCATTTTCAAAATACGAAATACTGTATTTGTATTTAAATACATTTTCCCACACAGTATTTTGTATTTTTATTTTAAATACAGTTTTATGTATTTGTAGCCATCTCTCCACACACACACACACACACACACACACACACACACATATATATATATATATATATATATATATATATATATATATATATATATATATATGAGCATATAAAATGTAATTTTTCTTTCTGCATTTTTGCATTTCACTCTTGGGTATCATTACATTTTTGTGAAAAAAAGTTGTATCAGTTTGGTACTGAAATAACGATACTTTTGACATTCAGAGTCCGAATGTCCGCTGAGGAAGAGAAAGAGAAACTACAGGGACATAGATGACCAAGTTGACAACCTAATTTTTAATCACTGAACATACAGCAACATCACATTCTTTAATTAATTGGCTGACCATGAAAGTAACCATGGCCTATTTGCTAAGATGTTTGGGGAGTAAGTCTTATAGTGTGGGCTGAAGATGAATATATTTAATTAGGACTGGAGGCCCTTTTGTTGTGGCGGTCTACAATGGGATCGAAGGGTCTAGTCATAGCCCTGGAGAGGAAGAGCTGGTGTAATTTTTCAGGCCACCCTTTTGAAAGAACATGTAGAACGAACATTGAGCTGGTGGTTTCTCTGGGGATGCTCTGGTTTTGAGTCTCCAGCTTTTCTAGAGGAAGACAGATGCATTAGGGGCTCATTAAAACCTCACTGTGTCTTTTGCTTCCTACAAAGCAGCCTCATGTTCATTAACAACTCAGGAAGAGGTCTGAACAATGCAGAATGACACTTATCCTGACTTCAATGGAGCTTAAAAACTGATAGATAGAGAGGAGACAGATGTCCATTGGATATGATGTGGTGACCCAACAATAGTATCATAGTTAATCATTGCCAAAACATCACCAAAATTTCCATTAACTTTGAGCATGTGAATTTCATAAGATGGTGGCGCTACATATTCCACATTTGGAGAACCACTATAACATTATTTATATTTATATCTAAGTACATTATATGCCATGGGATATTCATGTGTGTGTTACATAAACATGATGGATTCTTGGTATGAACTCGCATGAAGGCACTTCAAAGCGATGGATACTGGAACACAATTACGAAAAAACTCTTCACATATAATCTCGTGGTGTCCTTCTGTTTGCCATCTTTCTCATTATGATAACCTTTTGAAATTCAATTTAGAAAATCCATAGGTAATTATCATAAGAGTGGAGACTGGATTACTGTTGCCTATGATTACTGTAGAGTGAATCAATCCCTGTTACTGATTTGTCAAAAATAGGCCTGATCCTTTGCAGGTTTAGAAATAGGATCCACATTTTCAAAATGATAAAGCAATCATGTTTTCTCTGCTCCGACATACATTGTGTCACTTGTGTTGGTGTGTCATAATAATATAGGATAGACAAGATGTTATGAAATGTGTTTGAAGATAGACACAATGTGCACAATTTTCCATGTTACCCCAAAACTACAGTTCTTAAGCAAACTACAAAAGCCTGATGCATTGTGATTATTCCTATGTGAAACAGATGACTGTTTTCCTAAACAACTGTTTTAAAAATCAACACCTGCACATTTAGAGGGAAAGTGTGCAATTTCACTAAAATGAATCACTGGACTCTCAAAGTTTAATTATTTTGGGTGCTTTGTCCACGATCATTGTGAGTGCGAATATTCATACATCAATATGAATAGCCATTGTATGTAAATACCAACCCAGTGAAATGTCCAGAGAGTGGCGCTTAAACACGTTCAATACGTGACCGTGGCACATTTTTATTATGCTTTATTGTGTTAATATTGAGTTAATGCCTTATTGTGTTGGAAATATCCCCTACACCAAACACAACCCTAAACCTACCCGATAGTGTTAACAAATGCAAAAATGATATAAAAACAAATTTGTTGATGCAGCCATGCTATTTTAACTTCCTTATGCCGATTTGAGCTGTTTTGACGAACTGTAGTTTCACAGAGTTCGTACTGGAGCTCTTCATCACTCAAGTGCAATGCTGTATCGCGTGAGCTACCGAGCAAACCTAGTGAATTAGAAAACTCATGCATATGAAGCTGTATATGTGACAACAACTTTCAAAAGTATCAGTTTTCAAATCGCGCAGGATGTTAAAATTGTTTTGAAGTCATAACATAATATTCTGCAAGTAATTGTGTGAAAATTAGGCTTTATTAATCAAAATTCTGTACCTGTAAATCATACTTTGTGTGAAAAAGAATAAAAGTTTTACTGCCTCTAGTGTTCATTTCAACTGGAAACTGCAGTGAATTGTACATATGTTACTCTGGACCACAAAATCAGTCATAAGGGTCAGTTTTTTTAATTTGAGGTTTATACATAATTCTGAAAGCTGAATAAATAAGCTTTCCATTGGTGTATGGTTTGTTAGGACAGGACAATATTTGGCCAAGATACAACTATTTGAAAATCTGGAATCTTAGGGTGCAAAAAAAAAAAAAAATCTAAATATTGAGAAAATCGCCTTTAAAGTTGTCCAAATGAAGTCCTTAGCAATGCATATTACTAATCAAAAATTAAGTTTTTGATATATTTACAGTAGGAAATTTACAAAATATCTTCATGGAACATGATCTTTACTTCATATGCTAATGATTTTTGGCATAAAAGAAAAATCGATAATTTTGACCCATACATTGTATTTTTGGCTATTGCTACAAATACACCTGTGCTACTTATGACTGGTTTTGTGGTCCAGGGTCACATATAGGTACGTTTTTTCAGTTTTGCAAAAATGTATATTGAGGCACGTATTTCCAATGAGCCTATGTTGGGAAATACAATTTAAAAAAAAAATTAATGGAATGACATGAGAGAAGAATTTTAATTTTGTGGTGTACTGTTCCTTTAAAGGTGAATTAAGTTTTTAAATGTTAATGTAGGCTATTTTTACACAGCAACTGTGCTAGATGCCATTCATTAACATCTAGCAGCATCTAACTTGTGGCCTAAGAAAGAGCCATTAAAATGTTTCCATTGTCAGCATTGTGAGTGCTATATTGCTCTTTCTATTCACAGCTATGCATGGCAGAGAGAAAGTGAGTTAGTGTTGACAAAATCAGGAGCTATCGGCTAAAGAATAACCAGGAACTGCTCAGAATTCTGTTTGCTCATGCACTAATAGCCTGAAACTGGCTGGGTGGATAAATCCTGCTGCAATTACTGCTGAGCAACAATAGAAGTGTGACATAGCCCATCCGCACAAACACACGCACACACGTACACACATATACGCCCCTTTAAATGGTAGGGCCGTGTACTATCCTTCCCACTAAATTATCGCCATGGGGTGCGAGGGAACAGACAGGAGAAAAGAGAATGGATTTCCCCTCTCTAGGTTTAAAAGCCTTAAAGTGCTTTTCTCTTTCCTTAAAGACAGAGAGAAACACAAAAATACATCTAGACCAGAGAATAGCTCGGAATGCTAATGGAAAAGCTTAAAACACTTCACAGCAGTATATTGCAGAGGCAGTCAGGTACTATTGGGGTTAAACCTATAGCTCTTTTACCTGGATTATTTGAAATATGCAAGAAAACCAACTTTTGAAGTCAACATGAAACCAAAATGGCTCTATTTATTTTCTTAAAACATTCCTGCTCTTATTGTGCATGATTCATCTGTGCATGTTACTCAACAGTAGAAAAGTCTTTGTAATCTGTAAACAACATACTTTACTTGCTACATTTCTAAAATAACTTCTCTTGTTGGTTTACATCACCTAGAACAAGGGTGTGCAATCGTTCTCCTAAAGAAGGGGTGTCTAGTCCTGCTCCTATAGGCCCACTAGACAATCAAGGGCTTCAGGATTACTAAAAACTTCCACTCCGAGTCCTACCACACCTACATCCCCACTATATAGTATGCGAAAAACAGTACGGCAAAAGAGTGCTATGTAATAATTTGTAGTAGTCAAAAAAACAGTGGCCTAAAAGAGTTAATACTTCCGCCAAGATTCTGGAGAGCACATTCGATGGACACCTTACTATCCCATGAGGCCACAGGAGAGATGTTGCGACTAGTAATAAAGAAATTCAACTGACGTCAAGTCTGGATTTCATTCACACTCTACACTAGTATACTATATAACATACTTGTTTAATGGTCGTGAAGTAAGTTCTAGTAGCACCTACTCAGTGTAGCGCTGCATCAGAAATCACATACTTCCCTACCATGTAGTATGAGAAAAACAATATGTGAGGCAAGTTGTATGTCTGAATTTAGAGTATTTGTAAAACAGTCTGCGAAATGTATCTGGATGACCTATTTTTTCCTCCCGGATTCTGAAGTACGCATTCGATGGTCACTTTACTATCCCATGAGGACACGGGAGAGAATTTATGAATGGTAGTGAAGCAATGCAACTGACACAGGTAGGTCATGTGACAGTAACAACACAGTGGATGTAGTACGTAAGAATTCCATTCATACTACCCATTTTCATAATATACAGAATGTAAATTCAAATGTAGTACCTACTCAGACGGTACGCGATTTCGGACCCACCTTAGGCAAATGAATTGGGGTAAGTTGAAGCTAAACTTGACAGGATATTGGCCATCCAGGAGCATTCCTATGCTAGAGGGTCACCATGCTGCAGAGTTTAGCTCCAACCCTAATTAAACACACACGAACCAGCTAATCAAGGTCTTCAGGTTTATCTTAAGCTTGAGAAACTCTGCAGGAAGGTGATTCTCCAGGAGCAGGACTGAGCACTCCAACCTAAGTTGAATACATTGATATGAGCCAAACGTGTACAAAAATAAGGTTAGCCAATAGCTATTTAGTCATTGTTTAGGCTATTTTGTATAACAAAGTCTTTAAAAAAAACTCACACACATTAATGCAGTAATTTAGTGCTTGTTAACATAAAAAGGTTATGGAAATAATAATAAATGTGTAGAAAAACCATTGCTAGTAGATGTTCCTTGGTCAACATATGATATATATAACATGCATAGATAACATATTGGATGGCCATCACATCACTCTGTAATTGCATATAGTTGAATTCGCATCACCAGCAGTCTCAATCTCCCATGTCGCCTCAAATTGCCAAATCTCACCGAAAATGAATGACTTCTGTTTGCCTTGTCGCAGCAAATCAGTGTCAGTGTGAATCCAGCTTTACACCAGAACAGTAATCCATGTGCTTCTTTTACCATTGCTATGCTGACAACAATCTCAAAATGCCAAGGATCTCAGTATGCCACTCTGACATATCAAACTGGATGTCCACCCACAACCCTGAGCTCCTCTACCTCCAAGCGAAGACTTCCCTGATGAGTTCCCTCATCCAACCTCTCACGGTCTCATATCTCAGCTGAAGGTCAAGCCGCTGTTTGCTGTCATCCTAAATCACCAGCTGTCCTTTGTAGACTACGACAACTGCCTGGGCTTCGTGCCATTCCATTTCAAGGAAAATAATGCCTTTCCTCGACTGCCTCATTTAGGCCAGAGTCATTTCATTGCTAGACTATCGTAACTCAATCTTTGCCTACTAGCAAATTGTGCATGTTGCATCTTCGCACAGATCGCTACAGGTAATTCAGGTAATCCTCACTCATCTTTAGTGTCTGTGAGTTTTAGAGTCATCTTTAGGGACTCATCTGTGGGAACTCTGTAGTACTATTCTGCCTACGCATTGCTTTAGTACCAACATGATGAAAAGTTAAATGTAACAGCAATTGCTTTTTGTTACCGTTGAATCTAAGTCTAGTTTAACATACACTGTATCCTCTCAGCTACCTATTCTGATAATTGTTAGAAACATATCTTTGGTAAAAATACATTTACTACTATTTTTAGTCTTGATTTTATGGTCTTGGTCAACAGGTAAACTCCCGAGATCACATAAACACTGCCTTGGTATGGTTCTAGCATTGTTTTATGACCCCACACAAGGGATAGATATCTCATATCTCCAGACCAGGTGTACTTCAGATAAAACCTGGATTAAATATAGTTACTGTAAGTCTGGGCCTCAATTTGCCTAGACATGGTCTGGTATTGATGTAAACTCTAATTTGCTAAGAACTTCATGTAAATGGTTTTGATTGTTAAAGACTATGGGCCAAATTTACTAATAGCTTGCGTCAGCGTAAACCGTCTTTTGGCATTAAAATAGTACTGTCAGGATTTACTAAAGACACGCAGTGAAGAATTAGCACTGAAAAGGTGTGGACACAGTTATTTTTGTGCCTGATTTTATTGAATATGCATTTGTAGGAGTTTCCCTTTCAGATGGAAAATTTATGGGAGGAGAGTATTGAAATTAATCACGCAGCGTGATTTACTAATGTCTGTGCTTGTCAAATTACCGGTACAGTATTTGCACAATTATTTAATGTCTTAAAGCCATCGGCGCTTTTATGGAATTGCGCTCTAATGCTAATTTGCTCTGTTTAGTAAATCTGGCCCTATGAATGCTACAAAGCTCTTTTAACGCTACAAAGACTTGATTGCATTGTTTTGTTTATCAACATCAGCAGTACCACAAAATTAAAGCTATATGCAATTTGCAAGTGTTGGGCTGTCGGTGATACGGCAGACTACCTCATTCTGGGAAACTTTACCAAACCTGTATAGCTATCTAGATACCTGAATCGGTCGTTTTATGCAAATGTGCATTTGACTCATACAGCTGGATATATGCTTTTCCCCTAGTGAAAAATAAAAATATACTTAATTGTATTTCAAATATATTTATTTCATGATAAGTATACTAAAAATAGATTGACGTGTCTATACTAACTGAAAATACATTCCAAATGTAGTTATTTTATGCTTTCATCAAGCACAAACTTAGTGCACTACAAATTCATTTGTAAAATACTATACTTTTTACAAATGCATTTGGGGAAGGATGAAATATATATATTCATCTTTAAGAAAGTACACTGGCTAGGTTCTTAATTTCATCTACAACATGTTTTAAACTTGTTAAAATTGATTTTCATACATATACCCATATAAATTAACTGGACGAAACCTTTGAAAGAGGACGCCACTTCATAACCCCAATGACATGTCCATGCTCACTCAGCCCAATAACTAGTGTCAATAAGAGATGAATGAAGCAACTCATCTTATCATCCTGTAGCTGTATGAAGGCCATATAATGTATGTCTGTGGGGATTGTTTGTATTGTATGTTGTCATATCATTTAAGTAAACAAGGCCGCTGTATGAGTTCTCACCTAAGACTATGGGACAAGAGACAATATCACACTCTGTGTATTGATATTTGTTTGTTCCTTCACCCCTTAAAAGTGTCTTAAGTATTTTAATAATGTGATTTTAACATTGGCCTAAATACAGGCTACAGTATTTTCAGTAAAGGGGGTTTGATAAGTCAGTTTCTCCTCACCTTATACCTTCATGAGCTCTAAAATTCACCAACAATTGGTTTTGCTGTACATCTGAAATCGGTAGAGTGCACACTATTGGGAATCTGTGTTGCAGATTTGGCACATTTTTCAGAAGAAACCTTTAGAGTCTAGAAACTCAATGCAGCTAAAAACACAAGTCTCACCATGTATTTCAAATATGAGAATAATTTAATTATTTTAAGATGATGTGTATTTTTTAATTTTTAATTTTTAATTTTTTTTTTTAAGATAAGACTTTCTTTTTGGGCAAACCAAAGAAAATGTGAGGTATGAATTGAAACATCCAGTATGTTTCTGCTAACAGATACTGTAAGGGCAGAGTTTCCAAACACAACTTTTGCCTACAGCACAAACGTAACAATGGGGGATTTGCAAATAAAACAAATTCATTTGTTAGATACTGAAGTAATACTTCAGTAATTTATTTTAGTTGAATCCTCTGTTTTCCTGTTATGATTAAATGTACAATACAATACACTGTATTTGAGTTCTACTTGTTGAGTATAAAAATAGTATAGATAAAAATAAATTGCAAATAATTATAATAATAATAAATTATTTGAGTTGCAAATAATTATAATAATAATAATTCATAATGATGCAGTACTTTGTATAGTTATGAACTTTTCCTTTTCAATTATTTAACCACACTTCATAGTGCTTTTCACAATTTTGAATGGTTGCAAAGCAGCTTTACATATGTGACCCTGGAGCACAAAACCACTCATAAGTAGCACGGGTTTATTTGTAGGAATAGCCAAAAATACATAGTATGGGTCAAAATGATAGATTTTTCTTTTATGCCAAAAATCATTAGGAAATTAAGTAAAGATCATGTTCCATGAAGATATTTTGTAAATTTCCTACCGTGAATATATATAAACTTAATTTTGATTAGTAATACACATCGCTAAGGACTTCATTTGGACAACTTTAAAGGCGATTTTCTCAATATTTGATTTTTTTGCACCCTCAGATTCCAGATTTTCAAATAGTTGTATCTCAGTCAAATATTGTCCTATCCTACCAAACCATACATCAATGGAAAGGGCTTTTATTTTTTTTAATTGACCCATATGACTGGTTTTGTGGTCCATGGTTACATATAGAAAGCAGTTACAAAAGTAAAGATATGTAAAGAACATATAGGCATGGATTTGAAATGGTGAAAGAAATTCACGAACTTCATCAGAAGGTTTATTTAGTATATTCCCAATACACTCCAATGCACCTGTACCAACACACTTTTTTCCATTAATGGTTCTTTAATGTCCCGTACGGACAACGACAACGTTGCACTGGGAAATGTGGATTGCTGCTCTTTGGGCTGTCAAAATATTATGAATTATTAAACAAATTATTACAATTATCCTGACCAGCCCTCAAAACTACACAAAAAGTTAAAATGTCAAATAAATTCAGAGATGTTAACTACATGAAAAGTAACAAAATGTATTAAAATAATTTCAATTCATACGTCACAGCGTACTGTGAGACTGTCAAACTGCCAAAACATTTCATCGCATTTTACATTAATATTTGTGCAGTGCATTGAGAGTTGAAGCGTGCAGAGACAATGGGCTGAGATGTTACGGATGGTTTTATTCCTTCCGCATGCACTGAAACATAAGCAGTATGTTCACATTCTTCCACCAACTAATGGAACTGTCTATGTTTTAGTACATGTACAAGAATACAACTAATGTGATGCCGGTTTATCCAGTTGTTTTCTGCAGCGTTAATGACAGATCATGTCAGGTAAGCAAAACATTCTGCAGATGATATTTAATGTTGTGTCTGCTGACTTTAACAGCTTCAAATTTAACGCACTTTCGTGTTCTATACAGGCCGTTTCACGTTTATTTCCACACACCGCCTACTGCACCTATACTTTTCGGCGATTCCCAGTCTTTAAGTCCATATAGTTTGTGCTGTCATTGATGGAAAAAAAAACTGTTTATTTATAGTAGTATTTGTAACAATATAGAAAGACTACAAAGTAACCACAACACAAATCACAACACGTCTGCTTTGGTGGCGCATCTGGTAAAGCGAGTGCATGTGTGTGGCAGTGACCTGGGTTCGAGTCCAGTCTGCAGTGTTTCCTTCAGCCAATGTTCAAATATCTGTACCCAATGTTCCACTGATGTTCTCTGGATAACTGAGTTGGCTGGTATGCTGGGGGTGTTAATAAAAGGCAATTTCTTAAGCTGTGCCATTATTTATAAAGTATAATTTATTGCATTAGAAGCACACAATAATTGTACCATTAGCACACTTCAAGTTTACTTGGAATGTCATTGCAATGCATTTTAAAGTCACTAAAAGTAAGGGATAGTATGACCTCAGTTTGTTATTAGTATAATATTAATGTATGTTCAGCACTCTTACAGTGTAATTGAATTGCAATTGCAATGTCACCAAAATACATTTGAAGCTTATGCTGAATGAATTCTGCATTTCAAAAATTAAATAAAAGAGTGGATATTTAAAGTGTACTTAAGTATACTTGGAATAGTTCCACTTTAGCACAAACAAGTATATTTAATACAACTTTAGTTGAACTTCAGCACTGCTTTTGCACAACTAAAATACATTTAGCACAAAATTAGTTGTTCAAATTTAGCAGACTTTAAGTATACCAATATATAGTGTGCCACAAATATGTTTAGTTATACTAAAGTACATACGGATAAATTGTACTTAAGTATACTATTTTTTCACTAGGGTCTCCATCATTGGATGAATAACTGCTGCCATGATCAATAGAAAATGTATGCAAACTCTCTTTTAAATGAAATTCCATTTTGCCGCCTACTTTCTGTGGGTGGTAATAGCACAACGTTAATTGCTTTAAGCAAACAGCACTGAGTTTTGTGAATAAGGTGCCTTCTATAATAAACATAATTCACAGCCCTTTATTGAAAGGAGGCGTGTTTGCACTGAGGGAAATTACAATAACTTAATTTAAATATGCTGCAGCATTATTACAGTGCATTTAGCACCTGGTTAAACTGGATTGTGGGTGGTCTGTGAATAAGATGCAGGATTTTAGGCTGAAATACCACATGCAAAACTGGCAATCTGTTTAGAGAATTTAACCCTATGCCACATATTCAAGACAAAACGCTTCCACCTGAGCTGTACAATGCATCAGCAATGGTGACCATAACCTGTACAAAATCCAACAACAACATCTTTCTCCTAACCGTGTAGCAAAAGTTTGCTGTAAACCTGGGAAGCATGTAGAGCGGATTCAGCTCATAATGGATATTCCTAGGGCCAATTTATCAAAGGTTACAGGTTTGCTTTCTCACAGGCAGAGGCTATGTAAATGCATCCCAGGCTCCTATGGGAGATAAGAGGAGGCCGAACGGCACATTGTTTATTGGGAGTTGTGTTCAACATAAATCATCCAGCCGCAAAGACAGAGAAGATAACTCACCTTTCACTTTGTTTTTCGTTGCCGCCTCTGAGAGCATGAAATGGAGAAGAGAGATGGAGGAACAGGGATGAAGGGGGAGAGAGAGAAACAGAGTGATTAAACAAGTCTCAAAGCATGCAATTCTGATCATATACTCCTCAAGTCTTCCATTAATAAAGTAACAGTTTACCCCAAAAAAGAAAACTCTGCCATCAGTGACACCATCAACCCATGTGAACTTCTTTCTTTAGTGGAACACAAAAGGAGAAAGACTTTTTCCATGCAATTACAATAAATGGAGGCTGAGGCTTTCAAGCTTCAAGACAGAATGTAAAAGCACCATAAAGTATCATAAAATAGTCTATATGACGTATGTACTAAATTTCAAGAATACAGTAAATGACCAAAGGAGATTTTAGCCCAGATTTTGACTTCATAAGTCATGTTCATAAGATTTCATGAAGGAAGCAGTGTTCTTCATGATTTGTTCATTTTGAGTCAGTTCACATTTCACAAAACCAACTGATTCAGCCTTTATTTAAACTCACTGAATAAATATTCAGGTTGCTACTGTTAACAGCTCACTGGAAGGGAAAATATCAGTGAATATAGACATTTTTTCACATAAAGCCATTGTGTGTTTTCTAATATATGATTTGAACCTTGAACCCAGTCCCATTCATTGCAACTGCAGGGAAAAGAGTGACTAAAACTTTGTTTAATCTCCCTTTGTGTTCCACAGAGTCCTTCGAACATCACAAGAATGGCCATTTTTAGGTGAACTATCCCTTTAATGCCTAGTGAGTTTACAGATGAAATACGACTTCTTCTCTTTGTTCAGAGTTTAAAGTTTGCTCATGTTTGAATGCATAAGCTTAATACTTTCATTATGCCTGACCTTCTGCTTTGCAAGGCGCCTGCCATAAACATCGCCTTGATGAGGAGCGTAACGGACATAGTTTATAGCATGCGCCATCTGTATAGACTTCTTTACAGACCCAGCTGAATAATAATCATATACAACCTTTCATTGTCAATATGCATATGGAACATCCGTGATGAGGTGAGACTAAGAGCAGAGATGACACTGCCACCATTTTTGTCGCATGATGGAAAATGACACAAAAACCCCCATAAATGCATTTGCGGCGCTTGAGTTCGTATGTGATACATTCAAAGCGATGAATGATTTACTGGGAACACTTTTTCTGACAACTTTTCTGACTTTGACAGCACATAGGGTGAAAAGTTCACAATATTTGGATGCGACAAGACAAGTCTGAGGCAGAAGATATCACAAATGCACACTGTAAATAGATTCTGCACAATCTGAAGAAAGCTTAAGAGTTGTTTAGTAAAGACGACAATGGGAAGACTTTGCCTCAATGAAAAATATGCACATTTTTAGAAACATTTTCACTGCTCACAAGTTCCTTTCACAGCTCAAGAGATTTAATGGAGTTTTAGGAAACTTGTGGAAAAACATCTGAGATCTGAATTCAAAAAGACACACATAAGTTTACATACATTAAGTGTACAGATCTATAAAATAATTATGAATAGTAGAGTTCAGACAATTTGGTTTGGCTATATCCAATCTGAGCAGAGTTTGTTGAGAATCATGACATTAACATCTGAAACTATTGAGTAAATGTTTCCAATTAACCTCCATTTAATCTCATGTCCAAGCAGAAACAATTGAGATATTAAAGATCGCATTTGTGATTTTTGTCCCCACACAATGATCTTAGCAACATTTAAATGAACTTGAGGGCAAATACTACACTGGTTTTTGGAAAACCTTGACAAATTTGTGTTACAGTACACTGTGCTATTAACTAATAAACATCATGTATTGAGAGTTGAACGTTGCTTTTGTTGTACAGTACATGAAAAATTTTAACAATACTCCAATGTCATGTCAGGTTTGGATCAAACACCTTATCTTGCCACTAGTTTCACGAGTACTCATGAGTACTGAAACTCCATATTAATCAACTGCTGTGAATTGTCACGTCGGTCTAGAGTTTAATGAAGAAGTCATTGTTTTTCACACTCGTTAATCTCTCTCATTCTTCTGTTTTAGCCAACCACCCCCTGACCCCCCTGCCTACATGGAAGTTATTAATCTCTGACTCTGCGCACAGTGTCAGAATCTAATAGTGTTGACAAAGCCAGACTCCATGATACGATTCTCCTTGCTGTAAGCGAAGAATGTTTGCCAAATCCTGAGAGGAATACCAATGGATATGAGGATACACTAGAGAGCAAACGCTCTTAATCGAAATCTATTTGCTCAGCTTTCACTCCGTTTCCCCCTTTTGGGTTGTTTATGGGAATTAGTGTAACTGGCAAATAAAAAGAACTCCAAAAATGACATTCCAATAAAGAGGACAAATGCTACATCTTACAAAGACAGATTCAGAGGCTGTGTGCAAACATGAATTATTAATAGTCTTGTTTGACACTTCACCTCAATCAAAGAAACATGAATTAGCAAATTAGAGTTTATTGGATTTTTTTGTGTGTCCTGCCAATTCCCTTTTCATGCCTTTTCTTGTATCCTTGAGCAAAAGTCACTGGGTTTACCGCCATCACCGGCATCATGACAACAAAGTTGAAAAACTGTATATATCAGAAAGTGTTTTCATCACACTAGTCCAATGCCAACATATATACAGGTGCATCTCAATGAATTAGAATGTCGTGTAAAAGTTCATTTATTTCACTAACTCAACTCAAATTGTGAAACTTGTGTATTAAATAAATTCAATGCACACAGACTGAAGTAGTTTACATCTTTGGTTCTTTTAATTGTGATGATTTTGACTCACATTTAACAAAACCCACCAATTCACTATCTCAACAAATTAGAATATGGTGACATGACAATCAGCTAATCAACTCAAAACACCTGCAAAGGTTTCCTGAACCTTCAGAATGGTTACACAATAGCCTATACAATCATGGGGAAGACTGCTGATCTGACAGTTGTCCAGAAGACAATCATTGACACCCTCCACAAAGAGCGTAAGTCACAGAAGGTCATTACTGAATGGTTGGCTGTTCACAGAGTGCTGTATCAAAGCATATTAAGTGAAAAATTGACTGGAAGGAAGAAATGGGGTAGGAAAAGATGCACGAGCAACAGGGATGACCACAAGCTTGAGAATACTGTCAAACAAAGCTGATTCAAACACTTGGGAGAGCTTCACAAGGAGTGGACTGAAGCTGGAGTCAGTGATCAAGAGTCACCACGCTCAGACGTCTTCAGGAAAAGGGCTACCAAGCCACTTCTGAAACAGAAACAATGTCAGAAGCATCTTATCTGGGCTAAGGAGAAAAAAAAAACTGGACTGTTGCGCAGTGGTCCAAAGTCCTCTTTTCAGATAAAAATAAATTTTGCATTTCATTTGGAAATCAAGGTCCCAGAGTCTGGAGGAAGACTGGAGAGGCACAGAATCCAAGTAGCTTGAAGTCCAATGTTAAGTTTCCACAGTCAGTGATGAATTGGGCTGCCATTTCATCTGCTGGTGTTGGTCCATTGTGTTTTCTGAAGTCCACAGTCAACACAGCCATCTACCAGGACATTTTAGAGCACTTCATGCTTCCTTCTGCTGACAAGCTTTATGGAGATGCTGATTTCATTTTCCAGCAGGACTTGGCACCTTCCCACACTGCCAAAAGCACCAAAAGTTGGTTAAATGACCATGGTGTTGGTGTGCTTCATTGGCCAGCAAACTCACCAGACCTGAACCCCATAGAGAATCTACGGGGTATTGTCAAGAGGAAGATGAGAGACACCAGACCCAATAATGCAGATGAGCTGAAGGCCACTGTCAAAGAAACCTGGGCTTCCATACCACCTCAGCAGTGCCACAAACTGATCACCTCCATGCTACCCCCAAATTGAGGCAATAATTAAAGCAAAAGGAGCCCCTATCAAGTATTGAGTACATGTACAGTAAATTAACATACTTTCCAGAAGGCCAACAATTCACTAAAAATGTTTTTTTTATTGGTCTTATGAAGTATTCTAATTTGCTGAGATAGTGAATTAGTGGGTTTTTGTTAAATGTGAGCCAAAATCATCACAGTTAAAAGAACCAAAGACTTAAACTACTTCAGTCTGTGTGCATTGAATTTATTTAATACACGAGTTTCACAATTTGAGCTGAATTACTGAAATAAATGAACTTTTCCACGACATTCTAATTCATTGAGAAGCACCTGTAAGTCTCATGGCTATACTTTTAAAATAGTATTTTAATGTTTATAGTCAATTCCTGTTAAATGCTGTTGACAGAAATATTGAACTGCCCTTTTTCACCAAACTTACTCTAAAAACAGTATGTAACAGTACAGTTGTGTGGACTGTTGGAAAAAAAACAAAAAACAGAAGCCATTCACCTTATTACCATCAGTATGACTCTGAAACCAGTATTTCATGATAAACAATGTACATAGCTGCTTTAAGACAGATATCACCATAAAAACTTTTTGAAAACTATCTTGAAATGTATCTTCTAAAGTAGCACTGTCAGCAACACACATCCAGAAATACATTTTTTGGCATTTGACATTGCAGTTTTTGAGAATCCAACCACAGGATTTTTAGAATAGTGTGTCAAGTCAAAAAATAGTCCAACTTTTAAAATCAGCATAATTACACAGTCCTTAATTAAGACAAATTAGTCCAACCCATGCTCATTTATAAATACTTGACTCTGCTTACATTTCTGCAAAACCTGAAATGCATTGCTCCATGTACATTTCACTCTACTTTGAAGGTGACACATCCACATGAGGTGGTATGAGGGATATCATTTCTTCTCCATTACAGATGCAGGTTTATTAAACAGCACAGCATCAAGAAACAAATGTGCATTTGGATGCAAAACGGTTTCAAATTTTTATTGTGTTGCTTATAGCATGTTTCACTGCAGCTTAAAAAAAAATGTCCAGTGAGTGGCACTAAATAGCGTGTTTAATATTCTTATTTCGATGGCTGTTGTATGTGTCATGGTAGTTTGGAAATGAAATGTTCCAATGACCGGGGCATCACTTGAAGAACCTTTTGAAGCACCTTTATTTTTAAGAGTGCAGGACATTTTTTAATATAACTTCGATTGTATTCGTCTGAAAGAACAAAGTCATACACACCTAGGATGGCTTGAGGGAGGGTAAATCATAGGATAATTTTCATTTTTAGGTCGACTATCCCTTTAACAAATGCAAATGTGAGATAAAAATGCATTTGCTGAAGCAACCATGCCATTTTAGCCTCCATTTACAAAGCTTTGAGTTCTTTTGTGGCGTGTTGTGACTCACCAGACTCAAACCAGAGCACTCCGCATAGCAAGTGCAGTGCTTTACCGGGTGTGCTACAGAGCAAGTTTACTACATCAGAAAAGCTATGCATATGGAGTTGATTATGTGATTCAAATGTCAAAATGTATTCATTTACAAATAATGTGCTATTGCAAAAGTCTTTTGAGGTCATAACATAGCTCAAGGAACCTCAAGAAAGTTGTTGGTGTTTTACTGCCTCCAGTGTTCATTTCAACTGAAAGCTGCAGTAAAAATGTAGAGTTTTGCAGAAATGTAGGCAGATTCAGATATTTTCAATGAGCCTGGGTTGGATTAGTCATTCAGGCAACCGACCAACTAGTCAATATGGAAATCTCTGCTCTACCTACAATGCAAAAAGTCTTAATGGTCCTAAAAATTGGCTTCACCTTATGCAAAATTTTTCCTTTGAATCTTGGGGTGAAATGTGACACGGACAATTTTTCATGTGACTCGCTTGTCTATAAAAATGTATTTTGTACAATGGCAATTAACTGGATACTGCTCGTGGAGGTTCCTGCCTCTGGGGTTCTCTGCAGTGGGCTTCAGTAACCACTGTATCACTTTCAGCCGCTCTCCTCCCGTGTTCTAGAAGACTGCAATTCTTTCTCACACATTCATCCCTCTCTCTCCAATGCTTTTTCTGGCAGGGCCTATTTCTGATACCTGCCTGCGGGCGATGTGAAGAGAAGGGGGAGTCGGTCCCCATGGTGATTAGTCTAACCAACCATGAGAAAGGGTTTGTCCTCCAAAGCAGAGAGAACGAGGCCCTCCAGTGAGCTCGCCAGGCGGCCGGAGGAATCATACCTCACATTGCCAAACAACGGGAGTCCCTCGGGCACTATGGCTGCGACTGACCCCATGTCAAAGAGTAACCATCATTCTCGGGCCAGAAGAATAAAAAAAGAATCCATCAGACAAGCGCAATAAACCTTGTCACAAGTGTTTTGATGTTTGCTGCTGTGAACCTTGGCTATATTTGTATATTGGCATATCGGTCAAGGGTTTTCGATTGAAAAATATTCATGATTTCTTTAGGTTAAATTTTCAAACGGTGACGATGTGTAAAAACTAAGCATGAGCCTGATAACTGGAGCTGTCCTGCCTGTTTTCTATGCCTTGAAACTTTCTGCAATGTTGCAAGATTTTGAAGCTTTCCCTGGAGAAACGACCTGCTAGTGCAAGTGAAATCAGCAGTCGGCGAGTGCCCACTTAAGGAGACCTCTACAGCCCTGATAAGAGGGAGAGTCTGAGGTAGGGAAGATAGAAAACACTCCATATGTTCCATTAGGGCATTACAAAAAATTGAATGAGAGTTGAAGCTCCCATGTGTACAGTACGGTACATTTTTATGTAGCAAAAACATGTTGATTCCACATGAATCATGAATTTTATTTATAAGATTTTATTTTATTTATTTATTTTGCTTCTGATCAATTTAAAAAGCAAACAGCTGCAATAATAATGAAATAAAATAAATGTCAGAAATCTTAACTGCTCATGCACAAAGAATGAATGTTGATTCAACAAGAAATGTGAATTTGAAATTTTTATAGGATAAAGACATTTTATATCACTCCAGTCAAATCTGAACAGTAGCAACAATAATAATATAATTAATTAAATAAAATAAGGAAACGGAGAAAATCAGGCAAATCATTTTAATTATTAACAAGATAAAGGTCACAACTTTAAATAGGAAATAGAGAAAAATAATAATACAAATTTAAAAAAAAAAAAAAAAATATATATATATATATATATATATATATATATATATATATATATATATATATATATATATATATATAAAACAAGATACATTTTTTAAAGAAAATGTGACTGCTGGTTTTTCATGCAGAGTCATTTAGATTAAAAAATAATACATTTTATTTATTAGGATTTTTACATGTTTTTTCAAACATTTAAACAGCTAATATTAGCAACAGTAATAATTATTACTTATCAAATAAAAAAAGAAAAAAGTGAAAAACCATGCAAAATCATACATTTTAATTATTGATAATATATATATAAAAAAATCTAAACAGCAGCAAAAATAATTTTTGAAAACATAAAATAAAATATAATATAAAATAAGAAACCTTTTCTGAAGAAAATGTGACTGCTGGTTTTCCAAAAAGAATACGTTTTATTTATTTTTAAGATAGATTTTTACTTCACTTCTGACACATTTAAATAGCAAATAGTAGCAACAATAATAATTAATATTAACAATAATAAAAAGTTTTGAAAGGAAAATAAATGTGACTGCTCCTTTTCATTAAAAATCATGTGGATTCAACAAGAACCATTAATTTAATTAATGAAATTAATAATTTATATTAATTTATATTCATTCATTCATTTGTAAATAATATGGAAAAACAATCTAACTGAATTAGTCTATCTTGAAATATTGCTGTTTTGGACCCCGCTGACTTTTCTTTGCATGAATATAAACAGCTGATTCTTCTGGTGGGTCAACTAATTAATTTGTATTTGGAACATTTCTAACATACAGCAGAGTTAGTGAACTGAACAAACCCCTCACCCTTAATTATGAGCAATAGTAGTAGCGATTCTTGCCTAGCAAATGGCGCTAATAATAACATGAAATTTCTTTCTTTATTGGTTCCCGAGGGAAAAACACCTGACATTCCAGGCATGCCCACAACACCTGAAGCAGAGCAGCAGTTTTCTACTCACAACATCCTCCACTGCATGAAGTGACAGTCTGCTCAATGTCACCCCATGCTGTCCTCCTCACCTGTGGCCAACGACATGTGAATAATTCAACATCTCTGTATTATTAATGAAGAATGAGCTGTAAGTAATGGCTGATGCCTAGGGCCATTTACAGTGACAATGCTGAACACAATTCCAGAAGCGAGGAAAAGCCCATATAAACAACTCACTGCTTCCCTCGGGAACATTTAATGTCGTGTACGTTTACCATTTCATTCCCCACATTATCATAGCTAGAGTTACACTTAAAGGGCAGACAGGAAAGAATGAATTGGTAAAAGGTTAAAGCTAAATTACGTTAGCTGGGCAAAATGTCTGAGGTGCATTTAAAGGACAATCACATACTTGTATAAAACCCCACAAATGTCTTTGTGTTCTCGCTATGAAAAAGATGACTAAGATTTTAAAGATATGGAGGGGAAAAGAACAATAGCAATGGAAATGGAAAATATGCTCTGCATACATTTTATTCTGAAAAAGATACCACAGAAAATACAAGCACGGCTGATGAACTACAAGAAAATCTTGGTAAATGTCAAACCAAATAACTTTTGTGGCTGCAGCATTAAAAATGGCATTTACCCACAAAGCTATGCTAGTTGCCAAAGGGGTAAAATTATAGCATAAAAGAACCATTTAAATCAAAATAAGACTCACATTGGTCTATTCTGTAGATCTGGTCATTTTCTGGCAGTGGATTGTAATAGATAACCTCAAACACAGATTTATGAATATTGGTATAAAGTCTGGTCCGCACTGCTGCTTATTCTGATCAAGAACCGCCCATCTACAGGAAGAGACATTCTGACTGACATGTAAAGTGAGCAACCACAGTTCACTTCATTTTTATGTTCTGTTTGGGCCAGGTAATTTTGAAATAAATATTGCCACAATAAGTGACTAATGTGAAAAAAGGCACCAGTTTCTGTAAACTGCTCAAAACCAGTAATACTTCCTTAAAATGTTCATTTTCATTTTGTCATCACTTTTTGTTCATAACAAATCATACAAAGCCATTTAGGGCCAGATTTACTAACAGCGTGTAATACATATACATATATGTACATGTTTGTCTATATATATATAAAACCAAAAGTTCTACAAATGCTCAGTTCCGGTTTAGAACTAATTTCTGCAGCATTCTACAAGAGCCTCAAACAAAACACTTTCAAATATTTCATTCAAACTTGGACAAAATTTTTTGTTGCTCAAAGCACTTTTAATATAACTCGGTAAACGATTTTTTTTCTCAGTGAACAGATAAAAACTTGTGTAATTCGACTTCCTGGAATTTGTGAAATAGCTGCTTTAGATAGAAGCTTTAGCAAATGCTTTCCATTTTTGTGTGCATTATGCATCAGAACTAGTCTAGTAAAAGTTGTCCAAATAACACAAAGCTCTTTCAGTAAGCAACTTTTCTTATCTTATTGAGTACAGCGTCAACAAATGTGAACAACAAATCTGTTTTGGACATCTCTGTCACCAATTATGGGTAAACTGCATCTATAGCTCACTCAGATGGCATTAAATGTCACAAAATCTTGTTTACAAGTCCTAAATATTATAAACACATATTCTACAGCGTCATTTTGATTTATTTGTTCTTGTACCAACAGCTTAAAATTTCATTTAACGCTGACACTCTATCACAGAGACACCATGGTGTCTCACCGCGAATATAAACACATCGCCACAACCTCAAACACAGCATCAGTGTCACATATAAAGTCATTTAAGCAGAAAAAAAGACCTAAGTTAATTAATTTAAATGTTTATCTCTTTAGGACTGCAATATTACACAACCATACAGCTGGTAAACACTGGTCTTTAGGGTCTGGGTTTGAATATAAGCACCGTTTATTTGGCATGTGGCTGAAGCTTTAGAAAATTCTTTGACATTAAGCTCTCTTTGCATGCTTCCCCGTGGAACACGGCATGCAGATAAGAAAGAAACGGCCTGCGAACTGCAAGTAATGGAGTATTCAACCTTCTGCAGTCCTTATCTGACACCTCCCCAGAGGAAAGAGGACCCGTCAACACTGCACCTCACACTCACCCCTGACTTATGTCCACAACACGGATGACATTGGCGGCTGTGTGTCCGTACACAAATAAACCATGTTTAGAAGTGCTGATCGGCCAAAGTGAAAAAGCTTTGCTGCTTCCACTGAGCTGTTGTGTGTATGTGTGAGTCAAGAACATGACATTTGGTGTAAAAAAATGGTGTAGAAGCAATTTTGACTCAGAAATTGCTAAGAAATTTTCACTAATAATTATTAAACAAAAAGAAATAGCAACACATTAAATTAAACATGACATTTTGAGGTAGAAAAACTGAAAACCGAAAGTATGGAGTCAATTCTCCTTATGTTCACACAGATGAGTAACCACAGGTGTAGCTCTTCATATTAACTATGAACATGTTCCATTAACATCTGACCAGTTATGCTATAATTTTGAGGTGATGTTGGTAAATCTCATCTCAACACATTTATTCAACGCTTATGCTCTTGTAAAACGTTTCATGTGGACATGAAAAATTTGTCAGATTTATTCCATCTGAAAAGTTTTGAGGCTAAATTATATATATATATATATATATATATATATATATATATATATATATATATTAGTTGTATTATATTGCATTATATTTTATGTAATAAAATTGAAAATTGTATAAAAATTATATAAAAATGATACAACCCAGTACTGGAGCAATATTGCAATCTTGATTTTCAATTTTGTCCTTAACTTATTTATCAAATGTTTCCATTTACTTCCAATACTACTACTACTACTACTAATTGTATAGATTTAGTGTTGTACTGTTCTATAAGTGCAGTATATGCTAAATTCATCTAAACTAAATATGTTTAGCAGTAAATGGACAAAAATTACAAAAAAAAAAAAAAAAAAATCCTTTTCTGTTCCGCAAATAAAATTAGAGGATACAAGGTTGGAACGATTTGTAAATAATGACAGATTTTTCATTTCTGGGTGAACTACTCCTTTACTCTCTTTCCCCACACCCCCCTAACCCAGTCATAATAAACCTTGTCCTCTTCTCGAAATGTCTAGTTCTTCGTTAATTTGGTTTTTTAGCGTACAGAAAAATCCAGCAGAGCGTTGAATGACCCACATGCCGCAGGTACATGGGGTCTCTTGGCCTGTAGAATGGTGAGTTCAGTCCATCTCTTTTCATGTTTTCAGCCGTCTCATGTCATTGTGACCTTCTCAAAGTCAGTGCCCTAAATCGGTTTTCATCCGTGTAAGCTGTGACCTTTCCAGCTTGGAGGCTTTTAGCCTTACCTGCTGCACCACACAGCTCTACCACCTGCTCCAACAACACAGCCTGACGGCGAGCTAATGCTTCAGAGATCAACCAATCTCATTCACATCCTCGACGCCAGCCCATGGCATTTGTGTATTCAACCTTCTGAAATCCAACTTCAATAAACGGGAAGGATGTTATGACACCTCACGACATGATAGGATGATATGATGGCTCACACAGCTATATCACTCTGGTCTGCTGCTCGTATTTTAGAAGCTATTAGTTTTGCTCTTTTTGTTTAGGGGACAGTCAAAAATAGAAAAATACTTTTTTTAGTGGATAGAAGGATGGATGCGTAGACGGACAGATGGATGGATAGATAAAGAGGCAATAAAATGATAGAATATTAGATAGTTATGATGATAGTTAGATACGTGGTGTTACGTCCCAGGACGTATGAATTTGTGTTCTATTATCATGGTGTATGTCATTCATGATGTGCTGCCAGTGGACCCAATGGCCTTCTGGGAGTTGTAGTTTTTGTTGTATGCTTTGTCCTATTTTCTGTGCTCCTCCCTGTCCTAGTCTAGGTGATTGGACCTACCAGCTGCTCCTCGTCAATGTCAAGAGGAACCAGTATTTAAGAAGATCAAGAGAGTGAACCAGTAAGAGGTTGCTTCTCCCAAGCGCATGAGTGTGTTGAGACGTTGTCCAGTCCCAGAGTGTTGCTCTTGTTGGTGTGTTTTAAGCTTAATATTGGTGTTATGGCTGTAGTGTGCAGTTTTATGTGTTATGCTTGAATTTAAAACTGAACTCAAATGTGATTTGGCAGTAGTGCACAGCTTTGAGTCGTTTGCTTGTTTTCTGTTAGTGTTGGAGCAGTAGGGAGTCGGGTGCCATTTTCTTTTGTCCTCGTTTTCTCCTGTTTTTGCTAGTTAGGAAGTCAGGTAAGAATTCTGTTGTTTATTTGTATTTATTTTTATCCTTGGAGGTTAGCTAGATTTCCTTCTTACAGGTAGTAATCTTTTGTTTGTTATTTTGGCCTTACCCACTCCTGAAGAGATGCACTGTATATATGTCGTCATTTGTTCCTTGTAAATAAATTTACTGGCATCGTACCTTGTGTACTGAGTGCTGGGACTGAGAACAGTTCAAATCTTTACTTTAAAACGTTACTTCCCTTTTGCCCCTAGAAATCTAATTGGGAATGTAATAATTGATGGATGGATCATAGAATTCATCTATAGTATGACCCACACAAATGTTTGAAGCGCACAAACAGGTTGATTTGATTAAAGCAGCACAGCAGGGAAACCAATCAGTCTGGCAGTGCAGTGTTGTCATTAAGGACGGAAGTGGATGCGTTTCCACACAAGTCCAGAAATACTGCAATTAGCAAAGCATAGAGAACAATTATAGCATAATAGATTCGATTACTGGTAATGGCTGCCACATCTCTGCATGCCATCTAATAAAAACACTGATGCAATATTACAGAGAATGAAACAATGAGGACTTCTATCTGAAGTAGCCTACTATTACTGATGCTCTCTATGGACTTGCTCTGTCTCAAAGATAAACTAGTTTACTGTCTTTGTCTAAATTTTCAATAACATCCTTAAAAGGGCTAGATATGTAATTACTCGCATATTGTGAAAAGGGTCAATGATAAACAATACTCAATCAGTACATAATACTCAATCAGTCTAAAAATCAATGCACCTATCAAGTAAAAAGCAAACTGCATGTGAGCGTTCAGATGTTCATCATTACTTGAAATCACATTTTTAACTCGTTTGTTTGTGTGTGTTTGTTTGTGTGTGTGTTTGTTTATTTTTTATCCAGTATGGTTTTTAAAATTGTATTTAATTTTATTTTATGTTAAAATCTTTTATTTTTTATTCCATAAAAGTGTTTTTTTTTTTTTTTTTTTTCATTTTATTTTACCGTCTCAGGACAGCTGCACCACTTTGACATTTTACATTGAAATTGCTGACTTTGATTGCTGGGTCACTGAATTTGACTCAGTCATTGACTTTGATTTTGTGTGTATATATATATATATATATATATATATATATATATATATATATATATATTTATTTATTTATTTATTAATTTATTAATTACTTTATTAAAATGTATTTACTTCACTACTTTTTTAAAACACTTTTTGTCTACAACAATTCCAGTTTTAATTTTTGACAGTCCTGGGCCAGTTGTATGATCTTTTATTTTACTTTATTTTACATATTCATTTTACTTTATGGAATGAATTTATTTTATTTTATTTTTTATTTTTATTATTTATTTTATTTTACAGTCTTAGGGCAGTCGCACGACTTGAAATCATTGGCTTTGATTTCTGGGTCACTGAATTTGATTTAGTCATTGACTTTGATTTTGCACATTTTTTGTAAAAGATTTGAATTAGTTTATTAAAATGTATTTACTTTTTTAACAACAATTCCAGATTCTTAAATTTTTGTTTTTGTTTTTGACAATCCTAGGCCAGTTGTATCATCTTACTTTATTTTACTTTACTTTACTTTACACATTCATTTTACTTTTATTTATTTATTTATTTATTTATTTATTTATTTATTCAAATGAATAGATCCATAAACCAAAAACATGAGTCATTCATCCAAAGGTCAATATTAAAAGCACCTAAAAAATAAGTGTAAAGGAGTGCAAAGTTTCTACCACATCTCTTTTGTTCATCATTACATTGTATCTCCAGCTGTTCCCTGTCGATATTCTCACTCGTACTTGTATGGGAAAAACTCATTTTTTCCTCTTCAACTGAAGCCTTTTCAATCACGCAGTGAGACTGCACGTCCATTGGTTCGTGCAGTGCTATAAAAACGAACCAATGGCTCAGCGATGAAGCTTCTTCCGAGATTCGCCGTTGAAACGCCTCAGCAGCCGGATTGGACCTTTTGCAGTGCTCAGCTCGCAGATCCTGGTCTATCCCCTGCCGCCATCTGGCGACTATCTAAAAGAGCCTCACAAAAGAGCAAATTTTGACGGTGTTGTTTCAAATGCCGCGCCGTCATTGTAAGATGTGCAGGACTCACCTGCACGTTGATGACGGTCACGCTGAGTGTGTGTCATGCTTGGGGAAATCCCACACTGACGCTGCGCTCAGCGGGACTGATTGTTCTCATTGCGAGAGTTTCAGTCTTGCCTCTCTGCGCTCGCGGATAGCTTTCTTTTCAGAAAGCGACTCTGCCCCTCGCGCCCTCCCGTCTTCTTCCTCCCAGGGACCTATGAGGAACAGACAGTGGGGCAGAGGATTCGAGCGGCTGGAGACGAGTGAGCTCACGTCGGCTCAGTGCCCGCGTGCCTCGCAGTCACCGCAGAGAGAGGATTCGCCGGTCCTCTTCACCTTCAACCTGATCAGCGTCCCTCCACGGCTGCGAGCGACATGATCTCGTTTGGTGGGAGTGACGATGAGATGGATGACAGCCTTTCTCTGGCGGTTTCAGACGCGGAGGAGTTATCGGGCTCGGTGTCTGACCCTGCCCTCTTGCCGCCCTCCTCTTCACGCAGCACCAGACCCAGAGCGGACGAGGAGCTCGTCTGTGTGATGACTAAGGCTGTCAGTGAGCAAAGCCTCGAGTGGTCTCCACCTGAGGAGCCGTCTCACAGCAGGCTGGACGAGTGGTTTCTCCCGGGGCGCCAGCAAGCCCCCCGCGAACGCTCGTCCCCTTTCTTCCCCGAAGTCCATGACGAGCTCACTAAATCGTGGCGCGCCCCCTACTTGTCTCGCATCCATCCTTCTGCTTCCTCTGCCCTCACCTCCGTTGACGGCGCTGAAGAGAAGGGATACGAGCACCTGCCCCCTCTGGATGAGTCTGTGGCCGTGCATCTCTGCCCGCCCACGGCTATCGGATGGAAAGCGGGGGCGAGCCATCCGTTCAAGCCGTGTAGAGCCACGTCTGCACTCGCTGGACGCGCCTACTCGGCAGCTGGACAAGCGGCTTCGGCGCTGCACTCTATGGCTGTGCTCCAGATCTTCCAGGCCAAGATGCTCGCCAGTCAGGAGACCGGTCTCGATGCAGCTTCACTCAGGGACCTGAGGAGCATGATGGACCTGGCCCTGCGCGCCACCAAAGCCACCGCCCAGGCTATCGGGCAGTCGATGTCCAGCCTGGTAGTGTTGGAACGCCACCTTTGGCTCACGTTGACGGAGATGAAAGGGGCAGATAAAGTTCCCTTCCTCGACGCTCCGTTCTCATCGAACAGCCTGTTCGGGCCAGCTGTGGAGGGCTTTGCGGAGCGTTTTACGGAGGCTCAGAAGTAGTCTCAAGCGATGCGACACTTCCTCCCGAAACGCACCAGCTCTTCTGCTGCTTCTAGTCGCCCCAAGCCTGCGTCGACTCAGCAGCCCGCCAAGCCAACGCCGGCCACTCCCGAGCCCCGACCTCCTAAGGATCGGCAGGATAGAGGGCGTTCCCGCTCGGCAAGATGCTACCCCTTCCCGAAGCGCCAAGGACCCCGGCCCAAGATCGCCTTGGATCCTCAGAAGTCCTCCTGATCAGCCAGGCAGGAAGAGGAGGGGCCCGAGTCTCGCTACAGCCGAACCACCCCGCAAGCAGCCTCTAATGTGCCTCGTCACCCCGCTCAGCACTGGGTGCAGAGGGAAGTGTGTTATTGGTTCCCCACGGGCCCACTCTAGCGCCCGGGAGTCCAACCGCTGTGATAGCGGACAAAATAAAACACATACATTTTCAAAAAGAGAGCAAATATCCTCTTCTGCCTACCATAAGCATCCTGTCCTTATGCAGTCAGTCTTTAGAGCCTATTCAGCCTCTTGGCACACGGGCCGAGGCCTGGCAGGCCGTCCCCGGTGTGTCAGAATGGGTAATGGCTACGATAAGACGAGGTTATTCACTCCAATTTGCTCGAAGACCACCACGCTTCCGCGGTGTGGTTGCCACCACAGTGCGCAGCGAGGACGCTCAAGTCCTGCTTGCAGAGGTGATGAATCTGCTGGTAAAGGGAGCCATAGAAGTCGTTCCTCCAGCCCAGAGCGAGTCAGGCTTCTACAGCCACTACTTCCTCTTCCCTAAAAAAGATGGCGGCCTGCGACCTATTCTAGATCTCAGACTCCTGAATCACGCCCTGGTAAAAAGGTCGTTCAGGATGATCACATTGAAGCAGATCCTCTCGCAAATATGCCCAGGGGACTGGTTCATGTCACTGGATCTGAAAGACGCATACTTTCACATCCAGGTAGCCCCCCATCACAGACGATTCTTGAGATTCGCATTCGATGGGGTGGCATATCAATACAGGGTCCTTCCGTTTGGGCTGTCCCTGGCTCCCCGCACTTTTACGCGATGCATGGATGCGGCTCTCTCCCCTCTGCGACAGATGGGAATCCGCATCCTCAACTACCTCGACGACTGGCTCATTCTGGCCCAGTCAGAGGCAGTTTCAACATCGCACAAGACCCTCCTCCTCAGCCACTTAGATTGCCTGGGGCTCAGGGTCAACTTTGCCAAGAGCGTACTGTCACCCAGCCAACGAGTGTCATTTCTGGGGACAGTTATCGACTCAGTGCAGATGACAGCAACTGTCTCAGCGGAACGAGCCATGACGATTCAGCGCCACGCGGGCTCTTTCAAGGAAGGGGACCGCTCACCCGCTCAAGGCCTTCCAGAAAATGCTGGGCCTTATGGCAGCAGCTTCGCCAGTACTTCAGTTGGGCCTGCGACCCATCCAGTTCTGGCTGAAGCAGAGGGTTCCTTCCGTGGCTTGCCGTCATGGTCGCCATTGAATAATGGTGACTCGGGCCTGTGTATCAGCCCTAGCCTGTTGAAGGGATCCCCTCTGCCTGAAGCAGGGTGTGATCTTAGACACGGCGCACAGAAGGAAGGTTTTCACGACAGATGCTTCCAACAAAGGTTGGGGAGCGCTGTGCGAAGGCAAACCGACCTTCGGTCTTTGGTCCGAAGAAGAGTCGGGTCTGCACATCAACTGCCTAGAGATGCTAGCAGTGTGCCGTGCCTGTCAATTCTTCCTGCCGGACATAAGGGGACACCATGTGCCAATACGCTCAGACAGCAGGTCCGTGGTGTCATACATAAATCACCAGGGCGGCCTCGTCTTGAAGCGCCTCTGCACCCTGGCGAACGACCTTCTTGTTTGGGCTCAGACCAATCTGCGCTCACTGAAGGCGACGCATGTGCCGGGCAAAATGAACCAAGGAGCAGACATGTTGTCGAGGAACGTCTCCTCAGAAGAATGGACGCTCCACCCACTCATGGTTCAGAAAATCTGGGAAGTCTTTGGCAGAGCTCAAGTAGACTTCTTCGCCTCTGAAGACAACTCTCATTGCCCAACCTTTTCAGGAAGAGCACGGATGCCCTGGCCCACGAGTGGCCCAGCCTCCTGCTCTATGCGTTCCCTCCAATCGCTCTGCTACCGCAGGTACTCAGACGAGTCAGGGAACAACGGCACAAGCTTCTTCTAATAGCCCCCCTCTGGAGGAACCAGCCGTGGGTGTCGGCGTTATTCCAGCAGCTCGAAGCAGCCGGGTGGCCCATTCCCTTTAGACGGGACCTCCTCTCTCAAGCGAGCGGCACGCTATGGCACCCACGGCCCGAGTTATGGGCCCTGCATGTGTGGCCGCTCAGCGGGAGCCTTTCGACCTCCCAGAGCGTGTCTTATACACTATGGCAGAAGCTAGAGCCCCGTCTACCAGACGCCTCTATGCTCTGAAATTGTCTATTTTCTCGGCTTGGTATCAAGACCGTGACTTTGCAAACCATAAGTCTCAGATCACTCTCGTTTTAAAACCACCCTGCAGTTAGCGCTGGCGTTGGTTAAGCGAGTAGGAGACCTACAGGCCCTTTCCATCAACCCTGCTTGCCTGGAATTCGGGCCTAACGACTCCAAGGTCGTCCTGAAACCAAGGCTGGGTTATGTACCTAAGGTGCTCTCCACTCCGTTCAGAGCCCAGGTCATAGTGCTTTCCGCGCTTTCCCCTTCGACGGATGACCAGGAATTATCCCTGCTCTGCCCTGTCAGGGCCCTGAGGGTGTACATTGAGCGGTCTGCCTCATATAGGAGATCAGGACAGCTTTTTGTCAGCTTCGGTAACCGCGCTAAAGGTCGCCATGTTACGAAGCAAAGAATTTCCAGGTGGTTAGTGAATGCTATCACCCTAGCATACTCCTCCTTGGGCTTGCAGTACCCCATTGGAGTCAGAGCCCATTCCACCAGAGGCATCACCTCTTCCTGGGCATGGTCCAGCGGGGTGTCCATTTCGGAAATTTGTGAGGTGGCCGGCTGGTCCTCGCCGTCCACATTTGTAAGGTTTTACAACATGGACGTCCATGCCTTACAGGCCAGAGTCCTTTCTGCTTAGTTTGCCGCCTCTGGCTAGTTTAGCAGTCTTATGGGTTCACTTGACCAGCATTGTTCAAATCCCTCCTTCACCTGGACGGTCCATATTATACGGATACCAGGTATAAACTATAGGGGACGACACCCAGGCCACGGATGACCCTGATGGCTCAGCCTGTGCTTGGTGTTTACCATTGACTCCCCTGGGTCTTCTCCCATGGGAGTCTTGGTTTTGAGTCGTTCCCCATCATAGCATGGCGTGATTGTACTGGTTCCCATACAAGCGTCTTACAACGCAGTACAAGTGAGAATATCGACAGGGAACGTACTCGGTTACTTTCGTAACCTCGGTTCCCTTAGATATGGGAACGAGTACTGCGCTCCTGGCCGTGCTATGAGCTGAACGCCTCAGTCCCTTCATTCGAAGAAATCTGAGATGCGGCGGCGAAGCGCCGAACCAATGGACATGCAGTTTCTCTGCGTGATTGAAAAGGCTTCAGTTGAAGAGGAAAAAAGGAGTTTTTCCCATACAAGCATCTTATGACGCAGTACTCGTTCCCATATCTAAGGGAACCAAGGTTACGAAAGTAACCGAGTACGTTTCCTTTTTTCTGTTTTGACCAACAAAGATGTTGTTTCAGGCCGAAGTCGTGTAACACAACTTCACATGCCGACAGCATATCAGATTCCAGAAGTGATCGCAGCACTCCATCGCTCACGTTTGGATGTACACGAGTGGTTATGCTCTGACACAGCGTCGGCCATAAATCTCTCATTTAATTTTCCTCAGAGAGACAAAATCAGAAAAATGGTCAAAACACACATAGGTCAGTTTTCGTGAAACAGATTAAACCGAGTACTAGAGCAAACAGCAAATTCATTGTAGAAACACCATTGACAGTGCAATTTAATCCAGGACTAAGATTAATCTGTGTCTGGGAAACTGGCCCTCAGAAGTTCATGCACTGATGTGGACGTGTAGAGCAGACCAGCTCTTTCCCAGTGGGGTTTCGAGACAAACAATTTCTTATGTCATGCTTCCGTGAACACACATCTAATATGTACTCTTGGCATACACTGCTGGCTGCAAACGCATTGAAAGGCAGCCAGTGTTGATTCCACTGAGACAGAGGTATGGCGCGGCCTGGGCAAAGTGAGCTGGGCCAAGTCCAAATTCAGGTGTAAGCACTTTTTTCAGGTAGTTTTCTGTTTTTTTTTTTCTTTTTTTTTTTTTTTTTTTTCTTTTGCGGAGGTGATTTATTTTGAGTACAAAAAGAACAGAGGCTATGTATAGGAGCAGTTTGAAGCTCACTCTTACATAAATGCCCTGTAGGGATAAAAGTCCTACACTAAACTGCAGTTTCTTCTGCTGCTGTGGACTGAAAGCTGATTCGTGTTATTTCCTAAGTTGTCATTTTATGGGTCTGTCAAGAAAAATCTAAGTTACATGTGCACTGATCATTAATCATGTCTGAAGGAGTTAATCTGTGTATTTTTAGTAGTGTTCAGTATGTGCTCAAGTCATTCCAAAACTGTATGAGTTTCTTCTTCTGTTGAACACAAAAGAAGAAGAAGAAGAAAAAAGTTGGTAACCAAGCAGTTTTTGATGTCTATTGACTTCTATAGTATGAAAAACTACTATGGAAGTTAATGAGGACCAAAAACTGTTTTAGTTACCCGCATTCTTCAAAATATCTTTTGTGTTTTGCAGAAGAAAGAATGTCATACAAATTTGCACATTTGGACACTTGCATGTTAATTCCAATTAAATTAAAATGTATAATAATTTACATTTATATTAAATTCAATTAGTTAAACTTTAGAGTGCTTTATTGGCCCACTTACGTAAGACTTAAATAGATCTCTGTATGTCACAATTACTATATTTCTTTATGCCATAATTACTTATATTGTATCTGGTTAAAGTGTACAGCTGAATGTACTGACAAGCATTTATGGTAAGCTAAAATATACTTTAATGTCATTTCTAGTGAAGCTTGTCACTAATATATGTAAACTTGTCATGTTTACATATATTTGTAATTATACATTTGTAATGAAGCTGCAATTTAGTACATTTAAAATAAATTTACTTTAAATGTAATATTACATAACAAACTATAGTTTAAATTATAATCAATTTCTTTACATATTTAGACATCAAAATAAGTGTACTTCTTTAAAGCATGGCAAAAGACTATTAAAACATAATGATTAAAAAGGTACATTCAAGTAAAACTTTGGTTACACTTTATTTTAGGGTGTCCTTGTTACATGTTACATGTACTTACTATTATAATAACACTTAATTATGCATAGTTACATGCAAGTAACCCTAAACCAAACCCTAATCCTACCCCTAACCATATAGTAAGTACAGGTAGTTAATTAATTTACTCAGTACTTAAATGTATAATTACACTGTAACAAGGACACCTTAAAATGAAGTGTAACCAAAACTTTAAATCTGACATTATTACAATGTGCACTTTTATAAAAAGTCATGAAAGTATACTCTCTTTAAGTATACTTACAGTAAGTGGGCTTTTATTTCATTAATGTTATAATCTGCAAGTGTATTTTTTAAATATACTTTTAAGATTTGAAGTACACTAAAAATGCACATTATATTATTTTATTTTATTTTATTTTTTCCTATTAAGGTAATTTTGGTCTTAAATTCTTAAATAATCATCATTTACTCTCATGTTGTTCCAAATCAGTATGACTTTCATTCTAGTGATGGGAAGACTGAATCATTTTACTGACTCTCAAGTTTCATATCAGTCCTCAAAATGAACTAATCTATATTCAAGTCATTCCGTTCATTAAAGTGGCGTTAAATGTTATATTTTCAACAGCCAAATTCCCCAAACACATCCACCTACGCAATCTAGATCATATTACAAATTAGGAAATCATTATAATACAGCCAAAGATAATTTATGAGGAACATAAATGATCAGTTTTCTTTCATTCGTCACGTGACAGACACAATGAATGAATCATTCATGAATGACCCATCACTATTACTGTACATTCTTCAGCGGAACACAACGGCACCACTGACGGTAAATTTGAAGAAAGAAAGACATACAGGTTTGGAAAAACATGAGAGTGAGTAAATAGTGACAGAATTGTAATATTTCTGCAAACTAGCAATTTAACATGGAATAGATGAGGTTCATTACTTGACACTTTATTATGTTGTGGCTGGTTATTTATTTATTTATTTATTTTTATATAGTTTTTTTTTTTTTTTTTTTTTTTTTTAGGGGTCAGCAATGACTAGCTCCATTCCTCCAATTAGCATGCCAGATGACAGCAAGGTGAAAAGGTGAGTTCAGCTTTTCTAAAGTCGTTCTTAAAATTCAATGCTCTCCATTGCTCACAGGTCTCCAGAGAGCACGCAAGTCTTAGCTCGCTGATCTGGAAGCGCAAACATTAAACACAGACGAAGACAAAAAAGGAAACTCATCAAGACGATACTGAAATTGAAAGAGCAAGAGTTCAAGAAACTCATCAAGTTTAACTCAAACAAGGTCAATGTAGTGATTCACTCCAAAAATGACACCAGCTTCTATTCTCATTTAGCTCGCGGGCTGCATGAACCGAGTGGACAGTGGCTTCAGGTGATACTCAAGATCACCTGTTTAATGGTCAAACCCCACTGAGTACAAGAAGATCTGTCTGCAAGGTCAAATAGTTGAACTTTAGAGCACTTCTTTGACCCAGTTAAGTAGGACTTGAGTATATCTTTATATGTATTTTCATAATTACTTCTATAGTCTGGTTAAAGTGTACTGCTGAATGCACTGACAAGCCATATAGTAAACTAAAATATAGCACTATTTCTATTAAAACTTGTATGTCAAGTATTTAAATAAATTGAAGTTGCAATTAACTGCATTTAAATATTAACTTTAAAGGTAATATTGAATACCATCTACAGTTACAATTTTAATCAAGTACTTTACATGTGCTTTAATATACTTTAAAGAAAAAATTTTTAATAAGACATTATTACAAAGTGCACTTTTTAGAAACACAGTCATGAAAGTGTACTCTCTTTAAGTAGCCATTTATTTCATTAATCTTGCATTATCTGCATTCTATAATCTTTTATTTTAGGTGCAGCTTTCTAAAAATATACTTTTAAGATTTTAAGTACAATACAAGTATACATTCACTACAGTTAAGCACACTTCTCTTTTCACAAGGGTGATATTGTCCATTACTCGTCAAATAGTCATCAGTCACTCTCATGTTGTTCCAAACAAGTATGACTTTCATTCTTTGAGTTAAAATTCATCAATCAAGTACTTTACGTGTGCTTTAATATACTTTAAAGAAAAACTTTTAATGTGACATTAATACAAATTGCACTTTTTAAAAGTGTAGTAAGAAACAGTCATGAAAGTGTACTCTCTTAAATCACACTTAAGTGACCTTTTACTTCATGAATCTTAAATTATTTTCATTATCTATTATATTAAGCACATTTTTTTGTTTGTTTAAATATTCTTTTAAGATTTGAACTTCACTACAATTACAAATTTACTACTTTTAAGCATGCTTCTTTTTCACAAGGGTGATTTTGGCCTTAAATTCTAAAGAAGTCATCATTTACTCACTCTCATGTCGTTCCAAACCATTATGACTTACATTTATAGGTTAAACTGATTTAAAATATACTTTTAAGAAAAACATTTAATAATTATTATTACATTATTACAAAGTGCACTTTTTAGAAACAGTCATGAAAGTGTACTCTCTTTAAGTGCATTTAAGTGGCCATTTATTTCATTAACGTTATATCATCTGCATTCTGTTATCTATTATATTAGGTGCAGTTTTCCAAAAATATACTTTTAAGATTTGAAGTACACTACAAGTGCACATTCACTACAGTTAAGCACATTTCTCTTTTCACAAGGGTGATTTTGTCCTTAAATCATCAAAGATATATCATTTACTCACTCTCATGTCGTTCAAAACAAGTGTAACTTTCGTTCTTCAAGTTAAAATTCATCAGTCAAGTGCTCAAGTACTTTACATGTGGTTAAGTATGCTAGTTAACACATCGAAATAAATGTACTTTTTTAAAACATGGAAGACTATTAAAACATAAAGATTCAAATGTACTTTAAAGAAAAACTTTTAGTTTGTTACAAAGTGCATGTTTTAAAACTACGCTTAAGTGTGTAAAGAAACTCTCATTTAGCTCACGGGCGGCAGTAACAGAGAGGACTTCGGCTTCAGGTGAGTCTCAAGGTCACCCGTTTAATGGTCAAAACCCACTGAGTACAAAAAGATCTGTCTGCAAGTGAGCCAACAAACACAGCATCTGAAAACAACCGTTATTATTTGGCCCCTATGCGAGGAGGCTTGGTCCTGCTGACATCGGGCGGCCCATGGGCTCAGACGCATAGCAACCACTTAACTGGGCCCTGGGAATCCAAGGCAACTGCACGCCTCGCTAACACCCCTGTTGACAGGGCGATTCCCAATAACTCAATTTCCCACGCAGTAATTTACTCCCGGTCCCTGGTGCCTTCTCTGCTCAAAACAGCCGATATATCGCCCAAACAAGGACTGACAACATTTTGTTTACATAGGCCTCTTTATTTGCTGTCGTGAATATGTATGAACGTCCTGCGGGGTCAGTTGCGCTAAATTACTGTGGGTTCTTATAAGCCCATGGGAGCGGGGATCTCAAGTGCTTGTTTAGCTCGCATATAGCCCAGAGAGAGAGAGAGCTAACTTCATGCGTTTGCTGCCTTCAAACAAAAGATTTGTCTTTTTAATGTTTCTCATATGTTCTTATGGGTTATTACAGATTTTTCTCAGTTGTCTCAACTACATCAATTACAATCTGGAGATAAATTACGGAGTGACGGTAAGGCTGCCCTTACGCCGCAATTTGAGATATAGGAATGAAGGCAGAGATTCAAGGTCAATAAAAAGCCCAGCGCTGTTACAATCCAAGCAGCTCACATAAGATGTATGTTGACAGCTAACAATTACAACCACCATGCTACCAATACAGTGAAGTGTCAAGCCGCGTCAGTCAGTTGGTGACGGATACAAGCCTTCGCATTTTTTTCGTATGCTCCAAATAAAATAAAGGCCAGTTAAGAATTGGATTGTTACATTATTGTCTGAGTGGAAAGTGATGAAGTACCATTCACGTCAGTGAGGTAATCTGTCTATTATCTATTTATCTTTTTAAAAAGGTGTCAAAACCATAGCATAGTGGTTTGTACACTGAGCTACGCTGCAATCTCTCTCTCTCTCTCTCTCTCTCTCTCTCTCTCTCTCTCTCACACACACACACACATAAACACACAAAGAATGAAAAAAAGAATGCCTTTTTAAAGTAAAAGAGTTAGAACAATTACTAAAAACATACAGCACCTGCTCATAGCACTTAAACCTTATTATTTTACGAAACTTCAACTGTTCAACTTTTAAACTTATAAACAAACAAAAAAGTAAGTAGCCTAAGTAAATAAATAATTAATAATAATAATAATAATAATAATAAAAATACCAGCAGGATGGAACATTCTAGCGTGCATTTAAAGAACTAAAAGATTTTGTGTAAAGAGGTTAATATTAAGGTTAATATAAGTAAATTGTATTATTTGTTTTTAGCCATCTTTTGATATATGCGTATTGGATTCTGTCACTTTGCCAAACAAGATTGAATATTTAAAAGAGGAAAAAAGCAACTGATACCACAAAACATGACAGGCTTTGAAAGTGAAGTTAATATTATTATTTTTTTTAACCGTCTTTTGATATAAGCATATTGGATTCTGTTTTTTACCAAACAAGATGGAACATTTTAAAGTGAAAAAAGCAAGAAATACCACAAAACATCAAATAATTAATTAAATTTGTTGCTAATCCATTGCTGATGTTTGTTTTGTTGTTTTTCCACCAAAATTAAGTGACTTTCTGAATTATTTAGCCAAGAAAGCATTTTCTTTTATTTTTATTATTATTATTTGATTAGAGAAAGGAAATATAATAATAATAATAAAATAAATAAATAAATAAATACAAACACCTGGAATATTTCTGAATAAATAATCACTTTTTTTATGAAAACATTCACCTCATGTACTTATGTGTGTGTTATATATTTTATTTATATAATACAATTTATTTATTTATTTATTTATTTTAATTTTATATATATTATTTATTTTTTTTTGTAATAAAGAATCTGTTGCATTCAGATAATACACTGAACTACAGGAAGAAAAGGTGATCACAATAAATAAATAAATAAATAAATAAATACATACAAACATCTGGAATATTTATCTTTTTTATGAATAATATCTTTTTTTATGAAAACATTCACCTCATGTACTTTTGTGAGTGAAAAATGTCGCAATTAAATCAAAATTGACAATTGATTTTAATGAGATAAAGAATCTGTTTCACTCAGATATACATCGAACTACGGGAAGAAAAGGCAAACACAACTTCCGTTTCATAAAAACTTCAATTTCCATCTTTAAAAACTGACAGAAACATAAAAAAAAAAAAAAAATCTGCATAACAGGAATGACCCAGCTGCCGATGGCCAACAGTGTGTTTTTTGCTTTCAAGTGCATCTTGAAATCTTGAGTGTTTGCAAATGCACCAAAAATCAAAAGTGCTACCACAGTGTGCCTTCACCTTCCCATCATCCCTTAACCAGGAAGCCATTGCACTTGTCGCCAGGCGAGTCCTTCTTGACTGTGCGAGTGCCCTGAGGGAGAAATCAGCTCACCAAACCCTCTCTGAATGAGAAGAGGCTGTTTTTAATGGCTCAGAGCGCTTAGCATGGCAGCAGATGGGAGTCCAGTTGGCACGGCTCTCATTATTGGAGCTTGAAGCCATCCTCCGTCCCAACGCCACCTGTCCGGCAGGTCTAATGCCACCGCAGCACCTGGCCAAACCATTACATGTTATGATCAGGGTTCAAGATGGGCGGCATCGCAACTTCTTGCTTCATTTGTCTGATCACTGGAGAGAGGAAAGCACTAATGGCGGCATATGCAGTCAGCCGCCAGACTTCTTAGAGAATCTACGCCAAAGTTTGTCTTTGTTGCATCATTTTCGGCTCGTAATATCAAGCACGGATCCTCAAAGACCCAAATACGTCTAACGCACAGATGGGGATAAAAATGGACAGCTCAAACTGCAATGTTTCTCGAAACATCAGACTGAACGCATAAATGACGTCTAACGGTGATTTTATGCCCTGTGACTGGACATCATATCACCAGACGCTGGAGTTTGATCATTCGTCAGAGCTCACTGGGTTTAGTAACAGCTGATTCCAGCGGTTTCTTCCAAACTCCCAGACTCTCAAATGAGCCACTTTTAAAAAGCTGACAATGCCCATCCAGCATCCAGCGTAATTACCTCCTCATCTAGATCGCTAAACAGTTCTGGAAAAAAGCCAGACTTTCTCACTGTCACTTAAATATACTTCACTTCTTGTCTACTTTAAAGTTTTCAGAGCTGTGGCGTACTTTCGCTCGTGAAATTTTAGAGCTGTTGGTTCACAGGAGCCATGTTAAAATGCTTTAAAAAAAGGCGACATCACAACATCTATTTTTAATGGTGTTGTCTTTGTTCGCAAAAGGGTCAATAACAGGATCATTTGTTTAAAAATACATAAATAATGAAATGAGTAGACAATGGCTTCACTTCAAATGTGTGGTTAACATAACATATTTTTGAACTACGAAATAGTTTGATATTTTTTTTAATAGGGCACGAAGAAAGAACCTGTGATATAACTGTCATGAAATAATAATGAGGACAAAAAAGGTCGGTAACACTTTAGAATAAGGAACACTTATTTACTATTAACTACGACTTTTCCCTCAATAAACTCCTAATTTGCTGCTTATTAATAGTTAGTAAGGTAGTTGTTAAGTTTAGGTGTTTAGGATTAGGGATGTAGAATAAGATCATGTAGAATAAGGCATCAATATGTGCTTAATCACTACTAATAAATGACTAATATTCTAGTTATATGCATTCTAATAAGCAACTAGTTAAGAGACCCTAAAATAAAGTGTTACCTAAAGGTATCTTTAAAAAGGCTGAAATTCTTGAAAAAAGTGCAATAATTTGAAAACATTTTATAATATTTAAAAACATTCATATGTATGGAAGCCCATTTCCGTCACTGAATAAAAAAAAAAAAAAAAAAAAAAAAACGGTAACTGCAACTTTTTATCTCGCAATTTCTAACTTTTTCCTCAAAATTGTGTAGTATAAACTCGCAATTCTAACTTTTTTTCTCATAATTGCCTGACACAAACTCGCAATTACGACTTTTTTCTCAGAATTGTGAGATATAAACTTGTAATCGTGAGAAATGTAGTAAGAATTGCAAGATACAAACAGGCAATTCTGACTTTTTTTTTTTTCAGAATTGCATGATATAAATTCAGAATTGTGATATATAAACTCGAAATTTTGAGAAATGAAGTCAGAATTGTGTGATATAAACTTGCAACTGCGAGTTAAGTCAGAATTGTGAGATATAAACTTGTAATTCTGAGAACTTTTTTTCTCTTCAGAATTGGACTTTATAACTCGCAATT
The DNA here is from genome assembly GCA_039654775.1 of Spinibarbus caldwelli. Lineage (NCBI taxonomy): Eukaryota > Metazoa > Chordata > Actinopteri > Cypriniformes > Cyprinidae > Spinibarbus > Spinibarbus caldwelli. The sequence goes on along the minus strand of CM077253.1, from coordinate 21,575,317 downwards.
GCGACTTTATATTTCACAATTGCGAGAAAAAATTCAGAATTGTGAGATAAAAAGAAATTAAAAAAAAATAAATAAAATTATTCAGTGGCGGAAACGGCTTCCATACATATGTCGTATATATGATTAAAAAACATGATATTTGTAAATAAAATAAAATAAAATAAAATAGCATATAACATAACATATAACATAACATAAAATAAAACAGTAAATCAGTAAAATACTGTATAGAAGTTTGGGGTCTGTAAGATTTTTTTTTATATGTTTTTGAAAGTCTCTTATGTATAAAAATGTGTTAAAATATTGAGCAAAATTATAATGTAAAATATTATTACAATTAAATAATATTTCACAATATTGCATTTCACATTTTTTATTGATTGATTGATTGATTGATTGTTATTCCTGTGATGGTCAAGTTCATTTATTTATTTATTTTTAATTTCCAGTCTTCAGTGTCACGTGATCCTTCAGAAATCACTCAAATTATTTATTATTATTATTATTATTATTATTATTATTATTATTATTATTAAGAATGGTTTATCATTATCAATGCTGAAAACAGTTGCACTGCTTGATATTTTTGTCTAAACTATGATATTTTTTCAGGATTCTTTGATTAAGAGAAAGTTCAGAAGAACAGCATTTATTTGAAATAGAAATCTTTTGTAACATTATAAATATCTTTACAATCAAGTTAATGCATCCTTATGGAATAAAAGTATTAATTTCTTTAAAAAAATATCTTAAATTTGAATGATATTGAAAATAATAACTAAAATAAGATAAAATAAAATAAAATACATGGATGTTTGATGCATTTTCATCAATTCATTCATCCATGTCACTGAATTTTATTTTAATCTAAGAAAGCATAGTTTTTGGGTATATACAGCAGAATTCTGATTGCCATCAAGAGCTCGATCAACAGAAATGATGATCTGCCCCTTTAAGCTCATATTTGCTGAGGTCTTCATAACCAGGATTGTATTTGTGAGTTAAAGAAAATCAGAAGCGAATATTATTATATCCTCTGGGTGTCTCCAGGGATTAGCCACTATATACAAGATGCAATCTTTATAGTTGAGGACACAATGAAAATAATACATTGGGCATTTATCCAATAAACAAGAACAACAGAAAATAAATTGAGATGAATGATGCAATTTCATTCTCAGCCCCTTTAGGCTTGAAAGTTCCTTTACTTAATTAGATATTTAACATATGCCACTTGCAAATATACCCAAGACGCACAATGTATTTACACGTATAACATACACTGCATTCAGATCGGTTCGAGTAAATAAGTACAGCCAGAAGCTTCTATGAGCTGAATATATATCTTGTAAAGTGCAAACCTTAACATTCAGGTTATTACAGAAGGCTCGCGTGATGCAACGACTGCGACAGTGGTGCAAACCGTCTTCATCCATCATAGGTAATCTGCCGCTTTTTGCCTAGATATCGGCTGATATCCGGTGCCGAGAACAAACAGCCCATCTGTCACAAAGACTCTGCCTCAGCAAACCACATCTCTCGACCTCGCAGAAGACTCTGAGAGTGGCCGCAAGACTACTGAAATATCACTACAATATCAACATCGGTCCACAGTCATATAGTGCAGGAAATGAAGGAACGGAGTGCTGTCAGACGGGAACACATATATTAGGATCTGCCAGCACTCAGATGACCTGAAATGCATGGAGTATCTGGCAATAAAATACTTGCAAAAAAAAAAAAAACCCTGGGCTGGGTTTGATGGTATGGTAGTTATGCAGTCTTATCATCAGAATCTGATAAGTTATTAAAAAATACATTAAAAATTCAATCAATATAATTAATAGCTGTGATGTACTTGCTCATGATATTTAATAGCTGAATCCACGTTTGAATCCTGAATTAGATTGAGATTTTTTATTGCCACAACGGAGGAAACTGTGATCTAACTTTAATGAGATTATAATAAAGAAAAAAAAGCTGAAATTCTTGGAGGAATATTTTATAAAATATTTAAAATATATGCTATTTATTCAATTTATAAAAATAAATCAAATAAAACAGTACAAACATGAATACACAAAATAAATGAAAAAGCTGTTTTTTTTTTAAAGTAAAAGCATTATTATTGTGAAATATTATTACTATTTTAAATTACAATAAATATATATATAAATCACTTTCACTTTTATATATATATATATATATATATATATATATATATATATATATATATATATATATATATATATATATCATAACTAGCCTCCTCTATGATGAAAAGGATTTCAATTCCTTAAATAATAGTCACTTAATATATTATTTTGCAAAGTTTTATATTTGAAAATTAGGCCATATTAAAGTCAGTGCGGTGTAACCAACATTAAGGGCGACATTCTGTCGGCGTTTGATAATAAAACCAACAATAATGCCAACAATAAAATATTTTTTTTATGAAAAGGAATGTTTTTTTTGTTGTTGTTGTTGTTGTTTTTTAAGGTCAGACAGTGTAATGAAAAGAAATCTCTTCCTATTCCTGAAGATATTTTTACAATTTTTTTAATACTGTATATATATGATGGTACATTCACATATATTTAGATAAGTATTTCAGTAGTACCATTTTCTTTAATGTATTTTGTTTAGCTTCATTTTATTTTTACTTTATTTTACTTTTATGTACTTTTTTAAATTTCTGTCTATAATTGAATTGAATTGAATTGAATTGAATTTTAGTTTAATGAAGTTACTCCACTTGTTCATTATGCTCAGGCATCATTTTTTCTAAGTTTACTACTTGCAGAATCTATAAGATCTATAGCAAAACAAAACAAGAAATATAATATCTTACAAATATTTTCGTATGTTCAACCAGATAATATATATACCCAGTAACACCGGTTTGTAATATCATGTTTTGGTCTCTAATACATCAGTGACTGAGTGTTTTGTTTCAAACTCTAATGTGAAGATGTTTTTGCACTGATGATAGACACATAATTCATTTAATTTAAACAGTCTTATCTTTTGGCTTGTGTCCATTAAGTTCCTTTTTCTTTTTTCTTTTTTCTTTTTTCTTTTTTTTAAATTGTTCATACTCTGATATAAGATGTTGGTCTGTTCACCGCAAACCGCATTATTTCTGTCAAGAACCTAACTCACTTCACTCATAGCTGTTTGGTTGCTCTCAATACCAAAAAAGGCACATGACTAATGTACTGCCACTAGAAGCAAAATGCATCTTTACTGTCTTTACTTGAGATTTTAAATTCATTCAAGCCTGAAGGATTTTCGAGGATGAGGGTTTAGATTGACAGAGACAAATAGGACGCCATTAAGGCTGCATTTACACAACAAAGCCTAATGCACAAATCTGATATTTTGAATCATATGAGATTTGTTGTCCTGTCAATGTTATGTCAGCTTCTGACATATCTGACTGTGTTTACGTTAATATTATATCAGCATGTACTACTTCCATAATGTCCTAGCCTATGTGTCATATAACAATAATAAAAGAAAAAAGAAAAATCACAAATTAAAAAATGAATAATTTCCATAACACTCACCTTGCCAGTAATTGGTTGGAAATACAGATAGCCCCACCCCAAATTCACACCATTGGTTGAACAACAGTATTTAAATTATTTAGGGAACTCAACCTACCAATGAGCCAAGGCTTACATTTTGTCACTACAAATAAAATGTAAATAAATAAATAAATAAATAAATAAATAAATAAATAAATGTTTTATATGCATACTTCAGATGATAGACCACAATTTTTACATTTATAAATAAATAAAATTAGTTTATTGACCAATGTGTGAAATGAGTATTCCTGAAATGCACAGTCATAACTCACAAGCCATACTGGTCACTGAACCAGTGTGGATTATGATCGTTTGATCGTTACTGGGAAGAAAATGCAGAAAGTGAATACTGATGTACTGCGTTTGATCACCGAACAGCACATTCAAATAGCTTTAATCTGTCAAACAGCTTGGGAGGTGAAGTTCGTCATATATTGCCGCTATTCTATTCCTGTCCTCCTGTATTCATGTATTTACCACCTACATCTACTGTATCAGTATTACCAGGTTGAGACTTGCAGAGAGTGACTGAAAGAGAGAGAAAAAGAGAGCGAGTGGGATCCAGGGACTTGTCTGCATTTGTTTATGCTCAATCAAACTAATAGGTCTCCTTGGGCATGTTGTTTACAATGGACTTATTTCCCCCAGTTCGATCATGTATTCACTGCTTTTCTCTCCCTTGTCAAGAGGAAATATGACTCTTACTGCACTTGATTCCACCAGTGAACTCACATCAGCAACTTTGGCTTGTTGCTGGCATTTCAACTCTGGCGGTTTTTCTCTCTAAAGCAGTGTCTTTTTCACTCGTCTCGGTGCACGATCCAGAACATGTAATTTCTAGCTGTCCGAACTGATGGCCGTGGCAGCCTTCCCACCCCTCAAGACTAACAATCATCAGATTTGCTCATGATCCATGCAGAAGGAAAAACAGCTGCCTGCGTTTGATGGGCCCTGTCAAATCCTCTGTCCTCTCGATACGGCCCTTCATGCTTGCTTCCATTCATTTATTCACATCTCCTATTAATATTATAGCTTAGAGTTAAAGCCAAAGATGCTTTGATACTGTTGATTAAAAAAAAATAATTTTGATTAAAAAATGAATATTTACATGTTAATCGAAATTTAATTTGAACAAAATATTCATAAATGCAATGAATATGCAAAAGAAGTGAATAATATATAAAACCAAGCAAAGTTAATTAATAAAAAAAGATACTAAAAATGTGCATTTTAGTGAAGGCTAAAAAAACACAAAAATGTTGTTCTACAATTGGTGAATCTCAATCTCACAGGTGACGTCTGTCAAATACATTATATATATATTATATATATATAAAAAAATATTATGAAGTAGAATTAATTCTATCATATATATATATATATATATATATATATATATATATATATATAGTATTACTCATAATTTAATATATCATAAATATTATTTATAAACTAAATTAAAATTAATTAATAAACTGATTTATTAAATTAATTTATTAATGCATAGAAATATGCAGTAAATTACAGTAATGAAAATCCAATAATTGCATAAATTGTGATTGGATCAAAAAAAATCAAATGCTAAAGAAAGAAAGAAAGAAAGAAAGAAAGAAAGAAAGAAAGAAAGAAAGAAAAAGAAAAGTAATCATGTCCAAATGGCATTATTTTTTTTATTCTGGTATCATTTTCCAGTCATTTCCAATAATCCAGTCACAATGAATGAATGAATGAATGAATGAATAAATGCATGAATGAATCAATCAATCAATCAATGAATAAATAAAAAGTAATCATGTCCAAATGGCATTTTTTTTTATTTTTTATTTTTATTTTTTTTTATTCTGGTGTCATTTTCACTTAATATTATTTCAGTAAAACTTTTTTAAGGACCAGTTCTCACCATTAACTAGCATGTATATTCCTAGCATATCTGCTGTTTATTAGTACTAATAAAGCACACATTAATGCCTTATTCTGTATGACCATATTTCATATGTTAGATCTCTTAATCCTACCCCATATCTATACTTAACAACTACCTTACTAACAATTAATAAGCAGCAAATCAGGAGTTTATTGAGGCAAAAGTCACAGGTAATAGTTAGTTAATAGTGAGAATTGGACCTTCAAATAAATTCTGACCATTATGTCATATAATTTTGTAGTTAATGTAACCTGGAAATTATTATTAAGATTTGCTCAATACCTATATTATAATATTCCTAACTATTGCTATTACAAACTATTACTAACATCACAGGGAAGATAACAGTTATAAACCCACAGTGCTGTGGGGAACAGCAGAGCAAAGAGAGAGAGAGAAGAAGAAGAAAATGGAGAAAGAGAGAGATGCCGGGGAGTCCAAAAATGTCTCATCTTCAGCCCTCTATCAGACAGGAAGGGAGATGGACAGTACGTCGACTCTCTCTCCTAGGAGATTGATTGCCTGGAGTTGGCTGTCGGGAGAGATTAAGCTTTGTGGCTTCCTCAAAACACGTCTGAAATGATCTTTGTAAAGCATCAGCCTGCTGAAAAACTTCCTATCCAGCCCAAAACAAACTCTTACCGCTGTAGAAAGGGTGTGCAGTAATGCCTAGTGAACAGTGAAATCTTTCACTAGCATGAGGACCGATAACGCGAATACAGTGAGGTCCAAAATTCAGAGACCACTAGTTGAAAGTGCTTCATTTCTGCATTTTTTATTATTATATTTTAAATTCCAGCTATAGTTTAAGCGTTATGGTCTTCAGTGCTATAAAGAGATACAGTATAAAAAACGCTAGCATCTGTCTAGCCACGTAGAGCGGTGGTGACAGGTCACAGCGAGACAAAAGCACTTAACTCTGACATTTTGCAAGGCTGTAACTTCAGTTATGATAGAATGAGCGAAGGATGGAGGTCTGTGTTTATCTGACTCGTCAGGTCAGGCTACTTAAAGGCAGAAATTCCTCCAGGTGCTTCTTCCCTTAACATACACAGGGACGGTTAGTCTCAGAATTAAAGGACTTTACCCCAATTCATCTCCTTGCTCGGTAATGCTGCACACCAGTGCTCTATCACATAACAACCTGGCGTTTTCATAACCTGCTCAACCTTGTGGAAGCATCTTGAGAGATGAGCTCCGTTCCAAAACATAGTCAGCTGCCTCACGGCACACTGCATCCACAGGCAGCTTTCTAACCCTCATGAGTGAATCATTTTGAACCCTCTCTATATAGACAGAAATATCAGAGAGAACTGACTTGACAATTGATTTCTATAGTTTGGCATTAGCATGTTGCTAAGCTAATATGCCAGCAAACAAAGATGCATAGCACACATAAATTACAATAGTTGGTTTCCAGAAGTAAAAATCCTGTTTATTTTCTCTGTAGGGGAACTAATGTTGAACAACAATATAATCTGTTAAAAACAGACCTACTGTGAGATAAGGAGCTGTTAATCGATGGAATGTCCTGTTGTTGAAGCTATCAGTCTGCATTATTTCCACATATATTTGTTTAAATAATTGTATTTAATGGTGGAATTTCTGGGGTAAAACTACATTTCCCATGAAGCACTGAGAATGATGTAATCAAGTCTCCCTACACTCTCAAACTACTGAAATATTTATGTATTTATATGCATATTTACTACCTGATCTCATGACGTAAACATACCTGTGGGAACTTTTTCGCAAGATGCGAAATACATACCAATAAGTACATAGTTTCCAACAGAAATGAACACTAGAGGCGGTAAAACAACGAGCACTTGTAATCATATTCGTACACAGTTATGATTACATCTCCACATGTTTCGCTTTCGGGATGTAACAAGCTTGCTCTGTTTCTCAGCAGCACAGAATTGGACTTAGGATACGCAATCCTTGACGAATCCCGTCAAAAACAAGACTCATGATAAAAAAGTCGAAAGATTAGAGATCGAAAAACAAGCTAAAATGGCATGCTTGCGATTTTTATGTCACATTTGCTTTTGTTCATACTATCGGGTAGGTTTAGGTGTAGTGCAGATGGTACGTTATTTTAAAACGTCACGGAGCATTAGACTTCAACAGACATTTCAAGTCAGAACTGCGGTGACACGTACAAAACCAACATCACATAAAATGTACCATATGTACGTTCATCTGTTCCGGGGGGGGGAACAATACCATTTTAGCCCCAGAGGACATTTCACATCAAATATGTCACGAAACGTACAAGGTGGTACGTATTTCGCGTCTTGCAAAAAAATTCAACGTCTTGCGAAAAAGTAGTGCAACCAAAATGCAGAAAAACAAGAACACAGGAAATTAAATCATAGAGAAAATCCCAGTTAGTCTGTCAAGGTCAATAAGTATCTTAAAACCAACACAGTCTCACTCCCAACTCGTCATATATTGACGCTTGGTCAGGACCCCTTGGCGTCACTTTTTGACGCTCAAGGTACCCCTGTAGCGTCATTTTTCGAAGCACAGGGTCCTCCATTGTTTTCAGTTGTTTGTCTTAATTTAATGGTTTTCATGCATTTGTATTAAATATAAATGATTTTATATAAATTTATACTTTCATTGGAGCACGTAACCCAAACCCTACCCCAATCCTACCCACTTATGGAAAATATAAAAAACACGTAACAGGCAAATAAAAGTACAGTCACAGGTATTTATTGCAAAAACCAACCATAAACAAGCAGTATGAAAGCATTACAAACATGTCGTGTTGCATTCCAAGTCTTCTGAAGCCATACAATATTTTTATGCGAAGAAGAGAGTAAAACATAAGGTTTTAATAGCTTAAAATGATCTCGCTACGTTAACGCGCTCACATCACATCTCATTCAAAAAGATACTCCCATAGCATGACGCAATCGGTCACGAGACACACAAGAGCCAATGGCATTTCACAACAGCATGATGCAATCGGTCACGAGACACACAAGAGCGATTGACTGACGTAAGGCTTCTTCTGGCGGCATTTTTTGAATTCGCGCACAGAGACAGCACACAGGAAGAGCTTTACGGCGGATGGAGACGGCGATCATGTCTATTCCTCTCACAAATCAATAATTTTGCCTCGAAAGACTTTTTTTGAATAAATTATGATGGTAGTTGTATCTGCCTGTTATATGTTGTGTTTTATTGACAAATGGTAGGTTTAGGGGCAGGGGTTGGGTTACCTGCTCATAAATGAGTAAATAGTGTAATATAAATAAAACTGTTGTGACTGTTTACATTGAAAAATCACGCCCCAACATATATGCAGCCTAATATGTAATTTAATCATGACGATAAGCCTTTTGCGCCGGCATATTGACACTAAGGGTTTCTTATTTAAAGCAATGGAGGACCCTGCACGTTGAAAAATGACGCTAAAGGGGTACCCTGTGCGTCAAAAAGCGACGCCAAAGTGTCCTGACCAAGCGTCAATATGTGACGAGTTGGGAGTGAGACTGTGTTGTTAAAACATCAGATAACTTGACCTTTTTATGACAATGCAAGGTTAGCTCAGGTTGTAACACGTCAGGTGGTGCAACTACCCAAAAGTGATATTTATAATTCAATAAAAAAAAATAAATAAAATAAATATATATATATATATATATATATATATATATATATATATATATATATATATATATATACACACAATTATTTTTTCTTATTTTATTAAGGATTTTGCAAAGATCTGAGATTAAAAGAGCAATTAAAATGTTCTCTGTTGGCAGCACACTAGGTTTTGCTTTCTCAAAAGCAGCTGCCAAAGAACAGCTTCCGTATAAACATAACTCCTGATCAGAAAGCCCTAAGAGAGCATATTTCTTTCATGTGAAAACATGATATTTGAGATTTCATTACCACATAAGATGAGATGAACACACTCAATGAGTTGCTGCCTGGGCGCTTAAAGCTAAAATGTAAAAAACAGAGCCGTGAAGCACATCGAGTGGGAAATCCACCATAAATCATACATGAGGCAGACATTAATAATTCAACGCGTGCCATTCAAATGTTTGTATAAGATGTATCTAGCCACAGAGATTAGAAACAACAGCTTTTCTCATTCAGAATAAATAAACATGAACTGCACAGTCAGGACCCCACTCGTCCTAGTAAATCACTTCTTGGAAATAAAGTTCACATTGCTTAAGATGCTTCAAAACGTCCCCCTCAATAGTAATTACCTCGCTAATTCAATAATGAATCTGTAAATATTCATCCGTGGCTGTAGGACTGCAGATTTACAGAAGCATTCAGTCGTGGTGAGGGCTGAAAGACAGACTATTTACCCACTTTGACCCCCTAGAAATGCAAACACGGCACTTGCACTGTCTGCAAACTGTCCCGAGCGCTTGTTGAAAATCTTTCAGTGCAATGCTCTGTCAGAAACACAATCAAGCATGCCATTTAAAGTTTGCAGCGCAGCAGCGAGTACACCGATTTTTTTCGGCTGGGTAAACAGCCATTTATCTTTCAGAGGAAGTATTGGGATGCTGTGTCTATTGAGGTGATTATAAAGACTGACTAATTACACTGAATTATTCTAATGATGAGCGGTGCCATCTACAAGAGCTGATTTGTTGACATGCCTAACAACATTTTCTGTGCAGGGGAACCGTGCCAGCAGACCTGGTAAATTCATTAGCGTTTTCTTCTTCTTTGTTTATTAATGTACAACAAACCACGTGTAAGGTTTCCTCTGGGTCCTTTCGGTCTAACGCGTCTTGTCACACTGCAAACAAAAGTTGTGACACAGGTAAAGGAAAACAAAATATATGACTCAATCAAGTTGAAATTTTAGCTGTAAAATTTTCGTCATTTCCTGAAGTCTTCAAAGTGTATTTCAAGAATTATTAAACAAAATTAGAAGTTTCTTCAGCTGTCATGAAAGAGCTAATTCAAAAAGTGCCTTCAGGCATATATAGGCCTTGCTTTGGTGAAATGTTGGATTAGGATTTTCTTTAAAGTAAATGCTGAAACATTACATCAGTCATTTCTTTTTTTCTTTCCTTTTTTTATTAGAAAAGCTTTAAATATTACTGTTGCTAAAACTAAAAATACTGTAGTTAAAGAAAAAGTAGCTGGGTCAATGACATGTAAATTTGCGATATATGTAATTTTTGCATACAAATCACTTGAATGGTTTTAATTTCTGAAATTATACAGTTGCATTTAGATGTTTTCTCATTTACATTGAAAGAAAAGCTGTTGTTTGTAAAAACAAATCCATCATTAAGACATTTTAACTTTGTTGTCCTCTGACAGCAAAATCCACCCACATATTTGTTCAGAACAGTTATGGATTGTTTTTGTTTGTAAACAGTGCTTGATCTGTGCATATTTCTCTCCTGATTCAAACGAGATGACCTTTTCACCAGAGAATAGTATGGATTATGGACTCATAGTTTAGCCAGAAGTTAAAAAGTTTTTAATGATGGCTTTGTTTATTTGTTTCTTATAAACACACAGCTTTTCACTTCACAAGAATTGATGGACTGGAGTAGTGTGGATTACTTGTGTATTATTGTGATGTTTTTATCAGCTGTTTAGACTCTCATTCTGACGGCACCCATTCACTGCAGAGGATTCATTGATGAACAAGTGATGTAATTTCTCCAAATTAGCACATTTCCAGTTTTTTGTGAATAATAAAAAATTAAGTTTACAGGCCAGATTTACTAACAGCTTACGCCAGCGCAAACTAGCTTTTGGCATTAAAATAGTACTGTCAGGATTTAATAAAGTGAAGAATTAGCGCTGAAAAGGCGACGACACAGTTACTTTTGCACCTGACTTTATTGAATATGCATTTGTAGGAGTTTCCCTTTTAGATGCAAAATTTATGGGAGGAAAGTATTAAAATGAATCACGCAATGTGATTTACTAACATTTGCGTTCGTCAAATTACTGGTATTTGCTCCATTATTTAACGCCCAAGAAAAGCATGTCTTAAAGCAGGTGCTAATTTGTGCTGCTCTTGGTAGATTGCGCTGGTCATTATGGAAATGATCTGGCTTTGTTTGTAATGTGCACATTGTCAGTAAATCACATGCAGAATTTTCCCCTCCCATCGGCGGCTAATGCTAATTTGCTTTGTTTAGCAAAATGTCATGCGGTGCAACTCCCCAAAACTTTATCTGTAACAAATAACTTGGCTGGTTACACAACTTGACATTGTTAGAATCATGAAATCATGAAATGATCTATTTTGGAAATGCATTTTAAAGATCTCATTGTAAACGATTATGATCCATGTATATGTTCAATTTTATTTATTTATTTATTTTTTTAGACTTCGTAATGAAAATCATGACTTCAAAGTTTTCTTTAATATGGTGTAAAAGTTCTTCAAAACCATATATACCAACATAAATACAAGAGCTTTGCACATGCATTTTAAACCAGATTATCAAAAGATTTTTCCTATTCTTTATTATAGACACTCTTATTTGTCAGTGATCAAGAAAGTCATTTTGGCATTACCTGGAACGATGCACATGGCCATTGATGTCACTGACTTGCTGGGTGTTTATACGTTTTATTTAGAAGTTAGTAGGTTATTAAAAATAATTGCTGGATTTGTTTTCAATGATTGTGGCACCGCGCCTTAATAATGCCTTTGCAAGAATTACAAATTACCAGACTTGGGTGTTAAAGTTTGCCAACAAACTCGTCGAGCAGAACTATAAGTAGCTACATTTCTAAAATATTCATATTTCATCTGCTTCTAGGCAAATTCTGACCACATGTTTCTCTAATTTTGTGTGGAAAGGCTTTAACTTTGTTGCAGAATATTATAAATCGGTCTCTATTGGATTAATAAATAAACCCTAACAGGGTCTTCAGGATCATGCAAGTTTGTCATCTCAGCCATTATCACAAAAAGCTCTTCTTCCCAAGCCAGTGTTTGTTCGCCCCAAAATAAATAAATAAAAAATGAATACTTCAGGAAAAAAATAATAAAATGGTCTAACAGCTTGCATAATGTCAGATTAATCCTGCCAATGAGAACAGGGCAAAGAGAACATGTTCTGCTCTGTGGAGGATACCGGAGCACATCACAGTCTGGCGTGTGGACACGCCAAAATTATGAGTCCTCTGGGAAACACGGCCTACTTCATTATTCTGCTTTTGACCAGAGAAAAGATTTGTCGCCTTACTTTCCCTCACACACACTCATTACACTGCTGGATGGTGATAAACACACTTCTACAACCTGCTGGAGCACAAAACCCACTGAACCAATGACTACACCCTTGTAAAAAAGAAAACTTTAGCTTCACTTATAACTGAAACACTATACTTAAAAAAAAAAAAAACATAAGTGTGAACGATATTTAATGTTGCCGGATACTAAATTGCATGTTATTTATATAAAACAGCAATTAAACAACTAAAAAATTATTTAGATTTAGGCCATGCAAGATGTAGATGAGTTTGTTTCTTCGTCAGAACAGAAATGTAGCTTTACATCACTTGCTCACCAGTGGATCCTCTGCAGTGAATGGGTGCCGTCAGAATGAGAGTCCGAACAGATGCTAAAAACATCACAATTATCCACAAGTAATCCACACGACTCAATTAACATCTTGTGAGATGAAAAACTGTGTGTTTGTAAGAAACAATTTCACCTTTAAGACATTTTTAGCTTTAAACCATCGCTTCTGTCCAAAATATAAGTAAATAATTCATAATATTTCTCCCCTGATTCAGATGAGACAACTTTTACACTGGAGAAAGCATTATTATATTGAGGACTTGTTTGAAATTAATAATGTCTTATTTATGAATGTGTTTCTTACAAATATTCAGTTTTTTTTCTTTTCACAAGATGTTAATTACTCTGTTAATGACTCTGAGGGCACCCATTCACTGCAGAGCATCCTTTGGTAAACAAGTGATTTAATGCTACATTTCTCCAAAACTGTTTGCAATGAAGAAACAAACTCATCTACTTCTTGGTGACCTGAATGTGAGTACATTGTCATTTTTGAGTGAACTATTCCTTTAAGTGCATTTCTTTTTCACAAGGGTACTCTTGAGAAACTGGGATAAGGACAGTTTTAAGAGACGGAGTGACATTTTCCTTGTCCATTTATCCATGGAGAAAATGTAAAAGAGACCACATTGTGACACAAATGCCAAAACGAAAATGTTAAAAGAGTATCAATAAAATATGTGTATCCCTGGGATTAAATATAAAGTAGATGCACTTCCATACTGGGAAACCTCGCAGGAGCGCAGCTTTGCATTAGTCACTAAAATGACTTTACCTTCTGCCTCCATTAGTCAGACAACACAACAAGGATGAATCCTCCCCAACAGCGACACAGACCTTACTCTCAACATGAAGTCCTCTATAAACAGGAAACAGGCTTACCTGTGGAGACAAAAGAAATGGATATGAGACGCAATCCAGGTCATGATGCATATTTTGGTGAGGATACAGTACATAAGCAGAGCTCAGTTTGAATAATTAATACACAAATTGGAAGGGGGAAATCTGTTAAACCAGTGTAAATGCCTCAAAGGTTTGATTCTTCTGCTTGAATTGAGATGGTATCACATTAAAGATATAAAAACCTTGCACTTTAACAGGTTTACTGAACCATACATTCACTTTATGACACAGCCTCCAGCTGAACACATACTAAATCCAATTTCAACGTCTCAAAACACATTTTAACATACTTGAATATTTACATCATGTACACAATGTTTTGTGAAAAAAATACTCAAAGAAGCTGAATTGGTAACACTTTAGTATAGAGACCAATTCTCACTAGTTGCTTATTAGCATGCTTATTATTGGCTGTTTATAAAGTACATATTCTGTATGATCATATTCTACATCCCTAATCCAATCCAATACCTAAACTTAACAACTACCTTACTAACTATTAATATAGCAAGAATTGGACCTTAAAATATACTGTAGTGTGAGCGCTAAATTTTTAAACCAGATGTTGCTGTGTTGCTGTGTTATTTTAATATATCATATAGTATTATACAGTAATTACTAATATTTCAAATCAACTTTTAATTTTACATTTTCAGTTTTCATTTTAATTTTAGTTTATGTTAGTAATTTAGTCATTTAATTTGTTTATTTAAATTTCTGTTTATCTTTAATGTTATGGTCTCATGACGAAAACATTCCTCTGGGAACTTTTTTGCAAGACACGAAATACGTACCAGTAAGTACATAAAACTGCAGTTTCCAACAGAAATGAACACTATAGAGGCAGTAAAACAGCGAGCACTTGTAATCGTTTTCGTACACAGTTATGATTACAGCTCCATATGTTTCGCTTTCCAGACGTAACAAACTTGCTTTGTAGCTCAGCCGCATGGAATTGGACTTAGAATGCGGGAATCCTTGGGTATGAATCCCATCAAAAACATGACTCACGATGAAAGAGCTGAAAGATGAGAGATCGGAAAACAAGCTAAAACGGCATGCTTGTGATTATGTTTTTACATCGCATTTGCTTTTGTTCATACTATTGGGTAAGTTTAGGTGTAGTGCAGATGGTACGTCATTTTAAAACATCACGGAGCATTATATTTATAGCGCCACTCAACGGAGAAGTCAGAACTGCGGTGACACCTACAAAACCAACGTCACATAAAATGTACCACATGCACTTTCATCTGTTCCAGGGAAAAAAAAAAGAACACTCTTTTAGCACCACTGAGTGGACATTTCACATTGAATATGTCACGAAACGTACATGGCGGTACGTATTTCGTGTCTTGCGAAAAAGTTCCCAGAGGTACATTTTCGTCATGAGATCAGGTTGTTTTTATTATTATTATTATTATTATTATTATTATTATTATCATTATTATTATTATTATTATTATTATTATTATTATTATTATTATTAAAGTTTTAGTAAATTTCATAATTTAACTTCAATCTCTTTTATTTCAGTTAGTTAAACAGCAACATTTCTAATTTTCATTTAAGTTCTTTATCTAATATTTGTTTTATTTCAGGTTTATTTCAATGGAAAAAAAAATGTTTTAGTTTTAGTTAACTATAATAACATTAACATAATTAATTAAAGTAAACACTGCTATGGCTACATTCACACACAGGTAAAATAGAGTTGTCAAGTTTGTATTACTAAATATGACTCTATTCATAGTAATGTTATGAAATAGAAATATATATATATATATATATATATATATATATATATACATATGAAGAGTTTATTTACAAAAACCAATAAACGCCACTTAAAAAAAAAAAAAAAAAAAAAAATGAGCTGAGTGTCGTGCATTATTCTCCACATATAGTGCAATCTGAACCCTAAACACGTTTTGTCAAAACAGCCAGTATTGTCCACTTTCAAGGCATCGCGAGTTCTCATTTTACTGCAAAAGCCGACAAGCGCCCTTGTTGTTTTTGAACAGAAGCCGATAAGTCCATTTTAGCAAATCAGCGCGCTGTATTCAGGTCAGGTGACAAGGCTACTTTCACTAAATAACTCCTTAAAGATACAGTGGAAAGTCTCAATATTTAGTATTGTTATCTGTTATTATGCTTTCTGACATCACTCGAGAGTTAAAGTCTGTCTGCTCCTCCTGTCTTCTGTAGTGTGTATCAATCTAAGAGTTGAAACTTTAAGTCATGTTGTCAGTCTCAAACTCTATGTAACAGACACAGAGGTAAATGTTTAGAGCTCTAAGGGGTTTTTCATCTCTCGGGAGCTTTTTAACAACATCGGGTTAAAACTGAGCTAGAACATGCAATTTCTGACAGAAGAGGAACACTGTGATATGCCTACTAGTCAGGGAACATGTTGTCGTGCAACTGAACACACATTTAATCTCATGCTGTCCTTTGTGTTTTTACACAGTCGCCCTCGGTTAAGGTCACACACACTCTCAAAGATGATCTTACAAATCCTTCTCTTACAAAAGAAACGTGGAAATGGAACAACAGATGGACCATAATGGATGACTGACAAAATATAGCAAGGACACATTAAATTGATCAAGAGATAGTAAAGGCATAAATAATTTATAAAAGATTTCTATTTCAAATGAATGCTGTTCTTTTGAACTTTTATTCATTGAAGAATCTTGAAAAAAAATGTATCACAGTTTTCACAAAAATAAGCAGCACAACAGTTTTCAACAGTGATAATAATGGGAATGACTGAAGACTAAAGTAGTGGCTGCTGAAAATTCAGTTTTACTTTATAGGAGTAAATTTAATTGTAAAATGTATTCAAATAGAAATTAGTTTTTTTTAATTGTAATAACATTTCACAATATTACAGTTCTACTATATTTTTTTAAGCTGAGCATAAGAGACTTACCAACTTTTTTTGTGTACACATTTACTTTCAACATATACAATATACATAATTTATATTAATTATATTATATTATATTATTTAAATTTTGTGTTTTTAAATAATCTTATTATTGCGTTATATTCCATTTTACTGCCTAAATCTGTATCTCTGGACTATATCTGTAGCCTTCATTCTCTTTCTGGTTTCTGATTTCTGATTAACAAAAATGGTATTTTTAGGAATGATTTCATGTTTTCGATTAATAAAAAGCATCATTTCCATATAGCCAACAGAGAGGAGTGTTTAAAGTGTAAATATTTGGGTATACCCACAGAGCTTCAAAATTGAAACTTCGATGATAAAAATGAACAATGGCTGGCAGACACAGATAGAGACAGAGAGACTACGTAATTAGTGAATATTTACAAAAGGGAGCGACTTTTTCTGTGGTGGAATGTGACGCTACATTTAGGTGCCAGTATTACTTCACACATCGCATTTGGACACATACCCACCATATGGCATCTCTGAATATGATCAATTACAAACATGCTGTCTGAAAGCCGTACATAAATAAGCAGTATGCACACTCATCACGCCCATCAACACAGAGGGAGAAAACCAGAGGGGAGAATGAGAGCATTAGATTAGTGAGTATAATTACCATGACACACTGTAAAATGATATCAAATCTGTGTTGCGTTGTAAATATGATACAAGCTGCCATGCTTGTTTCAAGACAAGCAACATATTACCACCAGCAATCACACACAACGTGGAGATGCATAAGGGAATTATAGCTTAGTAACACATTCTATAACACCTGTACATAATGGATAAATGCATAAATAAATGCACAGATAAATAAATGCTATAAAAATAAATACTGTTACTTTCAATTAAATCTATTATGGTTTGAATATATATTTTTTCTTATTCCATATATTCTGTGGAAACCATGACTATTTTTTTTTTATTATTATTATTTTTTCATTTATTTATTTATTTATTTATTTTTTGATGAATAGAAAGTTCAAAAGAACAGCATTAATTTGAAATAGAAACCTTTTGTAACACTATAAATATCACTTTTGATCAATTTTTATTTGTTTGGAAAAGTCACGTCATATGACATATAATACATAATATACTATATTTTTCATCAAACTCATTATTTCTCTATAAAAAAAACAAAAAACAAAACTAAGACAAAATACAGGAGAAAAAGAGATCATTTTAATGCATCTTTAAAATGTAAAAAAATTAAAAGAACAAATTAATTAATTAATTCTAATTATTAACCTTTCTTAACTCAAATAGTAGTGTATTATGGTTTCCACAAAAAAAAAATATTAAGCAGCTCAACTGTTTTAAAATTGATAATAAATGACATTGATAATAAGAAGAAATGTATTTTAAGATATATCTGTCTGTCTGTCTATCTTAAAAATCTTAGGATATTTAAATAATATGAGAATACTACATACACAGTGTGCAATGCATTAACTACTACTTAATTAACACATGATAAATCACAATAAATGCAAAGTATGATCAAGAATAGGAAAAGTATATGATAAAATAAGAAAACATATAATTATTACACTTCATTACCATACATCTGTTTAAAGTGGTTATGTGTAAGAATTATATATGTACTTTTTTTACTGGTAATGTGTGAGCAGCTTGTAATGAAACTTAAAAAATGAGATCCCTGGTTCCTATGCTGTCTATAAATGCCTGTAGACAGATTTTTAAGGACTCGGGACATTTTTGCTGGGAAAAGCAAAAGGATGTGACGTTTACGTGTGCTCCCGAGAGCCTTTCTTTCATTCTATGACACATGAAATGAAAGTTTATGTTCAGGTTAATGCTGAAAAAACTATTCTGTACTGTTTCATTCAAAGAAAAGGGATTGATCTGAACTATAGTCTCACATAGCAAGGTTTATATAGTCTATAGTCTCAAATATACTTTGTAATCAAGCTATCATAACAGTATAATTTTAATTACCGCATCTGTTGATGATGCCGGTGATTTGCAGAGCTTGTGAAAACATATCCACATCAATCAGTGCTTTCTTTCTTAACTTCTGATTTCTGACCATTGTCATGTTTGTTGGGTGTTTATTTTGTTAGAAAGCATGCGTACATGAAGTAAAAAAGGGTTTCTGAATTGTACATATAGCCTTTTTAACGCAAGATCTATGAACAGTGCTGGGTAGTAACCGATTACGTGTAATCTGGATTACGTAATCAGATTCTAAAAACGTAATTAGATTATATTACATTTTAAAGTACTCATAATCAGATTACACTTACTTTTTATAGATTACATGATTACAAATTATTTACACAATGGCAGTAAATGATTCATAATGTATTGATTCGCCCCAATTCTTCTTCCTCTCTTAAATTTTCCTTTCTAAAAAATCCTACATTCAGAAAATCTTCCCGTTTTATGGAACTGCACACCCCAGCCACTAGTCAAAAATGCCACACGATTAGTTTAATTTGACATTTTCATGATTTAATTAATTATTATCTCTTCATCACCTCACAACCACCCTGCAGTTCTTTCAGGATCCCCAGTTTGGGAAATCTTAGCATAATTTAATGTTTAATGCACTTCGTGATATTTGTAACAAAGAATGGAAAAAGTCAGAAGTAATCTAAAAGTAATCAAAAAGTAGTCAGAATAAGTTACCTAATGCGTGTAATCCAACAGATTACATTGCCAACTATATGTAATTTGCAATCAGTAATGGACTACCCAGCACAATTTACCCCAGCACTGCTCATGGCCTAATAGAAGCATGTTTTGAACAGCAGCCAAATCCCTTTAGTCAATATGGCGAATCAAGAGAAGGTAAAAATGACTAACACAAGAGTCAATGAACCCTGTACATGGAGATCAATGCGCACTGGCAAATCTGTGTTGGGCGGAACCCATTACATCTACTTCAATTGCCCTGAACCTTAACTTTCTGCTGAAAACAGAAAAAGAAGATCTGACGGCTCGTGGCGCATCACAATACCGAGGCTAACAAACCAGACTCATAAATTAACTAGCCTGCTGGAGCGCTGTAGCTGCTTCACGTAACCTTAACCCCTACTATTGCATGCCAGCGTGTCAAGGGTGGGAATTCTATTCGCTGTGATATCAGTGATGAGAGCTTACTCCAGTTTTGACAGAGTGTAAAAGTCAATTTGGCCTCTGCCACTTTTACCGCGCTCATTTCGGGGTAAGCGATGCATGTGCCGCCGCCACGCGTAAAGCCGGTAGACAGAGGTATTGTGAGAGGAGCTTTGGTATGAATAGAACAGAAGTACTGTAGGCACAGCCGTGTGGGGATCAACCCGGGAAATTACAAAAGGGGAGAAATGAACAAGTGAGCTAGAATAATGAGGTAATTCATCACAGCTTGTCACAGTTCTGGGCTAAGGGAAGAAGGGAGGACTACAAGGGAGAAAACTTTTCCCCTTTTCCCTTCACTTTGTACTATTCATGTTCTCTAGTCTGTTGGGAATAAGTGTACTAAAATGCCATAACCTAAAATCTGCATTAAACAAACGCTGATGTGCTGTACTTACTTAGGTGAAGATGTGGCATAGAAATTGCACAATTTACCACTGAATTGTGATGTATTTGTACATGAAACATGTTAATGATTGTTACCTTTTATTTAAATAATTTATAAGTACATATTTGAATATGTAGGACTACTGACAAAAACATAAAAAATAATTAATTAATTAATTAATAATAATAATAATAATAATAATAATAATAATAATAATAATAATAAACGTCCAGATACTTAAACAATTTCAAAATCAAAAAAAAAAAAAAAAATCTTAATGTAATATATATTGCAAATATATTCACAGAAATATTGGTAGAAAAATAAGGTGGAATGGTAGAAAAGTCAATATAATACAATATACAATATACTTTACATTATTAATATATATATTTTTTTATCTTTAAGAATATCTTTAAGAATATTCAATAATGTTATAAAATATGAAATTAGTGTTATAGTTGACTGAATTTATTTATTTATTTATTTATTTATTTATTTATTTATTTATTTCGGATATTATACTATATACTGTTTTTGTTAATATTTTAAATTAAATGTTGTTTGTTCCATTTCTCAATTAATTTTCATTTTCATTTAGTTAAAGTGTAAGCTTTTTATTTATTTATTTCAAAAATGTCTATATACTGTAGCTTTCATAAATTTGCAGTTTTAGTTTCTTTAGATTTAGCTATTTAATACAACGGTGTCTTAGTGGCATGTTAAAAAAAATAAATAAAATCTAAGATTACGAGATTAGTCATAATATTTTGAGAAAAAAAGTCAAAATTATGAGAATAAAGTCATTGCAATATGAGAATAAAGTTGACATAGTTTGACTTTATTCTCAAAAATATTTGTACTTTATTCTCGTATTGATACGACTTTATTCTTGTAATTTTGACATTTTTTCTCAAAATATTACTTTATTCTCGAAATATTTCGACTTTATTCTCATATTGCTATGACTTTATTCTCGTAATTTTTACTTTTTTCTCAAAGTATTACGACTTTAATAATAAAGTTTCGACTTTATTCTTGAACTATTTAGACTTTATTCTCGTAATTTTATATTTTTTTTATATTTTAATATGGCACTAAAACACTGTCGTAATTTAGTACTTCAATTTAAATTAAATAAAAAATAAGAAATGTTGAAATGAAAATTAAGAAAAAATAAGCTAAAATAAAAATTTATTTTTCATGTAGTGTTTTTTATTTCAGTTAATGTGTATTTGAGGAAAATGATATTTTTCATAATTTTAGTTTTAGTTAACGATAATAAACCTGAAATATATATATATATATATATATATATATATATATATATACTTCTTCTTCAAAGAAATATTGCAAAATAAGGTAAAGATAGCAAATGCACCATGACTTCCCAGGGCTTATACAAATTGAGCTGTATGTACTGAAGATACACAGGTAAGTCCAATCATTAACTCCCAACACATTTCCACTTGTCATTTATGTCCTATAGGCAGCAGGAATGTTCATAAAATGCCACATCCATTTTGTACGGAAATTGTTCAACTCCCAGTGAAATAAAATGGAGAGATGGTTCTGCAGTCGTTTACACACTCCTCTATCTCTCTTAACACTCCAACATTGCTCATATCCTGTGCCTTTATGAAGCCACGGGTCAAATCTCTAGAGCCCTCTGCGAATCCCTCATCCTCGCAATTGCAACTCTTTGTCTTCACTTTCCCTCTTACCCTGACAAAAGCAAAACACAGGTCATCCAAACCCCAAAGACTCTCTTCATGCTAAGGCAAATAGCACGGTCAAACATTAATCTCCCAATAATAATTCTGTACCTATCTACAAACGAGTTTTTCATATCTAGTGCCAACTCTACTTTCATATAGTATCCTCAGTGGAAATGCACATAATAACATTTTTGCAGGTCACACCATAAAAAAGCTCTAGATTGGAAACCAGCAGCGTTCTCCATTCAAAGGCACACAGAAAATGAGATTGTGCATGCATTTGCTTCATATTATCTTGACAAATGTTGATGAACTGGTACAGATCACAATGGAACAACCTTGAAAAAGGGTAATTCTCAAAATACAGCGACCTTCTGACTTACAAATGTTTGCTATTTTTGTTGTTAACCATAAAAAAAGCTTTTTTATTTAATTTAATGAAAGAGTGAAGGGTTGCAACATCAGTAAAATATTTTACCAGTTACAAATTGGTTTCCATCAACTGCATCTCAAAACACTCTTCACTAATGAGGTTCTAATAATAATTGGAGGGGGGGGGGACACTTATAAATTATCCAAGTAGAATAATTAAAGTTAGAGGTTTAAAAAAAAATATTAATAACTTTTAAGAAATTAATAACTTTTTCAGTGTGGCGGGCAACACGCATACATGTACTTGTTTTAAGAGTCCTTTCTTCCTCTGAACTTTGACCTTAAAAGTTCTTTTTAACAACATTTTGTATTTTTCAATAATAACACTAGAAACACAAATGTCACTAAATATTTTTTTTATTTTTTTTTAAATGTAATGTTTATTAATTTGTTTTGATGTTCTTCAGTTTTGTTAGACCTTGGGATTTTTCATGCACCTCGCATCAGACGATTAAATATATATACGATTATGCATGTGTGTGTGTGTGTGTGTATGTATGGATGTATGTATGTATGTATGTATGTATGTATCTATATATATATATATATATATATATATATATATATATATATATATATATATATATATATATATATATATATATATATATATACAGTATATTTTATATATATATATATATATATACACCTGTCAACATTTGAAGTGGATCAAAACCTTTCATCAAAGTTGTCCTAAAACCTATATCCAAAATGTGTTCTCGTCTTATCACAACTTTGACGGACTTTTTTGATCCACTTCAAATGTTGACGACTATATATATATATATATATATATAATTCACTGTTATTATTGATATACTAGTACATTTGGTTTTATTTTTACATTTTCTCTTTTCATTTTCATTTTAGTAAAACTTTTAGTCATTTTGTTGCTTTTGTTGTTTTTTAATATGTCTGTATAATTTTTAAGTTTTCATTTATTTATTTATTTATTTTACTTTTAGTAAATTTAGTACTTCAACTTAAATTAAATGAAAATTAGAAATGTTGAAATAAAATACATAATTTTATAT
The DNA here is from genome assembly GCA_039654775.1 of Spinibarbus caldwelli. Lineage (NCBI taxonomy): Eukaryota > Metazoa > Chordata > Actinopteri > Cypriniformes > Cyprinidae > Spinibarbus > Spinibarbus caldwelli. The sequence goes on along the minus strand of CM077253.1, from coordinate 21,551,661 downwards.
TTTATTCTAAATAATGTTTTTTTTTTTTTTTTTTTTTTTTAACCTGATCTCACGACGAAAACATACCTGTGGGAACTTTTTCACAAGACGCGAAATACGCCATGTACATTTAGTGACACATTCAATGTGAAATGTCCACTGAGTGGCGCTAAAAGAGTGTTTTTTTTTTCCCCCTTGGAACAGATGAACGTACATATGGTATGTTTTATGTGACATTGGTTTTGTCGGTGTCACCGCAGTTCTGACTTGAAATGTCTGTTGAGTGGTGCAAAAAGTCTAATGCTCCATGACGTTTTAAAATAACGTACCATCTGCACTACATCTAAACCTACCCGATAGTATGAACAAAAGTGAATTTGACGTAAAAACACAATCGCAAGCATGACGTTTTAGCTTGTTTTTCAATCTCTTATCTTTCAGGGATTCGTAACCAAGGATTCCGCATCCTAACTCCAATTCTGTGCGGCTGAGCTACCAATCAAGCTTGTTACATCCGGAAAGCAAAACATATGGAGCTATAATCGTAAATCTGTACGAAAACGATTACAAGTGCTCACTGTTTTACTGACTTCTAGTGTTCATGTCTGCTGGAAACTGCAGTGATATGTACTTATTGGTACATATTTCGCGTCTTGAGAAAAAGTTCCCACAGGTACGTTTTCGTCATGAGATCAGGTAGTGTTTTTTTACAATACTTTGAGAATGACCCAGTAACTGTATACTTTCTGCCGACGTTTGTCGAAGTTTTTAACAGGTCATTGGCAGAACTCTTTGAACTCCTGAAAGGTAGGCAGGCGGATATGGTGGTCTAGATCAGCACATGACGAGGGCATCTCTCGCTCTGGCCCCTGCTGCTGTAATGATTCTTACCCAGAGCTGTTCTACAGCACCACGGGGTTTCGCTGTGTGATGAACAGCTAGAGTCAGAGCCAAGAGCCAGAGGTGTTATTTCATGTATTTCGGCATCACTCCATCCAAACTCATTTTCCTCATATAAATATTTGGCCTTGGGGAAGACATGGCTCTTAATTATGACGCTTAGGATATCCTTCAAGCATTATTTCCTTCTTGAAGAACTTTAGCCAAGTTGAAAGTCAAGTTGTTGAAACAGACACCCACAAGAGGGGGAAAAAACCTCGCCATGCGGGAATTTTAAAAGATCAATCCGCACATTCTTGTTTTGTAGCTAAATTAAATGTGTAGACACATATGTTTCCTTTGAGAGGTGAATTAAATATTCATGAGATGGTTTTGAATGCACATAAAAACAGGTCCTGGAAGTGGTGTGGGTGTTCTCATCCTCTGGCCGCTGTGCCTGGCCTTTCCTTCTCATTACAACAGAGACATGGTGTCCTGCAGCCTCGCTGACCTTGTTCCTCTGGCCCTGTTTCTCTTTTTAATGTTCACCTCTGCCTGGCCTTGGCTGCTGCATGTATTTATCGCTGCCCAGTTCACTGACATGCAGAATGGAGAGAGTCTGATGGATGACAGTCAAGGAAAGTGGAGATGAGATATGCATTTAGAGCTTATATGGGCCAAACATACAAATAAAGTTTATGGACATGCTATACACAAACTTGGCTCTTCTAGTAAACATTTATAAACATGGTAACAATTTAGTATAGGGAGCAGTTCTCACTATTAACTAGTTGCTTATTAGCATGCCTATTATTAACACATTGACTGTTTATTAGTGCTTATAAAGCACATATTCTACAAGACTATATTCTTCATCCCTAATCCTACCCAATACATAAACTTAACAATTACCTTATTAGCTATTAATAAGCAGCAAATTAGAAGTTTGAGACAAAAGTTGTAGGTAATGGTTTGTTAATAGCAAGAATTGGACCATAAAATAAAGTGTGACTATAAACATTTACAAATTATGAATAGTTTCAAATGATGAACATGATTACATGTTTCATCTGAACACATACTTAGTAAATGATTTGAAAAGATGTGTAAGTCTGCATACAGATAAATAAATAAATATACACAGTGGGTACGGAAAGTATTCAGACCCCCTTAAATTTTTCACTCTTTGTTATATTGCAGCCAGGCAGCTGGACTCAAATGAAGGTGTAGAACCATCTCAAGGATGATCAGAAGAAATGGACAGCACCTGAGTTAAATATATGAGTGTCACAGCAAAGGGTCTGAATACTTAGGATCATGTGATATTTCAGTTTTTCTTTTTTAATAAATCTGCAAAAATGTCAACAATTCTGTGTTTTTCTGTCAATATGGGGTGCTGTGTGTACATTAATGAAGAAACAAATGAACTTAAATGATTTTAGCAAATGGCTGCAATATAACAAAGAGTGAAAAATTTAAGGGGGTCTGAATACTTTCCGTACCCACTGTACATAAATACACAAATGCCTTATCGTTACAGACTGTAGTTATGAGTTAATGAATCATGTCAACAATAAATCATGTGTGAAGTGTTTAAAATAACTAGCATATATATGAGATAAATATAAAAGTATTTATTTATAAGTACATCATCATACATGAATTGAACTTTTATTTGTATTCATTTTAATTTACGTGAACTAATGATTTGTTAATCATTATGTAATGTTCATTAGTAAACATTTACAAGCACATTATTTCATAATTAGCTATTTGAACATGAACTAATGATCTGTTAAACATTATATGTTTGTTAATGATGAAAGTTATTATAGTGTTAGTCATATTACATTTAAAGTTACTCTATTTTGAATGTTCTAAATTTCAACTTTATCAACATTTATTAAATGTGTAATTACAAATATATTTAACTACATGACATACACGTTTCAATCTAAATGACATTAAAGTATATTTTAGTTCATCATAAATTCTCGCCAGTACATTCACCAGAACAATTTATGCATATTTCAAAGACAATTAATTATGAAATTACATATAAAGATGTAGATAGGCCCTTCTTAACTTGATAAAAAGTTTAGCTAAGTGCATTAAATACAGACTTCCTGTTCCAAAGGATTATAAATATAAAGAAAACAAAGTCCAAATTCCCTTAATCATCCATCACAAGGAGTAAAACCAAACAATAAAGTTCTGATGTGCAGAACAAGATTGTTGAGCTTCACAAAATAGAAAGTTGCTGTAAGACAAAAGCTAAAGCATTGAAAACATACATTTCCACCATCAGGGGGAATAATTGAGAGGTTCCAATCAACTAAAGATGTTACAAATGTGCCTGGAAGAGGACATGTGTCTATATTGTCCTAATGCATGGTGAGGAGGAGAGTTTGAGCAGTCAAAGACTCTCCAAGGATCACAGCTGGAGAACTGCAGAGATTAGTTGAGTCTTGGGGTCAGAAAGTCTAAAAAAAATATCAAACAGCCCCTACATCACCGCCATATTGTTCAGGAGGGTTTCAAGAAAAATTCTCCTCGCTCGTTCAAAAGTCAGACACGATTGGAACTTCAAATGACACTGGCTTCTATGGTCAGATGAAATTAAAAAAAGAGCTTTTTGGCAGCAAACACACCAGATGGGTTTAGTACAAACAGGGATAAAAAGTTCCCCATGCCCACAGTTAAATATACTGCTGGATCTTTAATGTTGTTGGCTTGTTTTTCTGCAGGAGGTCCTGGACGTCTTATTCAGATGCATGGCATCATGGATTCTCTCAAATACCAACCGATAAAAAAATCAAAACCTGACTGACTTTCTCTGTTAGAAATCTTATAATGGGCTGTGTTTGGATCTTCCACCAGGACAATAATCCAAAACAAACATTGAAATCAACACAAAAATGGTCACTGAGCACAAAATGAATGTCCCTGTCCTCTGACCTGAACCCTATAGAAAATGAGTGAGGTGAACTAAGAGGAGAAGCACCAACATAGAGCTGTGAATCTGAAGGATCTGGAGAGATTCTGCATGAAGGAATGGTCTCTCATCTCTTATTAGGTGTTCTCCAAACTCTTCAGGCATTACAGGAGGAAACTCAGGGCTGTTATCTTGGGAAAAGGATGTTACAATATTTGGGTGCCAATAATTGTGGCCAATATGAACTAGAGAAAGCATTTATGTCACAAAGAGATTTTCCCCCCACATTCAATTGTTTTACTTTAATGATAGGTTAGAATTTTGTGAATTTTTTGAATGAAAGATCAAAAGGATAAACAATGCAGATTTATTTTCACAGCCACCTTTGCTCTTATTTACCAAGGGTGCCAATATTAGTGGAGAGCACTGTATCAATTTAAACTATAATACATTACCATATTCTACATCACTAATCCTACTCAATACCTAAACTTAACTACCTTACTAACTATTAATAAGCAGCAAATTAGGAGTTTATTGAGGCAAAAGTCATAGTTAATGGTTTGTTAATAGTGAGAATTGCACCTTAAAATGAAGAGTGACCAAAGTTTCTTTCAGGATGAATTGTGGATATCTTCTGCAACAATGTGTGTACTTGCTATTAAAGCACAGTGCTAATACTCTGTTAGCAAATCAGATTGATCTGTTCAGCCGTTTATACTAAGATTCAAAAGCCACAAAAAGCCATGATTCAGACAGCTGCAGTCAGATTCACTACAAGTTCACCACACATTCTCCACTCCATGTCTCCTCCCTCGTCTCTCTCTGTTTATATGCTAGTCATGTAGAGAGAGAAAAAAGTGGAAAGTTTAGAAGACAGGTCTGCACTCTTATAGCGATATTAAATGCATTTGATTCTGTCCTACCCTCTTTGAACTCAACGCTCTTTCAATTCACCCTTCTGAGCAGAAGTTTAAATGTGCCTACCAGGCAGGCGGATATATGCAAACCTGCAGAGAGACAGAGAGACAGAGTGAGAGCGAGAGAGAGAGAGAGAGAGAGAGAGAGAGAGAGAGAGAGAGAGAGAGAGAGAGAGAGAGAGAGAGAGAGAGAGAGAGAGAGAGGAAGAGAGGAGGGCTTCACTCGGCAAGCGCAGAAATTAAGAGGCAAAGGGCAGTAGGAAATATTGAGTACCTCATTCTCCTTGTAATTGTGCCATGTCACAAGACAGCATAAGATAATGGTGACCAATATGAAGGCAGAAATTATGAGGTGTCTCAGACTGGGGAGAGAGATACAGGAAGTGCTGCCCCGCGGCGCTGATTTCCTATGCCAGTTTCTCACACTATCAGAGGTAGAAAAATAGTGTCAAAATAGCCCATGGGCTGTCTACTAGGATATATCCATTGCAGTGTTATTATGGTTAGGCTAAACTAAAATGAAAAAAATAAAATAAATAAAATAAAATAAAATAAAATAAAATAAAATAAAATAAAATAAAATAAAATAAAATAAATAACTACTACTACTACTACTACTACTACTACTAATTATTATTATTATTATTATTACTATTATTATTATTATTATTATTTAATTAATTTATTTGATAAATAATTAAAATTGACCTCTTTAAACATGAAATGGCAATATATAATACAAAAGAAATTTAAATAACATGTTAATAATAATAATAATAATAATAATAATAATAATAATAATAATAATAATAATAATAATAATGCCTTTGATTAATAAAATAAAATAAAATAAAATAAAATAAAATAAAATAAAATAAAATAAAATTACAATTAAATTACAATTAATTACAACACTTCCGATAATTTATATTGGATATGTGACTTTAATTCAAATACCTTTATTGGCACGACAGAAGTACATTTTGTATTGCTAAAACATTAAAGCAACATATAAAACAGTATAAAACAACTGAACAAATGAACTTGGTTTAAAATTGGATCAAAACTGACAAAAATAAAATAAGTTTTCATATTCAGTTTTTATTTTATTTTATTTTATTTTATTTTATTTTATTTTATTTTATTTTAGGGCTGATATAATTTAATTGTGTTTAAATTTGTAATTTAAATCTAAACACAATTAAATTTCCCTAATAATATCTAATGCCATTTTCATGTTTAATGATATATATTTATGCTGTTTATCAAGAACTGAAAATAAAATTAGAAGTTCTGTGTCACAATCAAGAACTGTATATTGCAATACTTTATATTTAATTATATTTAACTAAAGTAAATTATTATTATTATTATTATTATTATTATTATTATTATTATTATTATTATTATTATTTTATTTATTTTTTTTAAGGTGAAAACATAGACACTATAAATCACTAAACACTAAAAAAAATAAAAATCTATGCTAAAATGGCCCATAATTTATCTTCAGGACCACATTGAGACCCACCAACATCTATAAATTGGTTCACCTGCACCACTAGGGACAGGCTGTTGCTTTAACTAGACATGAAAAACAGCAAGTTTAGCCATTAGTGAATAATCTCATTTGGTTTTGTTGCAATTGCTTGTATTTAAACTTTAAGGAGACATACGCATAAAGGCATGTTGTTAACTTCATACACTAGCGGCTTTTCCATTCAAACCGCACGTCCATTTGCAGAATGCAGCCGTTGATATTTAGATGGTCCGTTATGGTTGAGATGAAAAGGTACCCATTAAGCTTTAATGGAGAATGGTTGTTTGATTTCTTTTTTGCTTCACAAAGTGTAATGGTCCATTTATAATAACAGATCACAGTCTTCATAAGTAATGATTGGGGGCCATCTGTGAATCTCATAGTCGGCTTGTATTAGCAGACGGGAGAGGAAAAGCCACACTGATTCCAATTCAGCGGCCTGTGTTAAAATGTGTTTCATGATAAGGGGACGTGTGTGTAGTGTATTTAACTGTAAATGAGCTTATATCTTTTATGTACACACTAGGGTTGGCAGTATAAACTATGCAACAGTTGTGAATAGAGTACCGAATTGTGTCAGTCGGTAGAGATATTTTATTATAACGTTTTTATTATAACCAGTGGTGATGAAGAAGATGAGATGAGGAAGGACTTGTTATTAAGGTTGTCGAAACAATACAAATTGCATTTTTGCTAAAAACAATGCAACTTGTCATATTGATACTGAATTAAGCTGATGCAGTTACAAATGTATTAGCTATTTGCTGAATTCAAATGTGACACATTCATTTACCTTTTATGTGTAAAATATTTAATCCACTGGATTATCCAGAAATAGATATTTCTACATGGTTATTTATTCCTAGAATGCATGACCCAAAAACCTGCATGAATGCATAAAGTCAAAATTATCTGTTTTGTTCAGACAACCTGTTTTATCTTCATTTTCAGTGTAATGAAATCATTTCTGAATTTGATTGTACAAACAAAATAAAAATTGTTCATCATTTCCCCACATACACTATAAAAAATGTTTTCAATACAACTAATTTGAGCTATCTTGTGTGTTTGTGTAAAATGGAAAAATATGTTAAAAATGTTAACAGAAAAAAAATATATATATATAATATTTTTTTTCCACTCAAAATGTGAAACAGATTCTCTCAAACCAAATTTATAATAATAATAATAATAATAATAATAATAATAATAATAATAATTATTATTATTATTATTATTATTATTATGAATCTATGACCAACAATATTTAAATTACATTTTCCAGATTCACATTCTAAAGTTGCAAGTAATGCATGAAATATTAAGGAATTAAATGATTTTATTGAAACAAGTAAATAATAAAACAATAATAATAATATTTAATCACCTGTTCAATTTGAACAATAAAGTCACACTTAGTTAGCATTGGTTAATGCATTAACTAATATTAATAAACAGTAACCAATGCATTTATTACAGTATTTATTAATCTTTGTTAATGTTAGTTAATAAAATCACAATGCTTCATTATTAGTCCATGTTAGCTCACATTTATTAAATAATATTAACAGCTAAAACTCTTGATTTAAATGTTGAAATCGACCACCTTTATGCATTCTAGAACTGAAAAATAAAGTTTTGTGATATAAAATGGGATATACTTATTCATCACGCTCACACATACACACACACGTCCAGTTCATAAAGAGCATTTCATACACAAACACATACATAACTAGTCTCTCTAGTGTTAATTAAAGTTATTGAGAAAAGACCTTTGTTGTTGCAACACACTGCCGAGACAGAGACCTCAGCGTGCGGCGTTTCAATTAAAAGCCAAATCACTCTGAAAAGGCCGTTCCATTAACCCAATAATAGAATCGGCTGACCTTATTTTTACGAGATGAATTATAGTAGGCGACTCCATCCTTTTCCTGTTCCACGCATCTACGCTTCCTCTTGTTCATCCCTACACTCAAGGTAAAGCCCGATGCCATTAGCAAATGAAAAGCAGCCCTATTCTCGCATTTCGGTATATAGAGCGCTCCATAAAAAGGATTTAATTCCGGACTAATTCTGGACATGGCTGGCAAAAGAGCCATTCCCACACACCAGCGCCTCTCCATCAGGCCCGATCCCAACACGATAAAGATGGATGAGAGCCACCGTCAGCCGCAGGACCGCCTACTTCTTAATATTCGCCCCGCGGGCCGGCGGGGGCCTCTTATCCCGACTCTCAGAGCATGGGAGTCAATGGGCAGGATCAGGCAGGGCTGATGAGTGTTGCTGGGGTGTAATGGCCGCTCTCTCCTTCACCGGGGCTCAGGAGGAGTGCCGCGGGCCATCAGCAAGGGATGAACAGACTGGCACTTGTCACAGTCCCTGATTAAAAATCACTCTGGGAGCCAGCGCCACCAGCCAGGGTCCCCGCAGACCTGAGATAGATGCAAAGTCATCTATTTCAATCCTCTCTCGCCCGCGTAAAGCCTACCAGCACTTCTGCTCTTAAGCTCCCGACTGTATCTTTCCACAGCAGGTGGCTTCAGAGGTCAAATACAGGGGGTCATGTGATCGCTTTCATCCCGTGGCAAGTTTCGTTGGGTTATGTTAGCACTTGCACTCTGAAGTTGTTAAAGTGCTTTCCTGGTTTGGACATTTTTATGGGATTTTACTGAATAAAACAGCAAGTGCTACTGTAAAAAGTCAAGGTCAAATCAAAATTGCCCCAATTTGCGTGGTAACACTTTACAATATGATCATGTTGGTTAATGCATTTATTAATATAAACAAACAATTAGCAACACATTTCTTACAGTATTTATTAGTCTTTGTTAACGGTAGTTTATAAAAATACAATGGTTCATTGTTAGTTCATGTTAGCTCAGATCCATTAAATAATATTAACAGATAGAATTTATGATCTTAATAAACTAAGCATAATAAATGAGTTTTTTATTTTTTTTTTCATTGTTAGTTATTGTTAGCTAATGTAATTAACTATTGTTAGCAAATGGAACCTCATGTTAACCCTTAATGTAAAGTGTTACAATTTGCTTTCTAAAATACTAAAATATATGCTGGTTTTATTCTATAGAAAAATGTATTATTATTATTATTATTATTATTATTATTATTATTTATTTTTATTTTTTATATATATTTCATAATGTGAAACAACTTTTCTTTTATTCATGTGAAACACAGGCCAGAGGTTTTCACTAAAATCTGGGTAAGCTAAAAAAACTGAAGTTTGAAAAAAAAAAAAAAAAACATTATTATTGTTATTGCATCATTCTGCTTTATAGAGATTGGTAATAAATTAATCTATTGACAACTTAATTCAACACTAATCAATAAAAACAGCAGTAAATATTTATTTGTTTGTTTGTTTGTTTGTTTAAGTACATTGGCAATAATCAAAATGAACATATTATTATTATTATTATTATTATTATTATTATTACATTTTGGTCTTTATAATCTATCTATCTATCTATCTATCTATCTATCTATCTATCTATCTATCTATCTATCTATCTATCTATCTATCTGTCTGTCTATCTATCTATCTATCTATCTATTTTTGCTATGGTATATATAGGATTTTCATTCCATTTTTATTTATAAATATATGTTTGTGCACTACAAGTGTACTTTATTTTTTAGGTGTAATTTAAAAGCAAAAAAGAACTTTATACAGTAGCAAAGCACAAAAATCAAAAAAACCTTAATTTTAGATTTTATATAAAATAATATAACACTTTAATAACAGACTTTACATAAAACATTCACATACTGTACAATGGTGTGAATTCACTAAGACCCACCCAGAAAGCACAGTAGCAGCATCCTGGGAAACACCCGAGCACTGCGGAGGCGAATTTTACACCTTTTATTGTGTCACTAAACAACCTTTAAATGCCAATATGTGTGATTTTAATCAAATGACGTAATATATATTTTAAAAACTGACTGATGTAAACAGTTGCTCACACCTGACTATGTATGGGTGCAGACGGGTTAGACACACCAGGCGTCAGGACAGAGCTGAACTCAGATCAGCTCCAGAAGGCAGCTGTGAATGTGTCGCTGCCAGAGCTGACAGGGGTTAAGTGTGCAGAAGAGCTGCTGGGAACAGGATGGACTGGGTCTACTTGGAGTTTCATCCATGCCGCTGATAGATTCTCTGCCCAGTCTGAGTCAAATGTGCCGCCAGCCCTGCTGTTAACCTGCCGCTGTCCTCAGGCAGGAAGACTCTCTCTCTGTCTTTCCCCCTTTGCCCTTCTCTCTAACACTGTCTGTCTCTTGAAGGCCATCGTTATTTTATTCTAACATAAAACATTGCACGTTCTGAAAAAAAGTGAATTGTTTCCTAGGGAGTTCTGAATCGTTAAACTAGTTGATAACGAATTGCTATGTAGTTGTTGGTGTTTTCTGTGGTTGTTAGGGTGTTCTGGGTGGTTGTCAGATGTTGTTATGCGATTGCTGAGTTGTCCGGAGTACTTGTTTTGCTATCTTGTTGTTAGAACGTTATTTGGTTGTTTGAGTTTTCTAAGGTGTTTTAAGTAGCAGTGCATTTCTATGCAGGGTTTTGTTCAAGCAAATCAAATATGAGCAACAGTAATAGTGATAACTGCTTAAACAAACACCACTAACAATTGACCCTTCACAGCGGTTGAAACAAGGTGAGTGTAAATGTGTTCCATTGTATGTATCCTGCCAGTGCTGGGTTATAACTGATTACATGTAATCTGGATTACGTAATCAGATTACAAAAATTAAGTATTTGTCTTACATGATGTTATTACTTGCGTTAAATTAGATTACATTACATTTTAAAGTGTTCAAAATCAGATTGTTACTTTTTATATATTACACGATTACATATATATTTATATATTTACACAGTTGCAGTAAATTGTTCATTATATATTGATTCGACCTACAGTAATTCTTCTTTTTCTCTCCTAATTCTTCTTTTTTCCCTTTTAGTTTTCCTTAAATTAGTTTATTTTCACAATTTTATGGTTAAAATAATTATTAGCTTTTCATCACCTCACGAACCCCCTGCAGTTTGAGAAACTTCATGATATAGATAACAAAGAATTGAAAATATTTTCTTACGAGTTAGTAATCTAAAAGTAATCAAATGTAGTCAGAATACATTGAGTAATATGTGTAATCCAACAGATTACGTTACTAACTACAATTTCCATGATGTAATCTGTAATCAGTAATGGACTACAATTTGTAAGTATTTTACCCAGCACTGGTGTTTGCTAAAGGAACACTGCAGTTGTTTCAGAATAACAGGTTAACAGCCACAAATATTGTGCTGATTCAGACTGTTAAAGGAGGACAAGGTAGATAACTCATTGAACTTCAGATCATAACCCTCATGCACCAAAGAGACGAGGCAAGAAAAATTCACTTCAAATCTTAGCAACTTCAAACACGGACAGAGTCTGAATGCAGATTTGCTCACCGCTTTGGCTGTCCTGTGATTTATGAAAGAGTTTAGGCAGGTGTTATTCCAAAGTGAACGGATGGACAAACAGCCCGGCAGTGGAGAATAGAGCGAGACTGAGCGATGACCCTCACGAGCCCTTTCTCACTACAGGTAGAAGAATGTGTTTGCCGAGCTAATTGTTTTGTGGAAAATTGAGTTTCACAGTGAACACCCCCGCCCAGCCGTTCGTGCACACACACCGCAGCTAATACTCTGATGAGCTTTCTGAACTCAAATTATACAGAAAATAGACTGCGTGGTACATACCGTACAGTTGCACAGTCGCACAAAGCGCTCTGTACAAATAAAGAGATCCGCATCAATACCTGCATAGGGTACGCAGTCAAAGGAACAATTGATGTGACACTTTCTACTTATCTGATGTGGGAGAAGTTAAGAAAGAAGAAAACCGTCGCTGAGTTTCCAGACAGCGCTAATTATAAAGAACGATTGTTGGCACAAACTGCAATCCTAACCATTTATCCCCAGCAGAGACTGTGAGTCTGATTTGACGGTTGTGGATGTAGAAGAGTTAATTACACTCCCCATGTTAAATAGACACACTCAACAGAGCAGAAATATGCTTCTCTAGCTGCTGCTTGTAAAAACATCTTATACCTTATGCAGCAAATGTCATTTTGTTTTAACACAAAGGCCAAATGAAGTCAACATCAAAACAAAATTGGAGAAATTGACCCTATTTTCCAGATTTATCAGTGCATTTTATTGCCTTGAACCACCTTTTTCTTTTCTGTTGTGGCCTTAAGTTTTGGTAGATACTGCAAAGTCAAGTTTTACCCTACATTTTTTTTAACATTCATTATCCTGTTTCACTGAAATATGTCAGATTAAATGAGATGTAATGGAATTGTCAGTTTCTCATTTAATTATCAACTTTGTCCCAGGTGTTTTTCATAAAAGGAGAAATAAAAATAGCACACATGAAACAATTTTTGATCTACTGGAGAAATCCAGCCTACATTATCAGATAGAAATCATTTTGATTTAGGAAAAAAAAAAATAAAATTATATAGCTAGATAGCTATATAGATAGATAGATAGATAGATAGATAGATAGATAGATAGATAGATAGATAGATAAACGTACCTGTGGGAACTTTTCGCAAGACGTGAAATACATACGCCATGTACGTTTCGTGACATATTCAATGTGAAATGTCCACTTAGTGGCGTTAAAAGAGTGCCCGTTTTCTTCCCCGGAACAGATGAACGTACATATGGTACGTTTTATGTGACGTTGGTTTTGTACATGTCACCGCAGTTCTGACTTGAAATGTCCATTGAGTGGCGCTATAAGTTTAATGCTCCGTGACGTTTTAAAATAACGTGCCATCTGCACTACACCTAAAACTACCCGATAGTATGAACAAGAGCGAATGTGACGTAAAAACATAAGCGCACACATTTTTCGATCCCTCATCTTTCAGCTCTTTCATTATGAGCCATGTTTTTGATGGGATTCATACCCAAGGATTCCACATCCTAAGTCCAATTCCGTGCTGCTGAGCTACTGAGCAAGCTTGTTGCTTGTTAACTGTAATCCTAACTGTGTTCGAAAACAGTTACAAGTGCTCAATGTTTTATCGCCTCTAGTGTTCATTTCTGTTCGAAACTGCAGTAATAAGTACTTATTGGTCTGTATTTCACGTCTTGCAAAAAAGTTCCCAATGGTATGTTTATGTCATGAGATCAGGTAGCAATCAACTGAGATATAGAACAAATCTCTTCCTCTCTTTTTTTCCCTCTTTACAAATAAAGATAAACACAAATTGGACAATTGTTGACATACAATATGAGCACAGAGATCTAAAAATTTAATTGTTTTGATCATTTGATTGCAAACTTTGTTATCTTGGCAAACCGAAACAGTTTCAGAAATTGAATACTCTTCACAATTTGTTTTGAATCTCTAGAGAAGACACAATTGTCATTTTCTCAAGAGAAAAATCTAAAAAGCAGATTTAATTTGCTCCCCATTTAATCGTATTTGTCGTCTTAGAGTAATTAGGATATATAAATAATTAAGATATTCGAGAAATCTCAGAAGACACTTTTAAGTGTCTCTTTCCTCAGGGATAAATACTCCATTCTTGGTCTCCAAACATCTCCATTTGCTCCCAATTTCAGTCGCAATGCTGTCTAGCAGAAATTACTGAGATATTAAAGAGATTTCATTTATGATTTTTCGACCCTATGAGTTTGCCTCAAAGCATTGCAGCGTGCATTTGCAAATATTGGCCGATGTAAATCTGAGCCATATGGCACCTAAGCGTAGCTAATCCAAACAAACGCCCAATACATCCTTTGCCGGTCATGCTAAACGGAAAAGCACCAATCCGATGTTCCACAGAGTAATGTGATGACAGCTGATAAGATCTCGCTGAGCAGCACAGGAAAAAAAAAAATACGCTTAGAATACCATATAGATATTTTCCCCGTCACATTGACTGCACAAAATTAACTGCAGAACAGCTGCTGTGCAGTTCTCGACAGGCTGCCTTATTACGGCTCCTTTTGGGGCTGTAGATCACAAAGTATATTCAGGAGTTCGGGGTGGATTTGTGCTGAAAAAGCAAATTGCACTGATTCTTTACCCTGCCTACCTCTATCTTTAGACGGAGGAGATCTCTGCCGTCATATATAGCCGTGACCTGCACTGCATTTGTCTCACAGTGTCTTTGGTAGGAGAGACAATGTGTGCCAGCTTAATTGGGATGCATAAACAATAACAAAATGTCAGAACCAGAACACAGAGGAATAAGCATCTCCCGAATAAAGGTTACAGTCCACTGAATGAATATTGTTAGACTGTATGAAGCAGGGAATTTTTCAGACACAGTATGCAGGGCCAAAACTAGTGAGGTAAGAGTTGGGAACCATTTTAGAAGCCCACAGATCAAGGTAGACCTTGAATGATTTCTAAAAATAATTTTAAAAAGGCAAAGAGACCAGACAATTTATAGTGAGGGGGTCCTGGTTTTTCAGTGTATGATTTTGCCTGGAGTAAGGAGCATTATTTCTTTTTCTTTTGCTTCAAAATCACACCAGTGCCACTCCATAATGCAATTGCATTTCAGCAAAGAATTCCTCATTAGAATACCTCATTTTACTGTAGAGTACAAATGAAAGAAAGATGAATCTGTGAAATATTATTGCAAATATGTCATGCGAAAATACAACGTTTAGTAAAAAAATTAGTAGAAAGGGAGACTGAGTTTGATTACAAACAAGGGTATGTGTAGTTTTCTTATCTTTCAAAACCCAATCTACACATCTAAAATGAAATCCCATCAGAGATGGCAAAAATCAATCCTACAATCTCCTTTAATCACGCATGAAACTGTAAAACCTGCATGTGTATATTAAAGGGTTATTTCACTCGAAAATGAAAATTCTGTCATTACTTACCCTCATCACTACGAACCTGCATACATTTATTTCTTCTGCAGCAGAGATGGGAAGTAACGAAATACAAATACTTCGTTACTGTACTTAAGTAGATTTTTCTGGTATCAGTATTTTGCTTCACTATTTATTTTTCTGACTAATTTTTACTTTTACTCCTTACATTTTTACACAAATATCTGTACTTTATACTTCTTACATTTTCAAACCAGGCTCGTTACTTTAGTTTCGGTGGATCACCATTCGATAACAAATCTATAATAAATCATGAATGGGTTAGTCTTGACTGGCAACGTGATTCGGCTCACGCGCGCTGCGCGTCTCCACCAAAAGGTTCCTATCAGAGTAATCAATGCAAGAGACTCGAGAATGGAATGGATCAGAGAGCCAAAACTACTGACCTGTTCATGACTTCAAGTGCAGGTCAGTTTCATCTGTAAATAGGCTGTAGTTTTGTGTTTGTTTACTCTTAGCAACTCTTAGCAGTAGCAGCCAGATGATAAATAATAGCCTACTGTAAACTAAAATATCATCACTCAAAATATTGTATGATAAAGGACATAATTATTATCTACTGTAAAGTTACAGTAGTAATTTAGCAATCGAATGTTATATAACATCATTTTATAATATATTTAGAGGGAGCTAGGTTAGATAACAACACAACCCTTATGAAAATTCAAACTAAAAACCATGGTTACTAGTTAAACCATGGTAACAACAAATTAACCATGGTGTTGCTACACTAACTATAGTCTAACCATGAAATGTGTAGTAAAACTATGGTTGTAAATGAAAACAGATTGTAATCTGCCAAAAAAAAACAAAAAAAAAAACATGGTTACTATACTTTTACTGTAATAAACTATGGTTGACTTTGGTAAGAGAAAAATATGATTCATGATAATGCAATAACATGTACAGTATTAGGATTTTTCTTTAAATATATTGTCATGATGTAATTATTATTGTACTAATTTTGACATTTAGGCAATTTAAAAGTATAGTTTCGCTAAATCTATAGTATTTAAGTCATTATAAGATAGAACAACAACACATGGTCATAATGTGGTACTTTAAATTGAACTAAAAAAAGTTATGTTATTGCAAACAGAATATAATGAGGTGGTTGTTTTGCAACAAGTTGGAGACAGTTCTTTTCATTACAGTAGATGGCTGATGGGAAAATTTGACAGGTACAAGAAAATTAGTGGAAAGAAAGTAAACACACAAAGTAAGAGATATCATGGAAAATGAAGAGACTGAAAAGGAAAATGGAAGTGAAGGTGCAGTTCAATGGAGCACCTTTAATTATTTTGCATGGCCCCAGCCTAAGGTTTTAAACCTTTTTTTTAAATGTGGTGGCCATACAAAAAAAAAAAAAAAAAAAAAAGGGTTATTCGAGGTTTCAGAATTTGTTGTGGGTGTATGGGATGGCCTGGATGAGTGTGAGATTTCCTTGCCTGAAATTTTGTCCCAGTCCTGCCCTGTTCTACATGGTGGTTGTTCAGCCATGATACATTCATTAGCTAACAAAATATTAAATGTAAGTTATTTTGTATTAATGTGTCAATATGACGTGAGGTCCAGTTACCAGCGTGACACTAAAACAGGTAGTAGTAATGGGTACTTTTTACTTAAGTAAATGTCATAGCCAATATTTCTTTACTTTAACTTGAGTAAAAAAGTGTAGCCAGTACTTCTACTTTTACCAAAGTATTTTTAAACATGAGTATCTGTACTTCTACTTGAGTGAAAGATGTGTGTACTTTTGCCATCTCTGTTCTGCAGAACACAAAAGAAAATATTGTAAACAACACTGAATTCCAAACAACATCTGAGACCATTGACTTCCATTGTGGATGAAGGAACACTCTCAAAGATTTTCTTTGTGTTACACAGGAAAAATAAAGTCATACAGGTTGAGAATGACATGAAGGTGAGTAAATGATGAGATCACTTTAACCATCCCTAACATCATACATCATATAAAAAGTATTTCTCCTTTTTCTAAAATAATGTAGTATGCAGTATGTATACAGTGAATAGTATGTGGATCTTCTGCATATCTAAAATGAAAAAAAAAAAAAAGATGTAGAAACTATTTTTACTCAGAAATTGCTAAATTTTACTTATGAAGAAATGACAGCACACTGAATTACATGTGAAACTTTCAAAGTAGAAAGACTCTAATAATCTTTATTACACTGTGTGAAATGCTGCTCTACTTGACATACAATTTTTTGAAAGGAAATGTGAACTGTGTAATGTGATCTGTTATCTGCAATATTAACAGTAAACCTCATGATTCATCATTTGACTTGACTGCCAACATTTCAAATACCTCTTTCTATCACAGCATATATATATATATATATATATATATATATATATATATATATATATATACAGGTGCATCTCAATAAATTAGAATGTCGTGGAAAAGTTCATTAATTTCAGTAATTCAACTCAATTTGTGAAACTCATGTATTAAATAAATTCAGTGCACACAGACTGAAGTAGTTTAAGTCTTTGGTTCTTTTAATTGTGCTGATTTTGGCTCACATTTAACAAAAACCCACCAATTCACGGTCTCAACAAATTAGAATATGGTGACATGCCAATCAGCTAATCAACTCAAAACACCTGCAAAGGTTTCCTGAGCCTTCAAAATGGTCTCTCAGTTTGGTTCACCAGGCTACACAATCATGGGGAAGACTGCTGATCTGACAGTTGTCCAGAAGACAATCACTGACACCCTTCACAAGGAGGGTAAGACACAAACATTCATTGCCAAAGAAGCTGGCTGTTCACAGAGTGCTGTATCCAAGCATGTTAACAGAAAGTTGAGTGGAAGGAAAAAGTGTGGAAGAAAAAGATGCACAACCAACCGAGAGAACCGCAGCCTTATGAGGATTGTCAAGTAAAATTGATTCAAGAATTTGGGTGAACTTCACAAGGAATGGACTGAGGCTGGGGTCAAGGCATCAAGAGCCACCACACACAGACGTGTCAAGGAATTTGGCTACAGTTGTCGTATTCCTCTTGTTAAGCCACTCCTGAACCACAGACAACGTCAGAGGCGTCTTACCTGTCCTAAGGAGAAGAAGAACTGGACTGTTGCCCAGTGGTCCAAAGTCCTCTTTTCAGATGAGAGCAAGTTTTGTATTTCATTTGGAAACCAAGGTCATAGAGTCTGGAGGAAGGGTGGAGAAACTCATAGCCCAAGTTGCTTGAAGTCCAGTGTTAAGTTTCCACAGTCTGTGATGATTTGGGGTGCAATGTCATCTGCTGGTGTTGGTCCATTGTGTTTTTTGAAAACCAATGTCACTGCACCCGTTTACCAAGAAATTTTGGAGCACTTCATGCTTCCTTCTGCTGACCAGCTTTTTAATGATGCTGATTTCATTTTCCAGCAGGAATTAGCACCTGCCCACACTGCCAAAAGCACCAAAAGTTGGTTAAATGACCATGGTGTTGGTGTGCTTGACTGGCCAGCAAACTCACCAGACCTGAACCCCATAGAGAATCTATGGGGTATTGTCAAGAGGAAAATGAGAAACAAGAGACCAAAAAATGCAGATGAGCTGAAGGCCACTGTCAAAGAAACCTGGGCTTCCATACCACCTCAGCAGTGCCACAAACTGATCACCTCCATGCCACGCCGAATTGAGGCAGTAATTAAAGCAAAAGGAGCCCCTACCAAGTATTGAGTACATATACATTAAAAATGAACATACTTTCCAGAAGGCCAACAATTCACTAAAAATGTTTTTTTTTTTATTTTTTTTTTTTTTTTTTATTGGTCTTATGAAATATTCTAATTTGTTGAGATAGTGAATTGGTGGGTTTTAAATGTGAGCCAAAATCATCACAATTAAAAGAACCAAAGACTTAAACTACTTCAGTCTGTGTGCACTGAATTTATTTAATACACGAGTTTCACAATTTGAGTTGAATTATTGAAATAAATGAACTTTTCCACGACATTCTAATTAATTGAGATGCACCTGTATATATATATATATATATATATATATATATATGCCACAGAATAATAGAATATTGATTTTGGGTTCCACCAAATAACCCTTCAGTGACCAGTTCTTAAAAGAACATTTTACTTTTTAATATTATAAAGAACTTTTTTTTTTTCCACTCTAAAACCCTTTTGTGTAATGAATAGATTCCATGGATATTTAAGGTTCTTCATGGATCTACAGCTTCCAAAAAAACAAACAAACAAAAAAAAAAAAAAAACTAAACAAAAAAACTGAATTTTCAAGAGTGTGTGGTGTTTTCAAAACATTTGTCTGTTTGTTTGAGCATCCCAGCCAGCCTGCCAACTGACTCAACCAATGGCATTAGTTTGGGAGTGTGGCTATCTGTTGGTTCAACCAATAGCATATGGGGCTGAAATGTTCGGGAAACCTCTTTGAAAACAATCATCATTTCTGCTATTCCAATTGACATCTACAGGCAGACAAATAACACACTACACCTGCTAGCTAAGATCTTGAATTTTTTTTTGTTTAATATTCTATTCTAAAGAGTCTCATCCTCTTAAAATGGTGTGGAGACACTAGAAATTGCCATCCGAGTTAGCCCCGCCTTACAGAGAAGGGATCTGAGCTCAAATGAATTATCATGAACAATTATCATGGAGTCCTAATGAGATCTGTGTTCCCTATCGGCCCGGCGCTTTGCTCAGTCAGGGGAAGTGAGAGCGGATTAGCATTAATCCTGCCAGATTGCTCGATCCGAACATCTTAATTTATTCCATCCCCTAAGACTAAATGACAAATAGGATATTAGCATAAGAACACCAAAAGTGCAACCAACCCCTGTGATAGTGAGATTACAGCCGAGACCTTTTAGCACTCTGCTGCGGTTTGAGTTGCGAGCACTGAGAGGAAGTTTCTGGAAACCTGTGCATCACGTATAGACGCTCGAGTCCGGGTGATTACAGTTCAAGGAGATCTGGAGGGAATGAGGTGTTTGGCTGACACACATAATGCATGCAGAGCAGAACTATCAGCTTGCCATTTATTCCTGAGTTTAAAGCATCCTATTTAATATAAGGCATGCAGATATAAATCAGACGGCAGATTTCTTTTCCCTGCGAAAAAAGAAACCTTGCTTCTGAAGTTGGGCGGTGGAGTTTTTAGCGCTTTTCCAACCATCCACTGAATGTTTCGAAACTTTTGCCCCAAATATAGGCTGTTTAGTCTGAGACAACTAATGAGAACTCTAAGTTTCTGTGAACATAATGCATTCAATTCCAGCAGCGTCACCCTGGTGCTTTGATTGACAGGATAAGCTGTTTCTATGGAGCAATTCAGTGTATGAATGTGGGAAGTAGTGTTGAGTAGTAACTAACGAAAAGTAGTGAAGCTAACACTGTCCTACGGGTCACTGCAGGAGCATTATGAGGCAATTATATTATAATTATACTGGCGTTATGAGCCCATTTTACTCCACATTGAAGCAACAAATATAAAGAGTGATTGCACAGAATTTTAAATGCTGCACAGAAGTGGTCTGAACAGAGAAAACGCTATTGCGAGAAATAATATATCACACAGTAAAATGTTGATTATTGATTTATGTGAGTGACAAGCGCTGACTGGCATGACGGAGTGATGGTGTAGCTTCAGAAGACTTTGACAGTCCGCCTGCGTTCCTGTAATGCGGAGGAAGTTTTCAGACTGGAGCTCAGTTCTCGAAATCGCTTCCCTGTCATTTCTGTCACTGTCAAATGTTTCCTGTGTGGTTTAAAATTCAAATCTCCAACACTAACATGCTATAGAGCTGCTATAGCCCACCAGATTTATACTTTCTATTTGACAGAAATCTAGAAAGATGCAAAAATATTTCAGCAAAGAACAGTTAAGAAGAGTCTCAACATTTTATATTTACTTAAATTGGTAACACATTAGTAAAGGGACCAATTCTCACTATTAACTAGTTGCATTTCAGCATGCCTATTATTAATATTGGCTGTTTATTAGTACTTATAAAGCACATATTCTGCATGACCATATTCTACAGCCCTAATACGCAATACCTAAACTTAACAAATACCTTACTAACTATTAATAAGCAGCAAATTAGTAGTTTATTGAGGCAAAAATCATAGTTACTGGTTTGTTAATGGTGAGAATTGGACCTTAAAATAAAGTGTGACCCTATCAGTCCTATATTCAAATATAAACATTAAATCAATACAAACATGTAGCACATCAAATATGCTAAACAGACACTCAAATTTACTTGTAATAACGAATTAGGTTTGTTATTGTTCATCAAGAAAGTACGCCAATAGATCCTAATGACATTTTTAATGTTAGATTGTATTATGAACATAGTCTTAAAGCTGATTAAGGTTCTTTTTAGTGAACTGATTCATTTAAACAACTCATTTAAATCAGCTGGTTCAAAAAGAAGCGAATCACGGATTCAGTTCCTTGTTTAGAGTAAATGTGCCTTTTCAGATTTAATAGCTATATCGTAATTAGTTACCTTTGTTTTTAAGAGAAATGCTGGTGTAATTGAATTATAAATTATGTGATCTAAATTATATGATCTGTTCTATATACCTATATATACAGTAAATATTGCCAACTTAAATAGTTTAAATATCATCAGCTTCTTTTTGTCAGCAGCTTGTTGTGCAGCTAACTCCATTTTCAAAAGACTAGCTTGACTGTGTCTTGTAGCTTGGCAAGCTATACTTTCAAAGCAGCTTCCCCAACACTGGTGGGTAGGAGTGATGCCGAACCATTCGTTTTTCAAAGCTACGCGGAGAACCTCAGAGGGAACATTATTAATTAACACCCACGCCACAGATCTGCCAAATAAAGCACAGCGCTCTTCTCTTTCGTCTTCTTTCTTCTGCGGATCACCCACAATCACACACCACGCGCACAGAAGTGTCTTTGTTAGCGAGTAATCTACCTCCAAAAATGAATACCTACTCAAGTGCACTTCAAGGTCAGAGCTGGGCAGGACCTTTTCAAATGCCTCTCAAAACATCTTGGCACGATAATCCCTGCACGGCTCAAATTTTGAAGGGCTGTTATCAATATATGCAAATTTCCGCTGGAGGCATGACATTTTCAGCCACTAATTACCTACTTGTCTCTCACCGTACCTGCATCCGCGTAATCCACTATCTGTGAGGGGAAAGGAGAGGGCAATCTAATATTCACAACTGATAATAATGAGAGGTCATCTTTTCATAAGCCCACATGCCTTGCCAGCTCTAATATTTGTGAGTAAGAATTATTCTATAGCATACAGTATGGTTAAATGCTGTATGGTTTCTCATCATATGCATACTCCTTGAAATGCCCTATTGTGAAAATTTGATAAATGGCATGTTACTTTTCAATTTCCATTTTAATTTGACGGAAGGATTATCTGAATGCAGCATCTGCGAATTACAAAAGAAAATAATTTCAGCTCACCTCTCAGTTAGTAAAAACTGTACAGCAATGAAAATCTATGAGGAAACGCATTATGGAGGCTTTAAAATGAGCTTGTATGTTTTATTACTAATACTGTTATTATTAATAATTATTTATATGAAAACTGTTATTACATTGTTATTACATTGTAGTTAAATATATATTTATGTGTATGTACACACAATGGCGTATCATATAGTATCATATTTATCATATAGTCTCATGATAACACTTATAATATTTAAGTCTTGTGGCTATATTTTTGAAAAACTTTGTATTTTAATATTTATCCTGCTGCAATTTTATGCCCCACAGACTTCCATTATAAGTGCATTACTGTAAATTGAATTTTTGTTTGTTCTTTCAAACTGAGGCACTGATTATTTTGCTACATAAATAACAAATAATTCATGTTATTATAATGTATTATATAAATATATATTTTTATTATATAAATAAATTCATCAACTGTATGCAGCGTATGCCATAGATTAATTTCTATTGAACCTGGAGCATTCCCTAAAGAATAACCAATGCTATTTTGCACAGATCTTCTTTTTTTTTTTTTGCAGTGTTTTGATATCAGAATGAGAATTTAATTTGATGCTGCAAAGATTGAATCTCAAAGAATGTTTGGATTTAATTAACAGTTACAGACTTTAATAGAATTAGTTTGCATTGTGCATTTCTGATCCATTTTCAGTGTAGTAATGACTTTTGTCACTCCCCACATGGGGTAATTATGATCACAACTCGGAGAAATTTGGAGGCAGTGTTGTTTCTATTCAGTGAGAGACAGATTAAAATTTTGCCTCACTTTGATTTGTTTTGATTATCGTCATGTTGTGAAATGTTCCTGCGTGATGCGTGTCTGATAGCAATTTCAGCACATTTGGAACTGTACTTTGAAAAAAGACTTGCTTGGACTGTAAAATGGCTCTAGGGAGCATCATGACAACCACTTTTGTCTGGTATCATGAAGAAACAAGGCCGTAAGTGTTGCTCAACAAGTCAAGTAAAGCGCACCAGTCAAATGGAGGTTTTCTATGACTTAGCCTGACTTAAAAACTAAAAGAGCAGCAACATCAAACATGCTTTTATCCTCAGTAACTCTCTTTTCATTAAAGAAATCTGACACAATTTTGGTGTCAACCAGCACTGATTTCATTCCAAAGACATTTTTGTGGTGTAACTTTTGGCATATTTTGGTGGCTTGTTGTTGGAGGGTGAAAGGAATGTTAAACCCAGTGATACAATAAATAAATAAAAAATAACTCTGAGAAGCTGACTCCTCATGGTATTTAATCATGTTAGGATTAACTATGACATGAGAAGTTGGACTAATACAAACTTGAAACACAAAAACGTCCAGATTTCTAAAGCATTGTCCTTTCCATGTTCTCCTTCTGTAAATAGTCTGCAACAAAAAGCCCCAGATTATAGCCAAGTTGCAAAATGTGCCAGTCTCTGATGCTCTTTTTTTCATGCACGCTTAAGACTCACTCCGCATAGTTGCAGACAAAACAACAAATTTTTTGTTTGTATTCTAGCCTGACTACCTTTAACTTTAACTTTACACCATACATGTGGTAAAACACTTGCAAATGTTGACTATTGATTGCTACTCGTTAACTGCAAGAGGTTTTGTGTTCTTTATATACTGTAATAGAGTTTCCGTTTCTGCTATATAAGGTTTTTTGCATAGACTTTATAAGTTAATGTAAAGAAAACCCATTTATAATGTATTAGAACAATGTCCATAATTAAAATGAAGCAAGACTGTATTATTAAATATTTAATAAGTATTGTTTTGAGTGCTGTCAAAAAAGAGAGCAGCAATGAATATGAGTTATTCTTGAGTCTTTGTTGTGTATTCAAAAAAAGAAAAAAAAAAAAAAAGAAGTTGTTTGCCACTTTGAAAACTCCCAAACAGTTTGAAAGAACAAGTGCTGCCATCCCAATGAAAACAAACCAATAGAAATGCCTCTTAAATTCAATAGTGACTGCAAAAAAAAACAAAAAAAAAAAAAAAAATGCAAAGTAAAACCCCTTTAATGCTCTTCCAGAAAACAAACGTTTTTAAATAAAATACATTTTGAGAGCAAAACCCCTTTAATGTGCCTCCAAAAAAATAAATAAATAAATAAATAAAATGAAACGTTTTTCAAGCAAAACCCTTTAATGCTCTTCCAAAAAAAAAAAAAAAAAAAAAAAAAAAAAAAAAAAAAAGTTTGAGAGCAAAATGTTTTCAAACACAAACAAAACGATTTCAAACACAAGGTTTTGAGAGAAAAACCTTTTGAAATAAACAAAAAAGTAAATAAACCATTGTTGGCTTTGCTTGCAAAACATTTGTTTGAATGCACAATAAAGACAACTCCAAAATGAGCAACAGTCAATGAGTCAGCAGGAAGCTTTTCTGTTTCTCATTTTGCAGTCCTTACAGTATTTTACAAACGTTCTTGCATGTTGTTTGTTGACATTTCAAGAATCGGCTCTCGCGTGGCTATGTGCGTGAGTCTGTGAGAAGGGAATTTCAGAAGCGTAGCTATGGGGAGGATAATGAATCTTGTAATTGACGTACTAGTCTGTAATTAGTGCGAGAAACACTCTTTAAACGTACGCAGGGCAACAAGCTTCCGTCTCATGGAGTGCGCTAGGCATTACTCTCACAAACTAGACATCTTTATGTTCAGAGGCTTTGTTGTTGTTTACAGAATTAGTGCTGGACTGTTCATTCCACCCACAGAGAGTTCAATGTAATTTGACTTTAAGTGAGTTTGCTACAGAGGCCTGTATATTTGCGGCTGAAAAGCAAATTCCCTGCAATAAACTTAGTGAGAGAGTAATAAGAATGGATTAAACTGCCCCATACCATAATCCTCTTCTTCCTCCTCCCTCCAAACTTTGAATTCAGCCCAGCCTGAATATGTCTACACCGACATAATTATCCTGAAACTGGCAACTGTACAGTATTGTGTGTCTAAACAACAAAGTATAAACCCGTAGTCTACTGTGTGAATATCCAGAAAATCAGACAAGCCTTGGCTGTGGCCCCAGAACAAGCATCTGTCAAAACAAATGGCTCTCATTGGGAAATAAATAAATCAACAAACTTTGCAATGCATGGAAAATCAAATCCATAACAAAGAGTGGAGATATTTCAGCAGAAACAGACAGGCCGTGATGTGAGAGCTGAGTTTATTTCCAAATTAATCTCTCAACTAATGTCTGCTGCCTGCGTCATTTAGTTTTACAGCCGAAAACTGGAATTAAGGACCACAGATAACGGTGCGGTCCTGTCAAACTGCAGAGCTCTTCAACAAGCGGCTTCCTCTTAAATCACGGCTGTTTCCGCTCTTGTTTGGACCTGTAAGCTTCTAGCTTGTCCTAAAATCCACCAGGCATTGGATGCACTTTAAAAAATCATAGCAGGGCCATGGATCATACTGATTTGCCAAATTAAATTTGGACTTTTTGAAAGGCTAGATATTACTTTAACAAAGAAAAAGAAACTCTCTTGCAGTCAAGCTCCTGGATATTGACCTTTCTGCAGAGATTTTACATCTCTAACCAAGCACACCTGAAGCAGCTAATGAAGGTCTGTGGGATAGTTCACACACAAATTAAAGTTCTGCCATCATTTGCCATCCCCTGTCCTGTTTAAAACCGTGGAACACAAAAGATATTTTGTTTTGATTACCATTGACTTCCACTGTATGGATTTTTGTGCTGTGTGTGCTGTGTTGTCAGGGAAAAAAAATCATAGTTGAGACCAGTGGCGGCCGGTCAATAAGAGGCGCAGGGGAGGCGCAGGGGAGGCGCAGGGGAGGCGCAGGGGCACCCCCCCCCCCCTAATTTTTTTTAAACTAAAAATTAGTTAAATATATATCGCAAATTAATAACAAAATAAAAAAAAATTAGTTGTACTATTCCACTGTTAGTCATATTATCATTTATTAAAAAATAAAAAAAAATATACTGTATTTCATTCATATGTGTGTGTGTGTGTGTGTGTGTGTGCGGGGCACCGGACTAATGGGTGTCCATTAGGTCTGTAAACTTTTGAAAAGCATGTGATTTGAGGCTGAGCTCTAACTGGCTTGTTTCAAATTGTCCTCGGGGCACAGAGCATTTTAGCGAATTAATATTGTTTTTATATTTTTTGGTCTCGTGTGATTGGACTGTTCTCAACGAGTCTCTTTCCCGCTCATAGACTGTAAATTCCCGCTCAGCAGATTGTAATTTGACTGGCAGGTACTGATCAATGTAGAAATAATGTCAATCGTTTGGTCTCGTACTGTATGGCGTACCTTGTTAGTGTCTGCACTTGCGTGGCCATTTATTGTGATTAACAGGAAAGTGCATCCAGCTGAATTCAATTAGTGATTTGTTAGACGGGTATAAAAAAGGTTATTATACCGTGGCAGCCCTCGTGTGAAGACCGAAGTGTGTAAAGACCATCGACTCTACCGAGCGACTCCACCGGACAGGGACACCGGCAAGGGATAAGTATCGCTTTTCATTTATTCTCTTTCCTATTACATGTTTCACTTCTCTTTCAGTTTTTATAACCATTTCTTACTTGTATGTTTGGCACAGTTATTTTTTTTTAGGATTACTGTTAAACTAATGTAGTTTGATTTGTATATGTTATCTATTTTGATTTTAGTTACAGTTGTAGTTATGTTTGTCATTTTATTAGTTTTTTTTATTATGTCTGTATAAGATATTTATTAAGTTTTAGTTTTATTTAATTTGAGTTATTTTAGTACTTCAACAAACTACATGGACATGAAATAATATTGAATTTATGGATATGTGTGTGTGTGTGTGCATATATGTCTGCATGTGTGTGTACATACACGTAGTTGTTTTTGGTGTTTGGCTAAGTTTTATCTTAGAATCATTATTACACTCTTATATCTTTTGTTCTCTTAATATTTTGAATTGTTTTTAGCTTTATTTTGTTTTCATTTAAATGTTTAGAAATTTTGTCATATGCATTTCTCATTTTTATTTAATTATTTTTTTTAATGTGCGTGTATAGATACTATTTATAAAGTTTTAACTTTTAGTTTTGGATCAGTTTTAGTTGTTTTAATACTACAATTGATTGTTTCTGTTGTCCTCATTTGTAAGTCGCTTTGGATAAAAGCATCTGCTAAATGACTAAAAGTAAAAGTAAAAAAAAGTAAAGAAAGAAGCAAAATATCTCGAAATGAAAGAAAATTCTGTTTTATCTTTGCAACAATACCCCTTCGGATGAAGAAAAAAAAAAGGATAAAAGAGCAGACCAGATCGACCCAACTTGCAAATTCAGCAACAGTCAAGTGATCGTGGTCGAGCTTACACTCGGTGCTTTTCCATCACCTCTTATGGGAAACAGAGTTGGCTAGCTGGATGCGATGTGAGTCATGCCTTTTATTGTTTTCCCTGTTTGCTGTTTCAAAGTCCTGGCTGTTTTAATGCTGCATTCACGTGCTATCGGAATTATCATAAATAAGAGCTTCCTACTTGGAAATTGGCCATATAAGACCTTTCTTTTTTTTTTCATGTCCAGTTTCCATCTAGGAAGCTCGTATTTACGATAATTCCGATAGCACATGAATGCAGCATTAAAACATCTCTCTGAAAAGTGCAAGCGGCATGAAAGTAGCCGTAGCCATCTTGACAACGCTATGAGGCTCCAGTTTTTTGGGAAGCTTAGCATTGCTGAACAGCTAGATGAAGGCTACAGGATTGGCATTAGAAGGCACAATGAAGAGGTCACAAAAAATTGACACATCCTGTCTAGAATAATAGACTGTGTGAAATTTTGTGGTGCATTTGAGCTGGCTTTGCGTGGCCATGACGAGAGCGAGACGTCAGACAGCGAGACGGATATTCTGTGGCTTGGTCGATTTTGTTGCTTCTCTTGATGGAGTTTTGAAAGAGCACCTCGAGAATGCCACTGTGTTCAAGGAAACTTCGAAAACCGTGCAGAACGAGCTGTTGGACTGTATGTTGTCTGTTGTGAGGGAGCACATAATCCAAGAAGCACGGAGCAGCGATTTTCTGTCAATCCATGCAGACGAGACCACCGATATTGCCACACAGTGCCAACTTGTGCTTGTGCTGCGCTACATTGATGCCAAAAGCAATGTACAGGAGAGGTTTTTTGAGTTTATTCCTCTGCATTCAACTGATTCCATTGCTATAGCACTAAAAGAGCGTCTTACTGTCATCCTTCCAGAGGATCAGAAGAGTAAACTCATCTCCCAATCGTATGATGGAACCAGCGTGATGAGGGGTGCCACTGCAGGTGTTCAAAGGAAGATTCAAGATGTGTACCCAAATGCCCATTACATCCACTATTATGCACATCAGCTCAATCTAATAATGCAACAGGCCACTTCTCACATACTTGAAGTGAAAAAAAATTTCTGACCTGGGAGGATTTGCCAGCTTTTTTTTGAGATCACCCAAGCGCACAGCTGTTCTTGATAAAGTAGTCGCCCATAGACTACCAACATCAAGCAGTGTCAGGTGGAACTTCCACAGCCGTGCCATCAATACAGTGTTTGAGCACAGAGATACACAGAGATCAAACTATACGAGATTCAGGTGCCTTTGACCCTGTTACCGTCAGAGAGGCAGGAGCCTTTGCCATGCTGCTGGAGGATCAGGATTTCAAGTTTTTTCTGAAACTTTTCCACAACATCATGCCACATGTGGACCTCCTCTATGCCAAACTCCAGAAGAAGGATATCGATTCAGTCCACATTAGGGGGAGCGTCCAGCAGTTCCAGCAGGACATACAGAAGATCGGGTAGCAGCTGTATTCCTCCTTTTGTATTTGTTATTATTATTATTATTATTATTACTCATACATTTTCTTACTCCTTTGCAGAAATTATCTCCATTCCCTGGTTGAGCAAAGCAGTGAAGGTGGTTCTCAACCGAAGAGGCGGCGGGCGCTCAGTCCAGAGATCCATGAAGGGATTGCAGCAGAGGTGAGTTTTTATTGCAGTCCATGTTACTCTGCAGTATTTCATAGAAAAGCTATCAGAGGAAGCTATCAAAAAGAACATAAATATTAGCAACACGTTAAACTGCATTGTTTCATTTACCCTCTATGGGTACCTGTAAATGTCTTCTCATGTCTTTGATGATTTTATGATATTTTAGCTTAAATGTAGTAAAGAGTAGATCCTTAAGTTAAAGTCATATATAAATAATAACAACAACAACAACAAAATTTCCCCAATTTTTTTGATACAGGGTGACCGCGGAGCCTTAAAAATTCTTAGATGTAACTTATGTCTGTAGACACCCTGTGATAGCTTTACTATGAGAGGTTTACTATGCCATGTATGTGGGATCCCAGGTGGAAAAAAAAGTGCACTTCCATAACATACTTAAAGTGCTCTATTTCCGCGCACTAATTTTGTGCTTAATATACTAAAATGATTATTTAGTACTTAAGATAAGATCATCTAAGTGTACTCAACTGTGCTATTTTGGGAAACCATGAATATGAACAAAAATGCACTTTTAACATACTATCTCTGTATTTAAAAAATGTATTTAGTTACCACTTGTAGTACACTTGAACCCATCTTTCATCCACTAGTACACTCAAGTGTACTACAAGTGGTGACTAAATACATTTTTTAAATACATGGATAGTATCTTAAAAGTCCATTTTAGTTCATATTCATGGTTTCCCAAAATAGCACAGTTGAGTACACTTAGATGATCTTAAGTTTATTTTAAGTAGTACTAAAGAATCAGTTTTAGTATAAGTACAGAATTAGTGCGTGAAAATAGAGCACTTTAAGTACATTATGGAAGTGTACTTTTCTCACCTGGGATCAATGGGAGGAATATACGTATCTTAAAGTTCTATTCTTTACTGAAATATTTAAGAAAAAAAAAAATATTGTAAAGTCATCAAATGCATGAGAAGACATTTACAATTACCCATAGAAGGTAAATGAAACAATGCAGTTTAATTTGTTGCAAATGTTTGTCTTTTTGATAGTTTCCTCTGTCCAGCAAAGTATTTTTATTATTCTAGTTACGCTGCAATTTATAGATATGAAGATTGGGAATACATTTATTTATTTATTCATTTATTTATTTATTTTTACAATATGGAGATCGTTTTTTGAGCTTAATTAACTGATTATATTTGCGCTTTATTAAACGTTATGAAACTATAGTTACCTACAAGTTAATCTTTTTAACCATTTACACAGTCTTTAAATTGTGATCTAACAGGATTTGTTATTGTTTGGTTCCCTCTAGTGGACACCATTAGTATTACGGCCTTCATCTCTGAATCCGATTAATATAAATGGCTGATATTTTTAAAATTACTGTTAGTGCCCTGAGCATCTTGACGTTTACTCAGAATGTCTTGTCCATGTGTATGAAGTTCTGAGAATTATGGATTCAAACACTGAAACTGGTCTCCCTTTACAACTTAAAACTGGTCATTTTAAATGTTGCAGTTGAAATTGACATTTTATCATAACTACATAATTTTTGTTTTTATCCTTCACTCTATAGGTCTGTGATACCATACTCTTACACACCATCGAACGGTTCTCCTTCACAAACCACCTTGTTAGTGCCTCCTTGATGCAAGCAGACAGGTTTGAACAGCACACAGTGGCGTTTCCTGAAGATGCATTGAGCAGGACTTTGAAGGCCTATCGAGTGCTCAATGGGAGTAAGCTGAAGACAGAGCTTAGTCTCATCTACTGCAAGGAAGAGTTCAGAACCTGTCGTGGTGCTGTGGACTCACTCCAGCTGTTTATGGAGAACAATCTTGAAGAGGTTTTTTCAGAGACTGTCACTCTCCTAAAGATCCTCATCACCACACTCATGACCACAGCAGAAGCTGAGAGGTGCTTCTCAACCTTGAAAAGGATTAAGACTTTTCTGAGAAATAGCATGACCCAGGAGAGGCTGAATGCATTGACCATGCTGTCAATGGAAAAAGAGACTGGTGACTGAGATGACTGATTTCAACCAGAAGGTCATTGAGAAATGTGCAAGCCAGAAAGAAAGGAGAGCAAAATTTATTTTCAAATAGTGCAACTCGCCCCCAAGTTAGTGGGAACTTTTTTTTTTCTTTCTGACAATACAGCATATACAGCACAAAAATCATTGAGATCAGCATTGAGATAGTGAAGATATCACAATGTCTATGGTCTTAAAATAATCCTAAAATACGCAAAATCATTAATTTACTAACCATCTGAAATCACATGCTTGCAAAAATCACTCTCATTGAAATGCTATGCTTTTGTTTCATTATTATTATTATTATTATTATTATTATTATTATTATTATTATTATTATTATCTGAATAACTAAGTGACCCCACAATGAGTCTACTTCAAAATGCTAGCTATCATATTTGGTCTACTCTAGACCCATTTTAAAAGTTATTTATTAACTTTTTGGTTTATGGACCAATTCTCATTATTAACTAGCTGCTTATTAGCATGCATATTACTAACTGTTTATAAAGCACATATTAATGCCTTATTCTGCATGAGCATATTCTACATCCCTTAACCCTGCCCAATACTTAAACTTAACACTACCTTACTAACTATTAATAAGCAGCAAATTAAAGTTGAGGCAAAAGTTGTAGTTAAAAGTTAATAGTTAACAGTGAAAACTGGTCCCCAAACTAAAGTACGACTGGCTTTTCAATTGTAAAAACATGCAAAAAAAAAAAAAAAAAACGTACTTAACCGTCAATTCTACATTAATACCAACTGTCAATTTAGTAATATCTACAGAGTGTATCAGAATGAAAAATTCTTCATTTCTGATACTGTCCTGAATGGATGTACTGTAATTAGGCCACGGGCTCCATTAGGAGTCTTGTTTGGAGATTGAGCCGCTCAGCCCATCTGGCTAATGACTTGAAAAGGTCTCAGGTCCTATTAAAATATCTACCACTGAGGAAAGCAGAATAGCCTATATCAAATTATATTACTGTCATACTTCATCTAATTACTTCAAATGTCCTGATC
This sequence comes from Spinibarbus caldwelli, assembly GCA_039654775.1. Lineage (NCBI taxonomy): Eukaryota > Metazoa > Chordata > Actinopteri > Cypriniformes > Cyprinidae > Spinibarbus > Spinibarbus caldwelli. The sequence goes on along the minus strand of CM077253.1, from coordinate 21,518,963 downwards.
ATTTCTTATGCACGATTAGACCAAATAATAATGCATTTTTTGGCATCTAGAAAATAAGAAATGATTAGTATTATATTAATGGAATAATGGAATGTGAATGTGTCTGCAAATGCTCCTGTAATAATTTTGTCTCTTGAAACATTAGCAGACAAATCAGTCTGAATAATAAATACTCATCATTTCAACCCTGTTATACTGAATACCTGTTCATACAATGCAAACGGATGTATAAAAGATGTGTCTCCTGTGTAATGTCATTCATCTGTACATCTAGTCGTGTAACGAATCTAAAAGCATAGACTACAAGGTGTGCTTTATACCTGAATAGTGTGAAATTGGACTCCTAACAGACAGCCAGCAGTGTGTACTAATTTGTCCTTCTGGCTTTGTACATGTTTATTTTTCCTGACAGAGATCTAAAGCTTGGTCTCTCTTGTGGTATAGCTGTCTGTACTAAATTGCCAGAGACCTTCCTTCCTCTGAATGCATGCAAGGATTGAGTTGAGAAGATGCTAGGGTGAAGTCAAAGCCTAACAAAGACTCAGCTACAGGCCCCAGTCTCTCTCATCAATGCAGGTGGGTGGTTTCCCTTGTCAACTTTGCTTATTAGAAGAATTCAGAATGGTCTACAGGGTAGCACAGGTTCAAAGGCTGCAGAGCCCCCTCCTCACCCACCTCCTTTAAATGAAGAGGGAAATTCAGACTCCATCAAACTTCTGCTATACCGCCTGGTCTACAATTTTGTGTACAGTTAGTTTTTCTATGTTATCTTAACTAAGTGTTTAGCCAGTGATGAATTGGTAATCAGGAAATGGTACCGTTTATGTGTCCTTACTTACAAAAAGATAACAAGCAGGGTACTGAGGTTAGCAACATTAGATATATGTATGTGAAAAAATTAACTGCATTTAGTGTTCCATGCAAAATGTATTTTTTTTTTAAACATTCATAAAAAAACAAAAAAAAAACAAAAACAAAAAAACAGTAATATCAGAAATATTACATGCCCACATTTAAATCCATAACATTTCAATAAGCTATATATAAATGTATAATATTCTTAGAAATATTACGGTACTTATATTTGTAATTTAATATAATTTTAAGTATAAGTTCTTATTAATACAAGAAATACAAAAACAAACAAAAAAGTAGTTTCAGCGAAATTTCACTTTAATTGAAATTAAAATAGAACTTTATTGACATTTTCTTAGAAAATGCAGAATTTGGAGCACTGAAACCAATTTCCTCTTTTATCTATGCAAATTAAGTATATGTATTCCAAACTGAAATAATACAGTGCTTTATGTATAGGCTCAGGGTTATTACCAATAATTAACAAAGCAATTATTGGTAATTTGAAAGACTGCAAGCACATTTTTAGGATTGGCATTTACAGTTTAAAAATCAGCCATGTAAAAACTCACTCGTTGACCATTAATTAGACTATTGGAAATTTTCCTCTGTGGTAGGATCTAATGCCTATTTTAGATATATTTAATATATAGTTAATTTTATATATTCTTATCCCTGCTATGCATGATTTGTCTATGCTTATTACTCTAAGCTATTATTCATAATATTTCAAAATGCAATAAAAGCAAGCAGTACATAATCCAAACAGCAAGCATCTAAATCAAAAAGATGAACTCATTTTTTTAATTGGTTTCAGATCACGCCATCTGCTCCATCAACCTACAACATACACAAATCATCATGGCTGGTTAAATGAAGTCATCAGGGCTGACAGAGGTGGATTGACCTCTGACAGTCAGTCCTTGCTGAATCACAGGCTAATTGGCACTTTCATCGCAAATTGTTCTAAGACAAGCGCTAGAAAACAAAATGATGGATGGCTGAATCAATGGTACAACAAAGACGTTATATTAGAGTTTATCACTATTAAAAAGTTATTTTCCATTGGGAAGATATTAGTCTCAGCCTCAGTGATCACACACACACATCGCCCACATCCGTCCACTCACCGTCTGATGCATATTGCACACCAAACTGCAAACTGCACTTTCTTAAAATGGTATAGTACAATCAGACTGGTTGGATTTATGCAAACATCCGGTAGGTGGATGCATAGGTTTTTACCACACTTTGTGGAAGCTAAATCTAAAAGTGCTTTTGAATAACTATTGAAGGAGTAGTTTACCCTAAGTGAACATTTGCTTAAAATGTACTCACACTTAGGCCATCCACGATGTAGATGAGTTTGTTTCTTCATCAGATTTGGAGAAATTTAGTATTACATCACTTGCTCGCCAATGGATCCTCTGCAGTGAATGGGTGCCGTCAGAATGAGAGTTTCAACAGCTGATAAAAACATCACAATAATCCACAAGTTGTCCACACGACTCCAGTCCAACAATTAACATATCGTAAAGCAAAAAGCTGCTTGTTTGTAAGAAACAAATCCATCATTAAGACTTTTTAACTTTTTTAACTTTAAACTGTCACTTCTGGGCAAAATATGAGTCCATAAACCATAATAATATTTCCTCCAGCGAAAAAGTCCATTTTCTTTTGTCCATGTCCCCTCACATTAAAATCCATTGACATTTGTTTAGAACTGATTTAGACTGTTTTTATTTGGGGGGAAAAAAGTGTTTAATCTGTGCATATTTCTCTCCTGATTCAGACAAGGCATCTTTTTTCTTTTTCTTTCTTTCTTTTTTTTTTTTTTTGTATTTGATGGAGAAAACAGCATTATGAATAGAAGACTTGTATTTTAGACAAAAACAAGAGTTAAAAACGTCTTGATGCATTTGCTTCTTACAAACATGTAGATTTTCACTTCACAAAACGTTAATTGATGGACTGGAGTCATGTGGCTTACTTTACATGTGGATTATTGTGATGTTTTTATCAGCTGTTTGGACTCTCTTCTGACGGCACCCATTCACTTCAGAGGATCCAAATTCTCAACAAATTTTCATTGATAACGAACTATTCCTTTAACAGCATTTGCAAGGCTGAAAGATGATAGTTTGAATTACTTATATATTTTTAGTGATATGTATATATTTATTATATTTATAATAAATAAAACATATTTATTTATCAATCATTAACAAGCTGCCAACTGTAAATTTAATCTCAAACTCTCTCCTTGTCCTTGAAAAGGGTCATTAAGGAATTCAAAGAAAAAGACTTGTATCATGCATAAAATGAGCACTAGATTCTCCAGTGAACTAGATCTCGGCTGTTAGCTGCTGAGGTCAGCCGTTCCTTTGGTCCATCCGTATGTGAGAGAAACCTTATAAAAGCTGCTCACTGGAGGAGATTAAATATGGTGTGAAGTGGTTGGATTTATTGAGACAGATCTGTGAGAACTCCTCATTAAGTGCCCAGTGGGACCTAACTCTCAGTCCCTCAGATTAAATATTACCCATGACTCCAGGGTTAATCAGAACTAAAGCCCCACTCTAGATAAAAATCACAGTGTGCACGGAGCTACAGTCTTCCCCATCCAAAATTTTAACAGCAGCTATTTCAGGAATGTTTCAGATTAATGCCAGTGGAGCAGGAATTGCAGAATATACTGCCAGATATGGCAACACGGTATTAGGGCATTTTGTCAAGTTAATGTATATACAGTATATAAAGTATGTTTTCAACAATTCTTCCTCATCCCACAGCTTGTAAAATGCTTCTAGTGCATTTACAATGGAAGCCTAGCAGGCAAATAGGTTGCACTACAAATAAACATTTAAAAATGCAATTATCAAACAGTTTCAAAAGTATTACAGAATTTGCTAGCTTTTGTTAGGTTAGTGGAATTAAATCTTTGAAATTTAAATTACATGTCCTCTATCAGAACTGATTTCTGCTGTAATTTCAAAGTTATATTGTAAATTTGAATATATTTTTATTTATTTATTTATTTACAATGTAAGATGTACACTATGTTTGTTTGCTTGTTTGTTTGTTTGTTTATTTCCAGGCTTATACAATACTGTTCAAAGCAAGATTTTTTTTTAAGGTTTTTAAAATAAGTCTATTTTTTAAGTTAATTTTTAAACTTATTTGATCAAAAATGCAGTAAAAAGTAATGTTATTATATATATGAGCAATAACACACAAGTAGAAGTGCGATGTGGCTGTATATCGCACGGCTGTGATTCGGCCGTAGACACAAGGCCACAGGCCGAGTGCCATAGGTAATCACAGCCGTGCGATATACAGCCATATCGCACATCTACGAGTGTGATATTGCATTTATACAACAGTTCGACAGCACGAGTGTGTAAATAAATTAGAAACAACAAAGAAGTGTCTTTAAAAGCCCTCTTTTGTGCAGAACTACTTTCTTCCGCCACAGATTTAAATCTAAAGTTTACAGTTTAACAGCTGAGCCCAAGCCTCTGTTACTAATTCCAAAACGTCACTTTAGAATTAGTAATGAAGGAACATGAGTTGCTTCATTGAAAACTTATTGAGTTACTGCAGTAAAAGCTTGTATTATGTAGAGTGAAGTATTATGAGAGAGAGAAGGACTGAGCGACTGTGATTACCTGTATCTGATACAGCATCTCCTACAGACAATAAAACATAAGTCTGAATGTCCACTGAGGAAAGCGTTATCTTTGTCGTATTGTCAATATCCTTTCATCCGTTAAGCGTGATTTGTGATGACAGCACTGCTCATTTGTTAGCCTCATCGTTGTTGAAAGTAAAAATAAGTTCTGTTCATAAAAGAGTTTATTTTTCAAAGTAAAAGTCTTTACTGCAGCGCTGACTCATAAAAACAGTCTCTTGTCACCATCTAATGGCAGAACAATGTAATTAAAATCACCATCACGAACACGCACCATGCCTCGGTACTACACTATTATTAAATACTATTATTACTTATATCAATTATTTATTGAATAATCATATTTACTGTAATAAACAACAACAACAGCCATCATAAAAGTTGCTAGGCAATTCAGCCAAATGTACAAAGACAGCGCGATATACAGCATTGAATTTAAATAAACACGATAATATTTTGCCAAAACTATTTGCTCTGGAACAAATAATAGTTTAATGAGACCAAAGACTGGCTGTTAGATTTACCCAAAACAAATTATATATTGTGTTTAGAGACATCAGAGCCAGCGGTAAATTCCAGAAGTTCTGGCCGCGGTCAGGCACTCTCTGTGGTTGTAATGAGTTCTGAACTGATGGATCTCCCGTCTCCGAAAATGTCGAAGCAAATTTTGAAATAGACCTTATCTTTATTAACAAACCGCATATTTGAAGTCTAAGCAAGCACATTCTCGCCTAAAAAACTCTTAAAACTGCATTCCGTGACAGAAAAACAGGATTTGGCCGTCCGCCATGACACTTGCCGTGAGAAATATGGCAACTTCGGCAAGCAGAGTGATACAAACGGTGAAGAGGACGAGGAGCTCTGTTGGACTCCAATATTGCATACCTATCAGCCAATCAGATTCTGATATATAGATTTTAACATAAATTTGATATAAATTTCAGCACCACAACAGTTGTGCTGCTTCATATTTTATTCAGGGTTCTTTGCTGAATAGAAAGTTCAAAAGACCAGAATTTATTTTAAATAGAAATATTTTAATATTTTCAGATACTTGCTGAATAAAAGTATTAATTTCAAATAAATAAATAACTCACCCAAACATTTGAACATATGAGCATAGTGTCCATCTTACATTATTAATAAATAGAATAACAAGTTAGCATAAAAACAAGCTAATTATTTGCTATATTGCTGCCTTTTTTAGACCCAGGCAAAGTGAACCAGACTTTATTCTAATAGTTCAAAATCTGCCAGTGCGAGACTAGCATGACACAGAATCACTTACAATCTGTCATCAACATACCAGTAATAAATATAAAGAGAAATTGACAGAAAAATCATTTTCTTTACCGAAGAATTGACATATATGTGAAAATGAGCTTTATGTTTCTGTCAGGTTTCCATACTATATATAGTATATTTCAGTGAATATATTTCATAACCTGAAGGACGAGTTGAAATGATTTTCTGCATTGCACAAAAAAGCCACAGACATTAAGCTTTATTTCAGCTGGAAATGTTATTTAATTAAGCTTTTATGAATCTCTCTGAATATTGTTGTTTAAACATTGGTTTTACACAATCTGATGATGTTACGCTACAAACGTCATTGAAAAAAGCTTTCGGTTCCTCTTAAATGGCAAATTTAACCTAATCAAACCCGACAACCTGAGTGTGCCTCCTCCTCGAGTGTAAGCACACCTCACACAGAGTGGAAAGGAAACAAACTCATCGGCTGCCACCAGCAAACAACCTCCAATTACGAGCATCGAAAACAGGTCTATTTCGCTGTCAGGAGTGTCACCATTAAGTAATGCGTCCTCCAGCTAAATCCGTGCTAAAGTGGCTCGGAGAGGAGATTTTACAGCTACCTGCAGAGTGATCCACAAATGAGGAGGGGAGCAGGAATCGGGCTTTGTCATTACCTGAGACTGTAAATGAGAAAGTCTCATCAGCCACACAACCTGGCACGGAAGCATCTCGCGAGCTCCACTACAGCCCTGCCCGGCTCTGTCTCTAATGATAAACACCATTAGCCATTGTGCGCAACACTAATGCACCTATCTGGGGAGCGCAGGCTGCCACCAGGATAAAGCAGCCCGCCTCTCTAATCACTGCGTTTGTTCCTCCTCAGTGGCACTTCACAAATGGAGGAGAATGAGGGAGGTGGGCTGTCTACGGGGCAGCCAGGTGGGACGCTGTGACCACGGCTGGGGCCATTCTAGGATTTTAGTCCTACCTGCCCTGCTGAAGCGAAACAGGTTAAACCAGCCTAAGATGACCTGCTGGTCACCTAGTCTGGTCAGCTGGATTTTAGATGGGTTTTTGGCACTTCTCAGCTGATCAGGCTGGGAGACCAACTTGTCAACCAGCTTAAACTTGTTGCTTTAAATTATTCAAAAATACATCAAAATGAAATTCATACATGCAATGAACAACCCTCTACCATGATAAGCAAGTGTTCCATTTTAAATAAAATTAAAACAAAATTGAACTGAAACAAACAAACAGACAAATACATTTATTTTATTTTATTTTATTTTATTTTATATTTGTTTGGGGAAAAAGTTATTTAAAAATAATATATTTTTAAATAATTCAATTCTTAAAAGAAAATTATTATTATTATTAATATCTGAAAAAGAAAACAATCATGACATGGTCATGTTGTGCTAACAATAAACCAAAAAATATTGTCATAGTCATACAACTGTACTGATATCATAATGGAAAAAAAAAAAAAAAAAAAAAAAAAAAAAAATATATATATATATATATATATATATATATATATATATATATATATATATATATATATACATATATATATATATATATTTTTTTTTATAATTAAATTCTTAAAAGAATTAAATTCAATTCAATTCAATTCTTATTTATTATTATTATTATTATTATTATTATTATTATTATTATGTTCAATTAATAATAATACTTGAAAGAAATATGACATGGTCATGATGTGCTAATAATAAGCAGAAAAAAATATATATTTTAAAATCATGTAATTATATCATAGAGAGCAGCACCTTAAGATAACGTTTCTTAAAATAGTATATACATTTTTTTCTTGAAAATGGGATTATTATTATTATTATTATTATTATTATTATTATTATTACTGTTCTTGTTGTTGTTATTATTATTATTATTATTACTATGTTCATTTATTCATTTATTTATTTTTCAAAAAATATACAAAACATGAATACATCAAATTTTCTTAGACACTCTTATTTGTCATTGAACCTAAACCTAGCTCAACCAGCTTAAAACAGCTAAGACCAAGAAACCACCTTAGGCTGGTTTCAGCAGTTTTTCTTCTCAGCAGGTTGAGTATGAGGAGTTGTGAAATCTCTGGATGAGGTTTTGATGAGCATTTACCTGGTTCCAAATATTGCTAAACTTGTCATCTATGAACAGGTCCACCGCTGACTAGCAGGAACTATAATGCTTAACACACTTTTTAACACAGCTGAGGGGAGGATTCAGAATTAAATAACCTCAGACAGCTTATTGCAGCCCCTGTTTTCAGCAAATGTGAAGAGAGATCATATAATCACAGATTTTTAAGGGTGCTGACAGCTCATCGCAGATTTTTAGGGAGGCTTAGATGAAAGATAGAGGTCTGGCAATGCCTATGAGGAGAAATGAGACCAGGAGAGAAGATGGAAATATAATACATTCTTTTTGAAAAGAACAGTAGTCACGTATTGTCTCCTTTCAAGTACAAACACTTCAGGACTTGACGACGCTGAAAGGTAATTTAAGTTTCTGAAATGTGCTTTGAAAAGCATGAATCACTATCAAATGAAGTAGTCCAGCATAAACTACTCAAATGTGAATGCATTTCCTCTTTCTGATCAGCTGCTCATCATTTTAATGGACAAGACATAATGAATCAATTTTAAATTACGGGAACAGAAAAGGAAAAAGATGTTCTATTATGCTTTGAAAATCCAGTCTAAATAAAAACTGGTCCATCTTCCTTCCATTTGTGACCTTTAATTCAATGTGTCACAGCAAAGAACGTTGCAGATTTTTCGCATTTCATTCACTTTAATTGAGCTGTCCAAACTCAAGCCATAAACCCCTAAAGAAAAGCAATAATCTACAAAAGCAAAAGCTAGACGGTACCAAATTTACTTTGTTTTGGCGAAAAGAGCCATGGTCAGCTGCATGTTGTGTGAGGAACAGCCATTGGTGATGCTAAACACGAAACCAGATCCAGTACTGGCACTCAGATGTTTTACCATCCTTCAGAGCAATCACAACCAATCAGTTTCAACACCTCTCAAAGCTACAAAGCCAGTGGAGCGTATCCAGACATGAGCGCTGAAATCATAATGGCTGAAATGAAAGCCAATCTCTGAGAAGAGTGCTTAATAGATTTACCGCTTAACAAGTGAGAAAATTCAACAACTGGAAGATCTTTGGGTTTCTGTTTTGTATTGGGCTCACAAAACTTGTCAAAAACATGTCCCAGTCGTATTTTATTCCAGAACTCAATGAAACGATTTTTGCACCGTTTCCACAAATATACATACGCGCCGGTGAAGAGTGACAAGTAAATGAAGATGAAAAGGGCTCAGAAGTGTTTTATGATGCAGTGGAAGTCACTGCTTAAATGCATAAAATGGCATTTTCTCCTCACACTAGTAGGTTAAATATACTGTAGAAAACAGCAGAGGGATAAACACAAATGACAGTCAAAATATTAAAAACAAACTACAGCAAGTTACCCAGAAGAGCTAGTGCTCCATACATTCAAACACACACATACAAATTCACAGTTACCTAAATGAGGACACGGCATGTTATATAAAAGTAGAACTATTAGTAATGTTTTTTTTTTCTACAAACATCTGTTTAATCTTTTAGTGATTTATCCCAGCAGGCACCAGACGTCTATGTAACGTCAGGTTGACGTTGGACATGACGTCGAGCAGACGTTGCATTTTGGTTGAAAATGAAAATCGGGTTGACATCAATATTTGACGTCAATTTGACGTTGACTTAACGTTGGATTTTGGTTACACAACCTAAAAACAAAAAAAATATCAACATCAGCTGACGTCAGTATTGGACATCAATTTAACATTGACATTAGACGTTGAATTTATATAGAATTTTGGTCACCCGACATCGCAACCGAAATTTAACCAAATATCAACGTCTTATGACGTTGTGTGCCTGCTGGGATATTTCATACTTTGGAAGATTGAATACAGCAAGAGCCAAATGCATTGAGTGTGAAGGATAATTTTATTTATTAGCCTTACAGTGCGAATATGGCTCGTTAGCAAGTCAATGTTTTAGTTTGTGCGAGATTCGGAATGGGTGCTGAACAAGATTGTTAAGAAATTAATCAATGAATAACGCATCTTGATCATGAACTTAAAAGCAAGAGAACAAATTATTATATCGAGCACACGATTTACTTAAAACGAGGGAACAAATTAATAAATCATGCACATGATTTAGTAAACCAAGGGAACAAATTAATAAATCATGTGCACGATTTAGTAAACAGAGGGAACAAATTAGTAAATTATGCGCACGATTTAGTAAACAGAGGGAACAAATTAGTAAATTATGCGCACGATTTAGTAAACAGAGGGAACAAATTAGTAAATTATGCGCACGATTTAGTAAACAGAGGGAACAAATTAATAAATCATGCACATAATTTAGTAAACCAAGGGAACAAATTAGTAAATCGTGTGCACAATTTATTAAACCGAGGGAACTTCCCTTGCCAAAAAGAAGTATACTTCAAGTATATTTTGTTAAGTATACTTAAGTAAAGTTCAAGTATATTTTTAAGTATACTTTATGTAGTCAGTATACAAATATCAGTGTACTAGTAGTATACTTGTAAGTGTACTATTTTAATACTCCTTGAGACTAAACTGGCCCACTTTCTAGTATATAGAAGTATACTTTTAAGTATACTTTAAGTATAAGTATAGTTTAAGTAGTAAACTTTGAGTACACAACTAGTTTACATCTATGTTTTTAGTTTGTACTGCAACAATACTAAAAGTGAACTTAAAGATATACTGATAGTTTACTAATTAAATACTTGTAGCATTTTTAGTACACTTTGAAGTAGTCTCAGTAAACTACTAGTTTAGTAGTTTTATACTGCAAGTATATTTGTAAGTTTTCTTTAAGTGAGCATTACATAATACTTTAAGTATACTACTATGTCCCTATTTAGGTATTAATTTGTGTATATTTTGTTATATGAATATCTGAACATACAAAACATCAAAAGAAAGAACAGGGTATCTGCTTGTAAACAATAACATTTTATTCTAGCTTCATGCATTCATTTTTATAAACACTTGAATGTGGGTAAGTTTCATAAATAAAATAAATAAATAAACAATATTTTTTAACAAAAAGCTGAAAAAAGACTATGAATTGGATTCAGAATGATAATCAAAACGTAGATGGAGTCGATCAACACCCCAAAGCTTGACAGTCATTATTACCTCTTCATTGGTCGACATTTTATTCCATAACGTTACAGTTTTGATGCTTTTTTATGTCTGATGATTGTGTGAGATTACGTGTGGAAGCATATGTTGTTTCCGTTTCTTCTTCGCTTGTGTTTTGGAAATTCTGTACAGAAGATGTGTAATAGCGCCCCTCATCATATAACAATGAAAACATGGATTCTCAGAGCACACGTATAGTTCAAATAAATTTAGACTTTTTCTAAGTATAAGTCAAGTATACTTAAATGTCATTTTAATTATATTTCTGAGAAGTACATAAAAAGTAGACTGAAAATATAATTTTTTTATTTTTAGTTTAAAAGAAGTATAGTAATAGCACACTTGAATAAACTTATTTTTCGCAAGGGTTAAAAGTAAATCGTACGCACAATATAGTAAACCAAGGGAATGAATTAGTAAATCATGTGCACAATTTAGTAAACAGAGGGAACAAATTAGTAAACCATAAGCAGAATTTAGTAAACCTATTAGTAAATTATGTGCACAATTTAGTAAACCAAGGGAACAAATTAGTAAATTGTGTGCACGATTTAGTAAACCGACGGAACAAATTAGTAAATCGTCCACACGATTTAGTAAACCTAGTGAGGGAGTTAGTAATCATCTACATGATTTAGTAAACCGAGGGAACAAATTAGTAAATCATCCACACAATTTAGTAAACCAAAGGAACTTATTAGTAAATCGGGCTCACGAGTTAGTAAACTGAGGGAACGAATTATTATATCATGCACACGATTAAATTTTTTCCCTGCATGTGTGGGGCTCCAAACCATACCATTTTTGACTTTAGTTCCCAAAAATTAAACAATTTTGTCCCAAACTATAGCTAGGTAAACCTCCAAAAATGCCTTTTTTTAATTATGATTGGGTCCCTTCCATTGACTTTTATATTTGTACTGAGCTAATAATAGTTTGGATCGTTTGGAAACTAATCCTCGCAGAAACCTTTCTGTGTTTTTACATTTCCATTGGGACCGTTGGCCCCGACAATGTGATTTCAGATTTAACTATCCTTTTGGGGTTATTGGACCCCGTGCCTATAAAAATACACACATTTGAGTATAGTAACAATCTTTTTCTCGGCTCTTTCACTCAACCGTCTCCCTCCTTCTCACTCATTTTTTGGGCCGTCTCACCCACACATGGCAGATAACCACAACCTTCATTTGTATGCAAGCACATAAGACACACATTTTATCTCTTTTGCTGACACAGTCTCACACACACAAAGGCACGCAATAACTGTCTCTGCACTCTCTCTCTCTCGTTCCACACACACCTGCACCCTACAGATCAGGAGTGTGTGTGGTTGTAGTCGGGCAGGGATTAATCAAGCCAAGCAGCGTGAGCGGGGCTAAGAGACTGCCGTCTCACTCTGTCTCTCCTTATCTGTCTGTCTGCCTGCCTTCCCTGCCTATCCATCGCTTGCCAAGTCGCTTCCATGCCCCGTTCCCTGCCTCATTGTTTGCCTGCTTCCCTCCGAGTCTCCCGCCGGTTACCGTAGCTCCACTGGCCCGCTTTGCGGGGAGCCAGATAATCAGAATCTAGTCTTCTGTGAAGGAGACATTTGTCTTGCCTCCATCACAAGCTCATGTTCGCCCACTGAAACATCGCTGGCATTTAGAGCATGCCAATCAATGAATGTATGAGTGAGAAGATGCATTGTGCATGGGAAATGTGTAAGGGTAAATCCATCTATTACAGGAGCCTTGAGTGTAGGCATGGCTGCTACTCATCCCGGGGTTTAGAAAAACGACGAGTAATGGGCTTTTCGAGGTGAAGGGGACTGGCTTGCCTTCTAAAGGTTGTGTTTCGGCAAACGGCTCGTGTGTGCTGACAGAAAGTCATGTCAAAGCTAACTTTCCAGACTGAAAACATTAGAAACGCTATTAAATGAAAATGTCGGGTTATATTATGCCAATGTTTAGATCCGAGAGAAAAACATAAATAAATAATTAAAAAAAAAAAAAAAAACAAGTACAAAAGCACTGCAATCTATTTTAAGCATCATGTCTGCAGGGTCCAAAATTAACCATTTGCCTCATCTGCCAATGCGGGTGAACTGAGAAATACTTCTTACTAGCCATGAAGCTGTATTTTTAATTATTTTTTTTTATTAAAAAGTTGTTCCCATGACAATGGATTTATTTACCTCTTACAAAAGTCCTACAAAAGTAAAGGCGGTATATTTTCATGTATAAATACACATTTATACTGTATGAGGAAAACATTATCAATATTATATTATATCAGAGATATTATAAAAAGCACATGTTGTATGTTACATTATTAATTAGAACTTATATTATGTGCTTATTTATTTATGTTTTTGAATGCTTAGACAAAAAAAGTATATATATATATATATATATATATATATATATATATATATATATATATATATATATATATATATAAAATGAATATGAAATTCTGACTGTAATGTAAATTAATGAGATCAGTAGACTACTTGCATAAAATGTGCATAATATCATATAAAATCACTCTGTATCTCCTAATAATATGTCTTAGTAACATGATATTTAAATGTTTAGTTTTATAATCAAAACTCTGCAGTTTTTATTGTAAGGGCAAAACATGTAATGACATGCAATACAATGATGATTGATTCCTCAAAAATCTAACGTATATTATTTTATACTCACATTTGAACATGTTTTTCTTAAAAATGATGTATGGATACTCAAGTAAACCTAATTTGCTTCAGTCTAGTAAGCATTTATCTTGAAACATAAAAGTAATCTTATGTTTACTTAAAAATCAGTAAAGATTACACAGCAAAAAAGACACATTATCCATGACCTGAAGCAGGACACTTTTACACTTATTTTTACAATTATACTAAAAGGCTGCTTGCTTGCTAAAATAGTATAAACTATCAGTTAGACAAGAGTAGGCATGTAGAAGTTTGTGTACAAACAGGTTTTTCAGCAAAGTTTGACAAGAACTCAACTGCCATTCATCTTGATAATCAAAGTTTATTCAGACACCTACAAAATTTCTCACATTATCACAGTTTATTCGCTATAGTTTTAGAAAATGGTAATAAAATATGACAAGAACTCAAGAGTTAAACTGTGTCAGAGCAAATTCATATTGATATTATATTAAGATAACTTTGATAGAAAGGGATGTAACAAAACATGGTCAGATCAAAGTGTCAAATCAAATTTTTGGTCCCAAATATTTTACTGATAGTCCACTGTATGAAGAATTTTTGGGTATAATATGTCACAGTTTCTTTATTTTGCTATCCTCACTTATATAAATGAACTATAGTGTCCTGCACCCACTAGTAAAAAATACCATATAAATATCATCATTATATCTGATGTCTGAATAATTTTTAGTTTGACTGTATACCAAACATGATACAGTGGGCTTTAAAGGGTTAATCAGTTTGCCATCCTACTTTCTGCCTATAAGCTAAGAACATTATCGTTTAAGGTGGTCTGTTTTTTCCATCACAGTCTACAGAGTCCAGCATTAACAACATAAAACTTAATAGGCTGCATTTAATATGAGTGGAATGTGGGCAAGTATTGTTGATGTGAGCAGTTAAATGCAGTAATGTACTTATAGAAGTTACACTCTCTTCCACATCTTTTTTTATATCACAATGGTTACTACAGGCATTTTACCATTACAACAACCGTCAGCAGTTTTAAATACATTTTGAGTAATCTGAAATGCAGTTTAGCAATCCTGTGTGATAAAACAGCAGATGGAAGGGCAGACAATTTGTACTCAACCATGTCAAACACAAGGGAAAAGCAAGAATTCAGTGCATTGTTAATAGAGCTTCATCACAGACAGATACTTTTAGCACATCCATTGGCAAGTCAAAGTGGATAAACAGTTACTGTAAATATCATGGGCATGCATCCAGATCAAAATACTATTTCTATCCATATCTAATATGAAACAAATAAAAGCAACAATCAGCATGAAATCAAACCAGATTCTTTATACTATTTTGCTAACATTTACATTCAAGCTCTAACTTTATTTCTGATTGCATATATAAAACATTACTTGGATGTTTGTTTTTTATTATTATCTTGTCTATTAAAATCGTGTCTCCTCTTACATTTTTGAATGTCTTGTTGAGTATCTTGTTGTGATTTAACCTATATCCACTGCATCTTGTTTTGGCACCTGTTAACAGATTACAGAGAAGGCTGATAAGCACAGAAAACGATTATTCCAGCACTCCTAAAATTATTTTTCACAAAAATGCAGCTTTTTATTGATTTCAAAGCATCAAGCATCACCTCTTTATTCCTGAACATATTGATGCATACTAACATGTGATGACAGCTGAGATTCAGAGTGTGCTTCAATGGCTAACAACCACTAGCTATTTACTGCTATCATGACAGGTAGTATTTACTGGACCAGTACCGAAAATCTCTTTGAACTGCTTTCTCATTGTTTTGTGTTCGTTCGTTCGTTCATTCATTCATTTGCTTTTTTAAAATAATCTGTATTAGATTAATGTTGGATGTGGGTACAAGATGCTGATAAGCATAAAAAAAAAACATTATTCCAGCACTCCTGAAATGTGCCTGTTAATCCCAAGATATTATATTACATTTTTTTTTTAAATTATGTATTTGTTTGTTTGTTTGTTTCTAATAGAGTAATATTGGACAGAGGCTGAGAAGCACAGAAAATTATTATTCTAGAAATTAATTTATTATTATTATTATTATTATTATTATTATTATTATTATTATTATTATTATTATAACAGAATATTATTCCAGCACGCCTGAATTTGTTTGTCTGTATTTATAAGATTAATGTAGAATGCATTATTATTCTTATACAAAATGAATATAATGATGTTAGTAATGACAGTAATTATTCATAAAATATTCATAAGCCATATTTTTTTTATTATTGCAGTGTAATTATCATAAATTATCATTATCAATTGTCATTATTATTATTATTATTATTATTATTATTATTATTTCTCTATATTTGTATGATTAATATAGAATACATTATTAGTCCTATACAAAATGACTATAATGACATTAGTAATGACAATAATTATTCATAAAATATTTATAACGCATATTATTTTTATTGTTGCAGTCTAATTATCATAGTTTAGTGTTACATTAAAAAATTTGATTGTGTTAAAAATAATTTAATTTGTTATTATTATTATTATTATTATTATTATTATTATTATTATTATTATTATTATTATTTACAGAATATTATTCTAGCACGCCTGAATTTGTTTGTTTGTCTATATTTACATGGTTAATATAGAATACATTATTATTTTAATACGAAACAAATGTAATGACGTTAGTAATGACAATAATTATTCATACATTATTCATAAGGCATATTATGTTTCATTGCTCCAGTCTAACTGTCATATTTTTAATGTGTTATATCCAAAAATTTGATTGTGTTAAATAAAAAATCATTATTTTATTATTATTATTATTATTATTATTATTATTATTATTATTTACATAATATTATTCTAGCACGCCTAAATTTGTTTGCTTGTCTATATTTACATGGTTAATATAGAATGCATTATTATTTTAATACAAAACAAATATAATGACGTTAGTAATGACAATAATTAGTCATACATTATTCATAAGGCATATTATTTTTCATTGCTCCAGTCTGTCATATTTTTAATGTGTCATATACGACAATTTGATTGTGTTAAATAAAAAACATTATTTTATTATTATTATTATTATTATTATTATTATTATTATTATATTTTTGTGATTAATATAGAATAATATTCCACTACTACTATTAATCCAGAAATTATTTTATTTTATTTTATTTTATTATTATATTTATTTTTTTATTTTATTTATTTATTTATTTATTTTATTTTATTTTTTGCAAAGGGGGGGGGGGAAACAAACAAACAAACAAACAAACAAACAAAAAAAAAAAACTATTGATTCAAATCCAGCATCACCTCTTTATTTTATGCACATATTGATGCTTACTAACATGTGATGACAGAATGAGATTTCGCCACTAACAACAGATATGGCAGGTTGTATTTACTGGCCTAGTCTTGAAAATCCCTTTGAGAGCAATTCACAATGTCAGGTTGACAGCTGTCAATTCATGCCAAGACAACATCTGGTGGAATCTATACGCTTTCAGTAGTGATTTTAGCTGATGAAGTCCCCTAGTGGCAGCACAAGCCTGCCAGTGACTCTCACACTACGTTAGCGAGACTATTTCTCAAAGTAGGCCTTGTTAGAAACTGCAGCCTAGACAAGTCCTCCCTAAATTGAGCATGCAATTTGCCTTCATTTGTTAAGTGAAAATACAAAAAAGAGAAAACAGAAAATCAGCAGTAAACAAATACGCATGGCTGCTTGTGGTGATGGTGCAGCAGTTTACGTCTGACACCCGTTTATTTCTGCGATCCAAAGGAAGCTGGAAAGACCAGGCTGGCAGAGAGTGAACATGAAGGACACAGACTGTCTCTGTCATTAGCTCTGTTCACAATCCTAGTGAGCTGTCTTGCTGTGTACTTGTTACATAGACAGCAGCCAAGAGTCTCTATTCACAGTTGATTTCAGCAGTTTGACATTAGCACTGGTTGCTAAGCTAATAATGCCAGACTCTAATAAACATAAAAATACAAATACATAGTGAAATATTGTGATCACAAAGACAACTAGTTGGTTTGACCTATATTTCTCACCAAAATATTTGCACTTTTAACTTTGCATTTTTTTATTTTTATTATATTTTTTAATGTTGGGTCTACCAGTAAATGGTTCCATTTGGTGGGTCTCCTAACAAGAAGCATATTTACTGTAAAATAAAATAAAATAAAATAAAAACAATGACAACTAAATGTATTCCCAAAACTTATTAATTTGAGGCCAATATTTATTTATTTATTTATTTAGTTAGTTAGTTAGTTAGTTCCCCTGTCAGTCCTCACTTCGAGTCACGTCGGATGACTGACGAAACTGGGATCTCGCTTAGAGAGAACAATCCACTTCGAGTGTAAACTAAACGAGCCAATGCACATTGGAATGCGATGATTGCATCCAGCTGCCGCTGATCACAGTGTAAGTATAAGTAGGCAGCAGGTGCAACGCATATTCAGCTTTTCGCTTCAGATTCAAGCAAACACATCGTTTTGCTCCTGACTACTCTACTGAGAGAAGAAGACTGAACGAATTCAGCGTGCTCTTTGGCGCTCTTGGTGTTGGTGGTACGGCGCTTCAGCGGTGGTGGTTTTCCCTTGTCGAGTGGGTTGCACACAGCAGGCTGCACTACACCCTGTTTGTGTTGCAGGCAGCCATCTCCCCTGTGCGCTTCAGCACGCTAAAAGAGCTTTTTCTCTAAAAGAGCATTAACGGGTGCGTCTTTTTAAAGACAACGTTGCGTCTGGCAACCTCGACGTTACGTCTTTATAAAGACGAATTGGGTCTTGCTATAGAGAACGTACCACCCATGCGTTTCTGGATGCGGTCGTTACCTGGCGCTGGGTGATGGTCACGATCACTGCCTCACGTGTCTGGGCATAAAAGCACGCTGAGGTGGCGTTCGTGGATGAGTTAACTTCTCCTTGCGGGAAGATAATTATCTCGGAGCTGCAGACCTGGCTTCGTTACCTCAAAAAGGGGCGGAGCGCCGTTGCCTGCCTTGATCTGGCTCTCGTCCTGGCTGCAGACAGGCGAAGACTACTTTAGGCGGTAGTACGGGTGGTCTGAGGGTTATAGTGGTGGCAAACCCTCTAGGGAACCAACCCTTGAGGGACCATCTCTCCTCTTGCGCTCCGCAACCAGTTGAGCGGCCGAGGGAACGCACTGGGCCCTCTCAAAAAGCATACCAGTGGTATCCTTCGGTGCTCCTACCGACGACCAGATGTCGATTGCTGCATCGGAGGGTAAGCCAGAGTTTTCTGGAGAGGAAGATTCGGCTGCGCTGCTGTCCCCTGGGACTGTAGCAATGCCTGAATCGGATCCGGAAATGATGGCTGTGGTTGCCCGGGCCGCCGTGAGTGTAGGGCTCGAGTGGAGACCTCCACCGTGTCCCGAGCCCTCAAGGTTGGACGACTGGTTCTTTGGGGTGGTCCGCGCTGGTTCTCAGCGCCCTGCCTCAATGCCATTCTTCCCGGAGGTGCATGAGGGGCTTACCAGGTCATGGATGGCACCTTTTTCTGCCAGAAACCGACCTGCTAACTCCTCCTCCCTCACCACTCTTGACGGTGGTGCAGCTAGGGGCTATACAGGGGTCCACCCGGTGGAGCGGTCGGTTGCGATGCAATTGTGTCCTAATACCGCCTCCACCCGGCAGGGTGAACTGTGCCTCCCCTCCCAGGTCTGTAGGTACTCGTCTGATCTGTCCGGCGACGCTTATGTGGCCTATGGAGAAGCTTCTCTGCCTTACACGCTATGGCGTTACTGCAGGTTCTTCAGGCTAAAGCACTGGGGGACCTGCACGAGGGTGGTCACGGCCCGGAAGTTCTAAAAGGAGCTCTGAACCGCACTGACCTCGCGCTCGGAGTGATGAAGGTCACTGCGAGTTCTCTGGGTCGTGTGATGCCCACACTTGTGGTCCAGAAGCGTAATTTCTGGCTGTGTCTGGTCAACATGAGGGACGCCGGCAGCTCGGTTCCTCAATGTCCCTGTATCCCAGACCGGCCTCTTCGGCGAAGCAGTCGAGAACCGGACCCAGCAGTTCTCGGCTGCACAGGAGCAGACTGAGGTGCAAGTCCTGCCTCGGCAGGCAGCTGCTGCCTCCACCCGTCCGTCAGTTGCAGCGCCCCAGGCTGCTCGTCGCTGAGGGCGGCCCCCTGCGTCCACCACCGCTCCCGTGCCGCATCTGCAGCAGCCTCAAGCAAGCTGCGCCGTGGAGCTGGGCGTAGGCAGGCCGCCCCGCCCGTCCGGGCCTCCGTCAACCTGGCAGTGAGCGCAAGAGCAAGAGGCTCAGGATGAGCGACCCAGAGGAAGAGGGAACTGCTCTTTGGGGGGTGTGAATGCACCTCTCCCTCCCCGGGAGGAGGGTTGGGTGGAGGATCTGGTTTCCAGAAAAATCTCGACAGGAGAGCGGGTTTCTCTGTCTCTGGATCCCAAGAGGGCATGGAGAGTCGCGGCCGGACCAACACCGGACCACACTCATCCTCCTCTCTCACCAGCAGGCAGCAGCGGGTGGTTCGAGAGTGTCATCAAAGGAGTGTCATCCTACTGGCGAAGGATGCGATAGAGCCGGTCCCTCCAGCCGATATGGAGACGGGGTTTTATAGCCCCTACTTCATTGTACCCAAGAAAGCCAGTGGGTTACAACCGATCTTAGACTTGCGCGTCTTGAACCGGGCCCTTCGAAGTGGTTACCGTTCAAGATGTTGACGCAGTTATGCATCTTCAGGTGCATCCGTCCCTGAGTTTGGTTTGCAGCGATCGACCTGAAGGACGTGTACTTTCTTGTGTGGATCCTTCCGCACCACAGACCATTGCTGCGGTTCGCGTTTGAAGAACGAGCATATCAGCACAAGGTCCTGCCATCCGGGCTGTCCCTGTCACCCCGCATCTTCACGAAAGTTGCGGAGACTGCCCTTATTCCCCTGAGAGAACAGGGTGTCTGCAGGGACTTGGTGCGCTCGCACTTCAGCCGGTTGGGCCTTCGGGTCAACTGGGGAGAGAGCAAACTCTCCTCGGAGAGGATCTCTTTTCTCGGTATGAAGTTGGATTCGGTCGAGCATGCCTCACACAAGGACGTGCTCAGTTGGTGTTGAACTGCTGAATATGTTCAGGAGCAGGACGGCGGTCCCACTGAAATGGTTTCAGAGACTCCTGGGGCATATGGCAGCTGCAGCGGCAGTCACGCTGCTAGGGCTGCTTCATGAGACCAGTTGGTCTACGCTCCCATCTCATGTCGCAATTTGCCCGCCACCTCCTCCTCTGGAGTCAGAAGCATCTGAGGTTGCTTCATGCCATTCACATTTCTGGTCTGCACAACCGGGCAGCCGACGAGCTGTCCTGAGCTGCACTCCCAGAAGAATTGAGACTCCATCCCCAGATGCCAGCTGATTAGGAGATGTTTTAGGGTAGACCTGTCCCTCTCCAGAGACCTCTCACTGCCAGTTGTTTACTCCCTGGCCGAGGAAGCACTCGGCACGGACACACTGCCACACAGCTGGCCGCGGGGCCTGCGCAAGTATGCATTTCGCCCAGTGAGCCTTCTCACACAGACACTGTACAAGATCAGGGAGGACGAGGAGCAGGTCATTCTCGTGGTGCCATACTGGCCAACTCGGACTTGGTTCCCAGAACTAATGCTCCTCGTGACAGCCTCTCCTTGGCAGATTCCTCTGAGGAAGGATCTACTGACTCAGAGATGGGGCACCTTGTGGCACCCGCGGAGGTTCTAGGTGACCTACCCCAAGAGGTAGTTGACACCATCACTTCAGAGAGAGTGCAGTCTACGAGACATGCTTATGCCTTGAAGTGGAACCTGTTTGTCGAGTGGTGCTCTTCTCATCGAGAAGACCCCCGGAAGTGCCCGATCAGAGTCGTGCTGTCCTTTTTGCAGCAAGGGTTGGAGCGAAGGCTGTCTCCCTCCACCCTTAAAGTCTATGTGGCTGCGATTGCTGCCAACCACGACCCCGTGGAAGGGAAGTCGGTGGGGAAGCATGACTTGGTCATCAGGTTCCTTGGGGGGGGGGGTGAGAAGGTTAAATCCTCCACGGCCCCCCTCTTTACCCTCTTGGGACCTGTCTCTAGTGCTCTGAGCACTACAGCAGGGCCCATTTGAGCCTTTGCAGACAGTCGAGCTGAAATTTATTTCAATGAAGACTCTGCTCCTGGTTGCATTGGCTTCCATCAAGAGGGTAGGGAACCTGCACACATTTTCGGTCGACGATTCATGCCTAGAGTTTGGGCCGGCTGACTCCCAGGTAATCCTGAGGACCCGGCCCAGCTATGTGCACAAGGTTCCCACTACTCCCTTCAGGGATCAGGTGGTGAGCCTGCAGGTGCTGCCCCCGGAAGAGGCAGACCCAGCCTTAGCTTTGCTTTGTCCCGTCCGAGCATTGTGTTGCTACGTTGACAGGACGCGAAGCTTCAGGACCTCAGACCAGCTCTTTGTCTGTCACGGAGGCCGGCAGAAGGGGAATGCCGTCTCTGAGCAGAGGATGGCCCACTGCTTATCAAGCACAGGATGTGCCCTGCCTGTTCAGGTTGAGAACTCACTCTACTAGAAGTGTTGCATCCTCCTGGGCTCTGGCTCGCGGCGCCTCACTGGCAGATATTTGTAGTGCTGCGGGCTGGACGACCCCTAACACATTTGCCAGATTCTATAGCCTTCGTGTGGAGCCAGTATCCTCCTGTGTTCTCACCTCAAACGGGTAGAAGCACTGAGAGGCCCCGGCTTTGCATCGGCTTGCTATAACTGCTCCAGAGAGTCCATACAGCAGACCCTGTCGAGCTCCTCCGTCCCCTCGGCAGCCAGACGTGGCGGAGCATCCGGCGCCAGTCCCTCACTCGATTGAATCCGTGAGAACCGGTAGAGGGCTGGGTTCCATATGTAGAGACCTAATTGAATCCCATATGTGTAAAGTCCACGGTATAGCCACAGAGCCCGTGTTTCCCTGTCAGTCAGTTTGCATTCTTAAGAGGATTACAATCACCTCTAATCTTCCATATGCACCTAAACGGTTGTTCATATGTGTAAGCGCTTCCGAAACATCCGTCGGGAAGGATGGGGCTTCCGCACGTTCGTCTTCCAAGTGAATGGGTATGTTTCCCAGTGTTATCCAAGTTCACTGAGTTTGTAGTGCTACAACGATAGTGACTGGCCTTCTTGTTGCGAGACCCGGCCTACACCAAAAGGGGATACTGGAGGCTCGCACAGGACACTGTAAGGGGCAGCATCCATGGCGCTTTGGTAGGGATCCCAATTTCGTCGGTCATCCGACGTGACTCAGAGTGACCGAGTGAAAGGGGAACGTCTCGGTTACGTATGTAACCCTCGTTCCCTGAAGGAGGGAACGGAGACATCACGTCCCGTCGCCATGGCTCCTGTACCGCCGCTGAGCGGCCGGGTCACCGGCTCGGCTCCTCAGCGAAAAACCTGAATATGCGTTGCACCTGCTTCCTACTTATACTCATGCTGTGATCAGCTGCAGCTGGATGCAATCATCGCATGCCAATGTGCAATTTACACTCGAAGTCGATTGGTTTCTCTAAGCGAGATCCCAATTTCGTCGGTCATCCGACGTAACGTCTCCGTTCCCTCCTTCAGGGATCAAGGGTTACCTACGTAACCGAGACGTTAGTTAGTTAGTTAGTTAGTTAGTTAAATTTATGTTTCCTCATTTTAGTTAAATTGCTTTAATGGTAAATGAGTTACATTGTGGCAATGATTTAACTAATTAATAAAAATAAAATAAAATAAAATAAAATAAAATAAACAATGACT
The DNA here is from genome assembly GCA_039654775.1 of Spinibarbus caldwelli. Lineage (NCBI taxonomy): Eukaryota > Metazoa > Chordata > Actinopteri > Cypriniformes > Cyprinidae > Spinibarbus > Spinibarbus caldwelli. Next base: position 21,495,392 of record CM077253.1, on the reverse strand, counting down.
ACTTTTTCTTTTTTTTTTGTTCCCAAAACTTATTAATTTGAGTTCACTCTTTCTTTCTTTCTTTCTTTCTTTCTTTCTTTCTTTCTTTCTTTTTCTTTCTTTCTTTCTTTCTTTCTTTCTTTGTTTAGTCAGTTAGTTAGTTAATTATGTTAATTTTAGTTAAATGGCTTTAATGGTAAATGAGAAGTGTGGCAATGATTTAATTAACCAAATAATTATATTATATTATATTATATCATATTATATTATATTATATTATATTATATTATCATAAGAAAAATATTCTGATTATTATATTATTATAAGAAAAATGGATGTGGCTTGGTTCTTTTCATCGGTTTTTGATTGGATGTTGAGATGTGGGTGTCGCTCTCAAAAGTGAAGCTTGAAGAGGCAGAGTTCTCCAAAATAATTTGAGAATCTATCATGCGTTACTAGAGAAAAGTCTGTAGTTTTCACTGAAACTTCCAGTAAACAAAATAAATAAATTAAAAAAAAAAAATAAAAAAAAGGATCTATGAAATCCATTTAGAAAATAGATAAGGTAAAAATTTCATTGTCTAGGTAGGCAGCTCACTAGGTTTTGGATCAGAACAGAATATGAAGCACAATGCCTGAGACTCTAAAAGTCTGACACACACACACACACACACACACATGTATTAAGTAATAGCGAGCTAAAACTGTGCTGACATTAGGCCAGGCCTTGTGTCCGCTAACCCCAAGATGACTGCCGGAGCTAATGTGTAAAGCTGAAAGGATGTAGTCTACACATTATATAGAGTTGCTAAGCTGCACTAGCAGAGAGCGGATCTAATTGGACCACAGGTTTCCATGGAGAGCAATTTGTTCCTGTTCTCAGCAGCGACCTTCATTGAAATATAATGTGAACTGTGGCTTCACCTCAGAAACTATTCAATAATTTGTCCATGTGTTTCAAAGTATGAAGACGAGACGAAGAATGAAGGAAGGGCCATGAGCAGAAAGGGCAGAAAATGTATTCACTAACTGCTCGGCCCATATTAGACACTTTTCATGCTCTTTGTGGCCTTTAGATTATAATGCAGTTCTGTGAATATTAAATAATTTGTTGCAATAAATGGCGTGAGGGGCAAAAACTGATTATATTCCCTGCTGGCTTTGAGAAAAAAGACTTTAAAAAGGCTCAATTCTACACACAATGTAATAATTAAACATATTTCTCCTGCATTATTGAGGTGCGGGGAATGTAAAGACCTTCATTTCACAGCACGAGTCTCATGCTGGGTCTATGGAGACCAGGGGTCAAGGTTTGCCCGTTAGTTTTGCAAATTAGTCCCTGTTGGCAGATAAGCCATTGCAGGGAAAAAAAAATGTCAATGTCTCAGTTGATGACCATTCAAATGTAACTGCATATTGTTTTTTTTTTTTTTTTTTTTTTTTGAAAGGAACACATAAATACAAATTTTTAACTCTCTCTCTCTCTCTCTCTCTCTCTCTCTCTCTCTCTCTCTCTTCACACACACACAAACACACACATACATAATGTACACACAGGATATAATGTATAAATATAATAAATAAATTCTATAAATAAAACAGTAGTACTGAGTGCACATACGTGCATGTGTATATTACAAACCATAAATAAACCATAATCTTTACATATACATGTTTAATCTAATGCATATTTCTTATTGTATAAATATATACATATATACATATTTATACACTATACTCTCTTTATATAAATATAAAATGTATTATATTTATATACATGCACATGCACATATCAGTCTTATTTTAGAATCTGTCATTTGATTATTTTTTTATAATTTTTAACTTAGTTTTTATTTTTTCCCATTGATTTTCATTGTTATTTCATGTGTTTAAGTTACAGTTTAATTATTTGTTGTCTTTTGTTTCTCTCTCTTTATATAAATATAACCTCTTTATATAATCTCTTTACATAAATTTAACATTTATTTATTATCTTTGTGAATGTTATACTCACACCAGTGTTATTTTAGTGTCACTGACATACTATATTTTATATTATTTAAATATTTTAAATATTTTACTATTTAATAGTTTATATATATATATATATATATATATATATATATATATATATATATATATATATATATATATATATATATATATATATTGTTTTATTTTTAGTTTTAATGTATGTTGTAATGTCTATATTATTTAGAACAAGTTAAACTAAACGAAAATGGGAAAAGGTTTTTTTTTTTGTTTTTTTGTTTTTTTTCCGGCAACCAGCTGAAATAAAATTATGTATGTACATGTGTGTGTGTGTGTATATATATATATATATATACACACACACACACACACACACACACACACATACACACACATATATAAAGAGTATTATACAGATATGGTACACATATTGCAAAAGACTTGAAAGCAGCAGCACCTTCACAAGATTCATAACTGTCTGTGTGCCCCTGAGTGACATCATTAATAGTCCAGAGACCACAGCCACACGCTGGATTTCATTACGTCCCCTCCAAGAGACAAGGCGTGTTACAGAGCCCCGAGTGCTTTATTAAAACCCTGTGACCTTCACATCATATTCACATCCTCCATAAAAACAATCCATAAAGACACAAGTTCCCTGCTGACAAGGGCCTATGAAGGGCAGAGCCTGAAGTGGCTCCTCTTGGGCTAGTGTGTTACGCTCGAGTCATCTGCTCACCTGTTTCACCCATAATTCAATCTAGACTGACCATGGGGAGCACTTTTCCGGTGGACAAGTCAAAGTGTGAACTTGCTGTCAAAATCAAAAATTTGAAATTATTACTCATTTAACTGGTTTACGAAGGCAGATGTTTGTGTCGCCAAACTTCATTTCCCATCATCCTCTGTGGAAGTACTTTGAAGAGTCAATCACTGTTCATTATGCTACATTAGTATTAAACCACATCCTGTCTTTTTTTGGAAAGTAAAAAAAAAAAAAAAAAAAGTAGGAAACAGATTTGTTTTTATACAGTGAGCCTGTTTTAAACTTAAAAATAAGAAAAAGAAAAAAAAGGAAAAAAAGGAAAAAAAACAATAAATAAATCTTGTAATCGTGGCTTATGAGCTCAAACTGAATAGGTAGTATTGCTACATTATTATTAAATAAAAAACTAATAATATAACAAATAACAAATAATTAAAATAGCTTAATTTTTTTAATATGTAATTTATTTTAAAATAAAATAAATAAAATTGAATTAACAATTATCCAGTGAGCCCATTTTACACTGACAAAAATCATTATGAAAACAAACAAAAAAAAAAGTCCTGTCATTATGACTTCTGAACTCATATAAATTATTATTAAATAAAATCTAAAATAAAAATGCTAATAATATAACCTAATATAAAATAGTAAAAATAAATAACCTTATTTAAATAACTGTTTTTAAAAAAGTAATTGTATTCCAATAAATAATTTAAATAAAAAAAATTATCCAGTGAGCCAATTTTACATTGACAAAAATTATCTAAAAACAAAGGCATGTCATAAACATGATTTCATAACTCGTGAAAAGAAACAAAACATAAAGTATTAAATAAAAATGCTAATAATATAATTTCATATAAAAATAGCTTAAATAAATCAAATTTGAAACTATCCAGTGAGTCCATTGCACACTGACCAAAATCATTTGAAAACATAAACGTGATTATTTCTTAAATATATATATATATATTTTAAATATTTGTAAATAAGTAAAATGAAATAAAACTACAAATAAAATAAACTATATAAAATACTAACAAACAAATGAGCAAGCAAGCAAGTAAACAAATAAATAAATAAATAAATATCTTCTTAGTGCAACTTCAGATTTCAGACATTTACTATTCAAGTAATTATTTACTGTATTATATTTCATTTCCCTGCTCATGGTTCAATTTTCAACAAAACCTCACCCACATAGGCTACTTTTGACCATGTAGTCAATTAAAATGTGTTAGATGTAGATATTACCTATCTAACTAGACAGCAGCCTATAGTCGGCAATAGACTGAAAAACACGCATATGTGATACATATAGTCAGGGACCTGCCTTGAGGGTTGTGATGGGACGCACCGGTCCCAGGCTTATTGTTAGTTTCAGTCCATTCCTGGGTTCATTTGAAGCTCTGTGCCTTGTGCCGCCCATCTCTCCCTCTCCAGTTGCAGAACACAGTGCCTACGGTAATCAATGGTGATGAATGAGAGGGAAGGCTTTCTTTATTCTGCTCCTCACTGAATAGAAAGTTTCCATTATCTCTCACAATGTATTCACTCTATCAAAGTGACAGGGTTCAGGGCAGCCACACTCCACTGCCCTCCCCCGTACCCTACCTTTCCACGTCGGCAGGCTCCAGAACAAGGCGAGAGTTACAAAGGGGAACTTCTAATGTGTCGACACGTATTTGAGCCATGTGGCACGGACCGTCCCGAACTGATGCTGCCGAATGGAGAAGTTTAATTTGACCTAAGAGGTTGGTTTAAAAGCCAAACAGCTCATTTCCCAGCACAGTGGTTATTGGAACTTTGTAATTATTAGTACTGTAGCCCACCTGCCTCCTCGGTTCTCCAACCATTTAGAAATAAAGTACTACCTGCTGTGACAGGTCAAGCTGAGCGCTGTTGTTTTGAATCAGTGTTAGGCCTTGAGCTGGCAAAATAAACCTGAAGAAGGTATTTGCCCTGTGGTGAGACGGCCGCCCATGAATGTGAAGTGTTGGCCCTCTGGCAGAAGAGTCTGACCTCCAGACAGAATCCAGAACACCCCTGAGGGTGTAAGCATGAGCTTACCATGATCTAAATCTTCTGTTTTGTTGACGTGCCAATATTGTAACAATAAACCACTGCTGCTACTTTTGCCTCTGCTCTGTGAAACATTGCTAGGGTTTTCTAACAACACAACACAGTAAAATTAACCAGAAAATGGTCAAAGCAAGCAGCACTTAATGCTTTATTCCCTACCTGATCTCATGACGAAAACGTACCTGTGGGAACTTTTTCGCAAGATGCGAAATACATACCAATAAGTACATATCGCTGCAGTTTCCAACAGAAATGAACTCTAGAGGCGATAAAACAGCAAGCACTTGTAATTGTTTTTGTACACAGTTATATTATAGCTCCATATGTTTCGCTTTTCGGACGTAACAAGCTTGATCAGTAGTTCAGCCGGCACGGAACTGGACTTAGGATGTGGAATATGTGAGTACGAATCCTGTCAAAAACATGACTCACGATGAAAGAGCTGAAAGATGAGAGACTGAAAAACAAGCTAAAATGGCAATTCATGTCACAATCACTTTTGTTCATACTATCGGGTAGGTTTAGGTTTAGTGCAGATGGTATGTTATTTTATAACATCACAGAGCATTAGATATTAGGCATTAGATAAATGTACCAAATGTACGTTCATCTGTTCTGGGGGAAAAAAAACAAAAAACTGAACACTCTTTTAGCACCACTCAGTGGACATTTCACATTGAATATGTCATAAAACGAACATGGCGGTAAAAGTTCCCACAGGTACGTTTTTGTCATGAGTTCAGGTTGTTAAATTGCCTTCTTTTTCTGATTTAAAGGTGCAGTATGTAACATTGACAGCTAGCGGTTGAAATGTTTCAAAATATTGGAGAGAAATAGTTGTTTCTCCAGCCCTCTCCTATTCAGACTCGACACGGGTTGCCAGATTGAGGACATGTAACAGGAATGAGCACAACTGACAACAGAAGATGATGAGCCTTACACTGTAAGTTCTGTAAGTTCGTTTCTGGCTTTCATGGCCTGCAATATGCTGTGTTTTCCACCAACTGGCAACCTGAGGTGCTGAAATCCTATTGGGTAAAATGGCAGTAGGCAGAGTCAAACAGACCAAAACAAGAACAAACATTTAACATTTAAAAAAAAAAAAAAAATATATATATATATATATATATATATATATATATATATATATATATATATATATATATATATATATATATATATATATATATTATGTAAAACATATGCGTGAGCAAATCTTTTGCAGAAAGATCAATAATGTGCATTTAGAAAATACAATTCCAACTAGAAAGAAGATTAATATTGCTGTCAATCAACAAAAAGCTTATTTTAGTATCATTTATATAATATTATAGTATTCATTAATATTTTAAATTAGGTTTTATTTTATATATTCAGCTATTGTTTTAATTTTACTTTTTTGTAGTCATTTTGTTATGTACTTTGGTAATTATTATTATTATTATTATTATTATTATTATTAAAATATTTATATTTAGTTTCAATAAAAAACATTTTGAAGTAAATTTTAAGTCATTTTAGTACTTCAGCTTACAAGGTAACATTTTCATCTAACATTTATATTTTATTTCAGCTTTATTTCAGTTAACAAATATGATTTAAAATAGTTTTTAGTTTTATTTAGCAATGTACTTTACCTTCGTACTTTCCAGCAAGGTGAATTACCCCTCCATTAGCGGTATTCACTGTACCCACATTGACCTGAAGGCAGCTAAACCTTCACAAGCACAAACGGCGCATTATGACAGAGGTGAAACTCGCAGGGCCGCACCAAACCTACCTAAATAGCGGCGGAGTTGCTAATAGTCACAGTGCGGCTTTACTTCCCTTATGTTACATTACCTTCAGCGTGGGGTAATTTCTCGCTTGGCTTACAAGCATTAGCTATAATATCCTTGTCATTCTGCATAAACCTATTACCTAGCCAGACACCAAAAAGCCATTCATGGGTCTAAAAGCTTTTTCAAGGCGACTGCACCTTAAAAGTAATAGGATAGTAGGCAGCCTACACGTGCAGCTGATAACGTGGGAGAGATGGACTTTCAGATCGTACGTAGTTTTCTTGCTCAGTCTATTGAGAAAATGTCTCCATTATCTCTGGTGGTAGACGACGTCTGTTTGGAATTGGCGGTTAAGCACTTTTTTGGCAGCGTTCTATCAGTGATGTAATGAAATGCGATATCCTTAGGACATAGAAGTGTCGAAGTAATTATTAATATTAGCACAAGACCAAAGTGAGGCGTTCAGCTGTGACTAACTTCAAACGTCATTTCAAATGAAATGATACATCCAGTCAAATCAGCCTTCAGAATGTCATTTAGTCATATCACTTCCCATAGAGTGAAATTATGATCCCACTGCTAGTATCTGAACACACAGTATCACAAATCACTGCAGTGATGGATGGCACTTGTCAGACTTGCCATTGGTCTGCTTTTTAACAACAGAATAGCCATTTAGAGTCTCTAAAACACAGTCAAGAATGCAAAACTAAAGGTACGTTTACACAACAATGATGTACTAAAGACTGAAAAGTTGTTCCATTGCAGTTTTGACAAGTTTTGTCATCAAAACAACCCCCGTTCACACGGATACACAAAACGCTGTATTATGCACGCCAGGCCAGTAGATGGCGATGTCAAATTGTATAGACACACTAACACGTAATACATATGCACATGATATCACCGTTTTCCTAAATTCATGATAACGAGAACGAGACAACGGTTTTCAAAAACTTGCACTTTGAATCCCATTTTCGTTTTCAGGCCCTCAAAATGCTGTTGTCGTGTAAATATATATATATATATATATATATATATATATATATATATATATATATATATATATGAAGAGTTTGGTTCCAAAACGCGAAAAACGCCATTTTTTAAAAAAAAATAAAATAAATAAACAAAAGTGTTTCCGCCCAAATTCAGTATTGTATCTGGTCGGTATTGAAAAGTCAATTTTTAATTTTATGCAAAATGCGATATCCGCCGAGTTATTAGGTCATGTTTTCTCCTTTTTTTTCCAAACCGCGACAAACGCCAGTCTCCCTTCTCAGCAGAACGCGATATATCCACTCAACCAATCACAGCGCACCATTCCACACATTGTAAACAGTACTGGCAGTGCTTTGAATACACCCAGCATCCTGATTTTCCTAACCTACTTTGTACTTTGTGATCAACAAACAAACAAAAAGGGCTGCACGATAAATCGCATGTGATTGTCATGCGCATCTCAGTAAAGCCGGTTTTGTGAGTAGTAAATCTCCATCAAGTGCTTTCAGATGGAGCGGCATTTAAAACACAGAGCCGTAGATCACTCACAAGTTACGCAATATTGCATTCATAATTGAAGATGAATCGCATTCGATTATGAACGCGATATTGCGTAGCTTGTCAGTGTAAGTGTTTTTACTGATTTTGTTAAGCTCTCCCTCCAAATTAATGAGGCGGCCAAGACGGCGGCGATGTAGGTGATTGTGTGTTTGCTCTTCAGGGAAATAAAGGTGAAGTGGTGATATAACCAACTGCTTAGACTGGTGATAACGCAGACATAATAAGTGAAAAAGTCATATAGTTCCCTTTTGACATCTTTATGCATGGGAAAAAGAAGAATGTTAAAAAAGCTTGACTTGACAACATGGCTTCCAAGGCGTCTGATACGGTCGATCAGTTTGAGAATTCAGCATCGGCCTCTAGTAGTACTGGACTGGAGTTTCAGCGAGATACAGAATCACAATGGTTTGATGCATGTCCAGACTTTGATAATGAGGTTGTTGTCGCTGCCCTTTCTGATTCTAACGTTAGTGGAAATACTAATGAGGAGGTCTTGGCTGCAATACGCGAACTGGCTTTAAAGCACGACAAGACTTTTCAAAAGATTTCAGCAATCAAAACTACCACCGAAGCAACCTTGAAATAAATCAAAAGTCTGACAGCGACGGTGAAACAGCTTATTGTGGATGTCGGTGTTCATAAAGAGGCTCTTAATCATCTGGAATCAGAGGTCCACGCTTTGAAAAAGGAAAACAAATCATTGAAAGCAAGTATACAGGAATGTAGCCGTTACAGTTGGAGATAGTGTCTAAAGTTGCATGGCGTTGCGGAAAAAGATGGAGAGGATGTCTGAAGTGTGGTTCTTAACATACTAGAGAAGATCGCTTCTGGAATTGGAGACAGGCTACAAGACGATGTCGCTCACCGTCTGGGACCGAAACGAGCGGATGGTAAGACCAGATCAGTCATAATCCTCTTCTCACTGCGTCGCATCCGTGACATGATTTGGGGCGCTGCCAAAGACTGCAAATTTCTAACTGAAAATAGACTGTGTCTTTCGGAGCCTCTGTCTCCTGACGATAGAGCAGCACGGGACAGGCTATAGCCTCTCGTGAAGAAGGCACACGAGGAGGGCAAGAGAGCACGCTTCCGCAGCTCTTTCGCTTTGATTGATGGGTAGCAAGTCTTCTACTCAGATGTTACCTAAGCTGAGCTACTGACTGCACCGGATACCTCTCTCACGCAATGCTCTAAAACGCGTAAAACGGTTAACAACACTATCTGCATAAAAACTCTTTTAAGTTGTGTGTAACATGGAAATTCTTTATGTTTGATCCTCCATAATTGTTGTCAACCTTAATATTAACCTTGACTTTTTTCTTTAATTGTTTTTCATCTTTAAGTTAATATATTTTATAGGTTATTAACCACCTCTCCCTTTACATTTAGGGTAAAATTAAAGAAAGCTATTCTTTTGTTGTTTTTGTTTAAATTGTTTGGTGGTTCTTCTTATGGAGTATAAGTTCAAATCTTTGTCTATTGTAACATTGAATGTTCGAGGTTTGCGGGACAGTGTGAAAAGAAAAGCTATTTTTTATTTTGTAAAAGAAGTGCAGCTGATCTTATCTTTCTTCAAGAAATTCACTCAAGGAAACGGATGTTAGGTTTTGGAGGAATCAGTGGGGAAACTCAATTTTCTTTAGTCACGGCAGCAATCACTCTGCTGGGACTGCTATAATGTTACACCGTTTTAAAGGAACTGTTTTAGAAACTTTGAGTTCTGATGACGGCAGATGGGTTATTGCTGTAATCAAACAAGATAATAACCTTCATAACTTGCTGTGCATATGGTCACAACTCTCGGGCAACTAACAGAGTAATATTCTCTTATCTAGTGGATAAACTTAGGAATTTAAATAAAAAATATACTGATGCTTATTTTATTCTAGACTTCAACGAATGTATGGATGATTATCTGGATAGATACCCCCCTAGACTTGACTGCGGATTGAATAATGATTTAATTTTTTCTCTTTGCACGGATCTCTCCCTGACTGATGCATGTCGGTTCTTTAATCCTTATACGAAGGATTTTACCTGGTCAAATAAAACTTTATCTCTTAGATCTAGGATTGATTTATTTTTAATTTCTTCTTCTATTCTGAGTTACGTAAAAGATATTTCTCACCCACAGAATATTTTTTTAGATCTGTTTTGGACTGTTTTGACTTGATCTGTGGATATTTCTATGCATATGAAATGATTGTTTTTTTTTTTGTTTTTTTTTTTGTTTTTTTGTTTTTTCCCCACTGGAGAAAGCAGTATAATGGAAAGAGTTCTCATATTTTAGCTGGAAGCAATGGTTAAAAATTGAAAACATCTTAGTGATGAAGTTGTTTATTACAAAGATGCAGCTTTTGGCTTTACAAAATGTTATTTGATGGACTGAAATTGTGTGGATTACTTGTGGATTATTGAGATATTTTTATCAGCTGTTTCGATTTTCATTCTGACGGCACCTATTCACTGCAGAGGATCCAGTATACTTTATGTAGTGAAGCATACTGGATCCTCTGAAAAGAAGTAAACTTTGAGTGGTGTATTATTTGAGCGATAAAGTTTTCATCATTTTTACAGTCATTTCTGAGATTATAGCATTACACTCCCTTACGAAAAAAGAAGTATTCTTCAAGTTCATTTTATCTTAAGTAAAGTTCAAGTGTATTTTCAGAGTAGTAAGTATGGTAGTATATTTTCTCAAAATATACTTTATATAGTAAGTATGCTAAAATCAATGTAACTTGTCAGTTCACTATTTCAATACTTCTTAGGACAAATTTGGCCAACTTTTTAGTTTAAAAAAATATATTTTTAAGTATAAAGTGTAACAAAAATTAACATTGAGTACAGAACTACTTAAAAGTTTTTCATTTGTATTGCAACTATACTGTGAACTATATTATAAAGAAATGTACAGGCTTTTCTAGTTATATACTTTTAGCCCTCCTTTTAGTTTATCAAAGATATATATTTTTACTCTCAATAAACTAATAGTTATTATTTACAAGTATGCTTGCAGGATGGTTATTATACTGCAATTTTACTTGTAAGTTTTAAGTGAACTTAACAACATGCGTATAGTTTATTATTTGTATATTATTTTTGCACTTTAAGTGTACTACTTGGTTCATATTTAAGTATTAATTTTATACTTGATATATATTTGAATTGCAAAATTGGATATAACTGCACAAAAAATTTTAGTAAGCAATTTTATTAACATTATGGGCCAGATTGCGCCAGTGCAAACCATCTTTTGCCATTAAAATAGTGCTGTCAGGATTTACTGAAGACACACAGTGAAGAATTAGCACTGAAAGGTGTGGACACAATTATTTTTGCGCCTGACCTTATTGAATATGCATTTGTAGGAGTTTCCCTTTCAGACGCAAAATTAATGGGAGGAGAGTATTAAAATGAATCATGCAACACAATTTACTAGTGTTTGTGCTTGTCAAATTACTGGTATTTGCACCATTATTTAACGCCTAAAAAAAAGTATGTCTTAAACCAGGCAGTAATTTGCACTGGTCATTATGGAAATGATCTGGCTGCGTCTGTGTTCTTTAATGTGCACATTGTCAGTAAATCACATGCAGAATTTTTCCCTCCCATCGGCGTTTTAAAGGAATTGCGCTCTAACACTAATTTGCCCTGTTTAGTAAATCTGTCCCTAAAATGTTAATGTAATAAAAAGATGCATATTGTTTACATCTTGTGGCTGTGCTATGTTCATGGATTGACCCCATTGGTTTCATTGTAAGTAACTCTTAACTCAAGATTTGAACCTTCACTCTGTTTTGTTCTCTCTCTCTCTATCATGTGCTTTCTTCACAAAGAAACTGCGTGCCCACCACTTGTTGTTCTGAAATAATGAGCTCAGCTGTTGAAATGTGCTAATTTAGAAGGATATACAAAAATAAATGCTCATCAGACGATTTTCACAGATATTTGCCATGTTCTTCTAACAGTATTTAGTGTCAGAAACTCAGTATGACTCACGTTGGAAATTGTGCCTGTGAGGAAGACTAAGGCAGTGCGCTTCCTTATCCTGAGATGGGATCCATCCTCAAATCACCAACCCACATTTTATTTAAGGATGTAATATGAGAGAACCTCATAAACGGAGCCTCTGAGGGGTCCAATGGGAAATGAGCATAAGATGGGTTGGTTTTAAGTCAGAAGAAGAACGTAATGATGAAAGAGGATGAAACTGAGAACTAACTCGGCGTGTGGTTGCTGCACTAGTGTTCGTGAAGTAGGCTACACCTGGGAAAGGCACTGCAAAATCATTTTTGATCACTATTTTTGTCCCGTTTTCCTGTAAATCAAAACAAAACATCAAAACATTCTTGAAACAAGTATATTTACTTGGGAGGCAAAACTGCAAATGATATTAATATTTGATTTGAGTATTAACCTCACAACATATTTTAGGATATGTTTAAAACAAGAATGGCCAGTGGGAATTAATTCAGGATGTATTCTATGAAACGAGTTTTAATCTCTTACAGTTTAGCTTCTTGTGTAAATTTCAATATGCACTCCATATTTTTTCCATATTAAAAAAGTTATACAGAAAAAAACGGATAGTACTTTTGAAAGAAAATAAATAAAAAGCAGGTCATATATATATATATATATATATGAAGAGCTTGGTTCCAAAACACTATAAATCCATTTTAATTAATTTGAGTAAAAATGTGTTTTCTTTACCAAGAATGTGGCAAGATGAAAACCACTATTTTCTGTTTCAAACTTTCACATAGCATCTTTAGGTTATAATAACATTAAAAATACAAATCCAGATTTTGATTTTCAAAGATTTATTATAAAAATAGATTTTTTTCCCCCTCCAAAATGCAATAAATCCATGAAAGGTTTTTTTTTTTTTTTTTTTTACAAAATGCAATCCATTGAATGAATATAAAAGTTTTGTTCATATTGAAACTGTTGAAGATACATAACAAATCAAGTTGATCCACATATGACAGCCTCTGAACTTGGTCAATACTAATCTTATATACATGCACTGGACTAAAAATAGCCTACATTCAACCAGTCATCGCTCCCAAAATGAATTCAATGGCTCATCTTGTTACTGCTATAAATTAATTACAACAATAAAAGAAAATTTCATCATGAACAACAATATCACATTAGACACAGAAATTCCAACATGACATTTCCCTTACATTCAACTTCCAAAAGTGCATTCATCTTTGCCATGTTACATTCATTTAGCTGACTAGTGCTATACGCTGTATTAACAATTTTTTTTTTTTTTTTTGCAAAACTTGGAGAAACATACAGAACACAGAAACAAGACATGAGCATATTCCCACAAAGAAGAATCATAAAAAATAAAGACACAAAATAGGATGTATACTTTTATAAACTAAAAAGTGGGCCAAATTTGTCCTAAGAAGTATTGAAATAGTACACTTACAAGTTACATTGATTTTAGCATGCTTACTATATAAAGTATTTTTGAGAAAATATACTACCATACTTACTACTCTGAAAATACACAAACTTTACTTAAGCTAAAATGAACTTGAAGAATACTTCTTTTTTATAAGGGAGTGTAATGCTATAATCTCAGAAATGACTGTAAAAATGATGAGAACTTTACCGCTCAAAGTTTACTTCTTTTCAGAGGATCCAGTATGCTTCACTACATGACTGTAAAAATGATGAGAACTTTACCAATTTTAAACCATTGCTTCCTGCTAAAATATGAGAACTCTTTCCATTTTACTGCTTTCTCCAGTGAAAAAAATAAATAAATTATATATATATATATATATATATATATATATATATATATATATATATATATATATATATATATATATATATATATATTTTCACATATGCACAGAAATATCCACAGATCAAGTGAAAACAGTCCAAAACAGATCTAAAAAAATATTATGTGGGTTTCGATGTGAGAGAACAGCAGGGGATAAATTTGGAGGAAGCACTATTATGGGTTATTGACTGTTATTTTGGCCAGAAGTGAGAGTTTAAAGTTAAAATACCTTAATGGTTAATTCATTTCTAACAAAAATACAGTTTTTTTACTTAAGATGTTAACTGATGGACTAGAGCGGTGTGGATTACTTGTGGTTTACTATTGTTTACTATTGTGTACAAATTAACAACTTTACAGTACAAATAATGCACATTTTAACAACATAATTAACATAAATGCCTTTAATTCCTCCAAATATTTGGCTACATTTACTGAATTTATTTCTTGTGGACATGAATATTATGTCTCAAATGCTGTCAATTAAGCTTAATTTGTACCAAACTTGTTATTGTGGATTACAATATCCCATGTACTTGTTTTAGCCAACCTGACGAAAACGTACCTGGGGGAACTTTTTTGCAAGACACAAAATACCTGCTGCCATGTACGTTTCATGACATAATCGATGTGAAATGTCCACTGAGTGGCGCTAAAAGCGTGTTCGTTTTTTTCCCAGATGAACGTGCATATGGTATGTTTTATGTGATGTTGGTTTTGTCGGTGTCACCACAGTTCTAACTTGAAATGTCCATTGAGTGGCGCTATAAGTCTAATGCTCTGTGACATTTTAAAATAACGTACCATCTGCACTACACCTAAACCTACACGATAGTATGAACAAAAGTGAATGTAACGCAAAAACACAATCGCAAGCATGTCGTTTTAGCTCTTTCATCACGATTCATGTTTTTGACGGGATTTGTACCCAAGGATTCTGCATCTTAAGTCCAACTCCGTGCCGCTGAGCTACTGAGCAAGCTTGTTACATCCAAAAAGTGAAACATATGGAGCTGTAATACGTAACTGTGTACGAAAATAATTACAAGCGCTCGCTGTTTTACCACCTCTAGTGTTCATTTTTGTTAGAAACTGCAGTAATATGTACGTATGGTACGTATTTCTTGTCTTGCGAAAAAGTTCCCAGAGGAATGTTTTCGTCATGAGATCAGGTAGGTTTTAGCGAATGTACAGTAATTAGGGCGTCCTGGTATTTAATACAGAAAATTAGCATACTAAGCGCAGTATTCCTACAAAGAGTAGAATGCTAGCATGCTATTGTGATCATAGCCTTTGTCATAACTCAGGGAACAATAATGAAGAAAATGAGAAATTTACAAATATAGAGCATAATGACCTATGGCCGAACAGGTACGAGAACAGAACACTGACGCAGAAAGAAGTCTAGCGCAGGCAGAGAAGTACGTCTGAAATAATTAGCTAATTAAAGGTGTGAAGCCACAAAGTGGAGTTCATTTGAGCAGACACTCAAGGTCAGATACATTTGAATAATATTATAAATACGCAATTGCTCTGTGATTACTCGCACACATGCAAATTAAACCATCTGCTGCAACATTTTATATATATATATATATATATATATATATATATATATATATAGTTTTTTTTTTGTTTTTTGTTTTTTCTGGAAAAGTTTCAAATGAGGTATAAACTTGCATTTAAAAAGAAATACTTAATCAAAAATACCCATACTTCATATCTAATTGTTTTGGACACTAATTTGTATCACAAATAAGCCCAATTCATCATTCATTATGTAAGTACAGTAAATAGACATAGTGAGCCAGAGTGCTAATAAACAAGCAATTAATAATGTGATTCCTTATGCAAATGAAACGATTAATTTCAATTACAGATGCTGTATGAATAGTTTTATCACGACTCAGATGAAATTGCAGCTCTGAACCATATGGCAGAGAGCTGCATTTGTCCTTGTAGAATTTCTTGGAAAGTTTTCCTTCACTGATATTTACTAACATGAGGAAAGCATCTAAATAAGGCTGATATTTGTGCAGGAACTTCATGTTCTGCACAAAGTAAATTAATTTCAACAAAGCTCTCTCTGTCTGTGAGGATCATTCATTATTTGCAGGCATCTCACTAAACAACTATTAAATCAATTTCACGAAGAATATGCTTTGCATGAGAGGACCAAATAACCACACACTGTTTGCATTCAAGTGCTGATTCTGGGGATTTAATTAGAAGTTCAATTTTGCATCATCCTGCTAATACAAACACTATGGAAATGCGTATCAGGAAGCGTGTTGACTGACGCTCCTTGTGCACGCATGAAAGATGCTTAAGAGCTGAGGAGATGTGCTTTTGGAGATGTTGTAAAGTAGTTTCTAACTGTGAGATGCTAAAAGCACATTTGAACTAATTAAGTGTATGCAGAACACCAGAATTTGGGTCAATGATGTAACTCCTCTTTATAAATTTATGCAGAAACATAAAAATGAAATTCATGTAGTGAACAACCGGAATACATATATTCTATGAAAATGAGTAGTTTTTATTGTATTTCTTAATGTTTATTTTCTTTTCTTTTTTTTTGGTGGGGGGAAAAAAAAAAAAAAAACACACACACAACAACAACAACCGACCGAGGCAGAGCCGAAGGAATGAGGGAGCTTAGTGGATCGACGGGCAATGGTGGAGGTGAGGGAGCTAGAAGCCGAGGTGGAGCCGCTGGGTCTACGGGCCAAGGCGGAGTCCGGGCCTCAGAGGCTGGAGGCAAAGTTAAGGGATTCTCCAGCCACGGCAACGAATCTTATTTTATTTTATTTTATTTTAATTTATTTTATTTTAAGTGTGATATCTGAGTTTGGGATGTTTATCAGATTGAAAACTAGAAATATTTCTGTTTAAATGAGAGTAATGTAGATTAAAATGAATTGTACGTAGCTGCGTAGGCCAAAGCATTCAGAACTCAAGTGAAAACATGTTTTCAATCATTCTGACTTATTTTTAAATGCAATTTGCAGGCATTTTGTGAATTTAACCTTCATTTTAATCCTTTTGTCTCTTGGTTTCAGGCCAGTGCATATGATATGTGTTTTTGTGGAATGAAATCGCCTTATTCTCCCTCATTTGCAAAAAAATTACAGTCGTTTTGTCTCCTGAGATAGCAATTTTTGTGAGGAGAATTTTGCGTCAGTCTGGTTTTCAGGTGAACTCTCTCAGTGTAATTACATGAAAAATGCTTACACCTCAGCCTCGAGATGCAATTAGTTCCCATTTGCATTTTGATTTAATGCATCTAAATGGGGTTATTTACAGGAGTTTCCATGCTATACCATTTTTAATATATCATGCAAATGAACAACGTCTAAGTTCAAAAAAGAAAAAGGCAAGTTTCTAATTTCTTCATGCCCATGTCAGAGATGCATTCATTAGAGTAAAATATGGCTGCCTGTTCACATTTTTATTTGAACGGATCCTGAGGCGACTAACTTAAATAAGCATCTCATTAAAAGTGCCCTCCAATGCTGCATCGTTGGTGGCAGGATTCTTAGACAATGATTGTGCCTGTCGGTAAAAGTTTTGATTTAAGAGCTATAATTACCATTCAATTCAGACAACCGTGAGCTTCACTGGAAGAAAAATCCCTGCAAGCACTCCAGACACTGTACAGTGCTAGAACCAATGCATTAGCAAGAGAGGTGCAAATCCTTCAGTGAAGGTCATATGAAATGTTCATATTGTTTTATATGCAATGAAATTAATTAATTAATTAATTAATTAATAATAATAATAATAATAATAATAATAATAATAATAATAATAATAATACTGTGTGAATAAATGTCCGCAATAAAGGTAAGGATCTTTTAAAAATCTAGTTTAAAAACACATGTGCACAAGTTTTTAGTAAGGTTGGTTGGTTTAGTTGGTTTATGTTAGGCTACTATTCTGTTTTATTTTCATGAACAGTTTTAATGTCTCTAAAAATGTTGTTTTGTTTTGAATACATATGAGTGTATTGTTTAAAAAAAATAAAATCAATATATATGTTTTTCTAGTTATTTATGTTTCTAGTTTTCAGTCTGATAAACATCCCAAACTCAAATTTCAGACACACTTATTGAAATAAAATAAAATAAAATAAAATAAAATAAAATCCTTAAATTCAGTAAACTATGTAATAAAAAAAAAAATCCTTGAATTAATGAATTATCTTAATTAAACCATGTGAATGTGATTTATGCAATCAGTGTATAAAAAATGTGTGTCTTATTAATAAACGTGTCGCTCCACCTCCAAACGACTTTCCTTTCCAGATGATGTCACCAAGTGCAGATCGATGCCAAGTAAATCAGCTATCCTGCAGCAAGGTCACAGGATATAATTCCCAGCGGGCACAACCACTGTATAGACCAAATTGATTTTTTTCTCAAGTAAATCTACTCAGAGAAAAAGTAAAACATCCAAGAGCTGAATTACATCTCTGGTGCTTATTAGAACCACAAAAAGTGTGAAATGTGTTTGGTGGGGAGCCTCCGGAAAGCAAATGTTCATCATTAATGCAAACACGCATGTGGTATTGTTCCGCTCACCGCTGAATAGACAATATGATTGCAGCGAGATATTATAATCTAGATTTTCTTGACTTTCAAAGCACAGCGTCTAACACAGCTTGCCTTCCTAATTGAAAGTGGGGTAAATAGGGAAGGTTTAATCAAAACGCGGCACAAACCCTCCATTTTCATCAATGCGGTGCTGTACTGCGTGCAGAATAGCGCTGATGATGTGTCGACATCCCAAAGGAACTCATACAAGTCATTGCATGAAAACGTATAGGAGAGTGGGGTAAGATGTGCCAGAGGGGTAAGATGTGTTAAACATTAGTTTGGACAAAATTGCAGTATATGCAAATGTGTTAATGAAGTCTCTTATGCTCACCAAGGCTGCATTTATGTGCTCAAAGTACAGTAAAACACTATATTTTGTGAAATAGCATGCAATAGTATTAAAATAATTGTTTTCTATTTGAATATATTGTAAAATGTATTTTTTTTTCTGTGATGCAAAGTTGAATTTTCAGCAGCCATTACTCCAGTCTTCACTGTCACATATATATTCAAATTAAAAATTTTAATAATATTACAATATTATGTTTGAACTGCATTTTTTTTATTTGATTGATAAGAGACTTTGTTAAAACAATTGAAAATCATAATGTTCCCAAACTTTTTACAAGTACTAGCATTTATTTATTCAAAAAAATTAAGTCTCAAAATGTATAATTGTCCATATAAAAAAAAAAAAAAAAATATATATATATATATATATATATATATATATTAATATATAATATATATTATTTGACTATTATTTGACATTATTTTTAAATGTCTTCATTTTACAGACATTTTTAGCCAACAATATAATTAGGCATATTTAACTTGTAACATAACCCCTCTTGCCTGAAAGACAAGTTAAATAAATAGAAATGGCACAGCTTACCCCCACGCTCCCCTGTTATTTTCTCAGTGAAATGACCCTGTATGATAAATCAATTAACCTGCTGTGTAACCCAATTAGCATTTGGGCATGAGCACGACAGGATGTTTATGAACTACATGGCTACCATCAGATTGAATAATCAATATTTGTAAGTCAACTGAATATCTAATTACAGTCTCCAAATAGACAGCATTTTATTTCAAATTCTAGAATTTGAAAAAAAAAAGTATTCATTCTAAAGTCTGCTTTTATTTTATTTTATTTTATTTTATTTAGTGAAGTCATTTAGTCATGTAGTGAAGCAATACATATTGTTGATTAATGAGACAAGGATGTTTTTTTTTATATATATATTATTCACAGGACTTAATTAAGGTTTAATTAAGATAATTGATTAATTTAACAACTTTATTATATTACTTTTTATTTTTTTATTTTATTTTATTTTATTTTATTTTATTTTATTTTATTTTATTTTATTTTATTTTTTGGGGGGGGGGGGGGGGGGGGGGGGGGCTGAAAACAAATGTGTCACATCCTCATGTTTTTAAATTCAAAATCCCTAAAACATTAAGCCAGTTGAGGCTAATATTGATATTCATGCGAGCACTTATAATAAAGCACATTTAAAACACTTTTTATATACTGAATGTACTTTATTTTAAACATAAATACCGTACATTATAACACTATGGTTAAAATAAACCTCTTAACAACTTTTCTAGAGCCTCTCTAATCCTTCACAGAACTGATGGAAGAAAATAGCCTTTTGAGCAAACCACGATGTGACACTTTACATAAATGCCTAACACTATGTTTACTCTTAGCTTAAAGAGATGTTCCTTTTACACACATTTTACTTTTTAATTTTATTGTTGCTTCCAAATATATGTATATATATGGCTGTCAAAACAGAGAATGCTTTTTGTTGCCTTAAAAATAAAGGCTCTAAAAGGATTTTTTATTTTTTTTTTTTGCAGTAATGCCATAGAAGAACCATTTCTCAGTCCTCAAAAATAAGAAAGAGAACCACATTTTCTTAGTTTGAAGAACTTTTTAATAATCTAAACTAGAGCTGTCAGTCGATTAAAATATTTAATCACGATTAATCAACATGATTGTCATGAGTTAACTCGTGATTAATCGCAACTTAATCGCAAATTTTTATTTGTTCTAAATGTACCTTAAATCAATACCTTTCAAGTTTTTAATATTCTAATCAACATGGGCATGGACAAATATGGATGCTTTATGCAAATGTATGTTTATTATTATTGAAACCATAGTCAACATAGAGCATGAAGACTAGACATGTTTCAAAGGTCATAGATGTTTACATGAACAGCTTGTTCATGTCTATTAGACACATGAAAAAAGAAATACCAGGTTCCCATTACCTCTCTTTCTTTGCACTGAGGAATTTACTTACACAAACCTGTTTACATTTTTGCACGACAGGGCAGCTCACTTCTTCTGAACATGCAAAATGCACATTTATTATTTATTATTACATTTGTTTGCCTCTCTGTGCCACATACTTTATTCAGATGCAGCTAAATTATCAATAAAACTGTTTTCATTGATATATTTTACTGTTTCTGTTGTTAGACAACGGAATGAATATGAAATAGTGACTGAAACGCGACTCATTAAGACTACATAACCAGCTCTCCCTTCCAAGATGTTAATCTGCACAAAATTCCTGATAATCGAGCTGTCGTCTGATGAAATCAAATACACATAAGATAAAGATTTGATTTCGGCTATACTTGCATGTAAAATTAGAGAAGCAACATAATATTCATGTTTAACTGAAAGCCCTGCTCCTCTCCGCCGCTCGCTGAACAGAGCAGACGCACAGAGAGAGAGAGAGGTGTGTGTGTGTGCGCGCTGGGACAGCAAGACCTCGCGCTCGCTCGGCAGTACCGGCGAGTCTCAGAAACTAAATAAGGTTTGGGCGCTTTTTTGAAGGGAAAAAAAAGTTGATAAAGGGGTCTGCAAAGTCACTAAGTTGGCAACACTGTGCATCTCCATTTCTCCAACTACGGGCTAGGCCACGGGTCAAACAGAAAATGCGCGCTGCATTAATCGCGCGTTAATAAAATTAGTGCCGTTAAAATGAATTTGCGTTAACGCGTTAACTTTGACAGCCCTAATCTAAACCTTTTTTCTACTATAAATAACCGTTTGTGCAATGAAGAGTTTCCATGGATGCTAAATGTTCTTCATGGAACCATCAATGCCAAAAAGGGACATTTAATTTTAAGGTTATTAGTTTTTTTAGTTATAGCATCTAGTTATTGCAAGGGCTAACCGGAAGGGGGCCATCCTAACTCACTAAACCTTGGTTCCATCTGCAAACAACATTTGGTAATAGACAATCTGAACTCATTTTACAAATGTGAGTGACATTAGATTAGTGCAGAAGCCTCGTTCTTCAGGTACTTTATCTGTAAACCATTGATGCTGGAAACTATAGATCAGTAATTGCACTGAAATGTGACGGTTGCGAATTCAGCGTTCCAGACAGGTACTTATACCTTACATTTCAAATGGATTCGAAGCTTATTTCAAGGATACACTGAATAGCTAGCAAAGAAAAACTAAGTGCTTCAGCCGTTTCACAAAGTAGCATCATTTATCCAAGCTCTCAATAGCTATTTTCATTCACTTTCTGAAGTAGCCTCACCTAGGAAGGTTTTCAAAGTCGTCAATCCAAACCTATTCACACCTTTTTGGAATTGCATTATTGTATGATTGAGCTTCAAAACTGTAATACAGTATTTTTTTTTAGATTTTACACCCAACCGCCTTAAATTTCCGACATTGTCAGGTTGACATCTGATCACTTTTTAACCAGTTTTCCTGATACTTGTGCCCTTTTCTTGCACCCTATTTCTCTGACTGCAATTATCTATAACATATTAGTGTTCGCACATAACAGTTCCATCTGTTTCAGTCATAGACAAGCTCTCTCTCATTAGTCGATTCACCTCCTCTTTTGTCAGTGCTGAAGGGCGGCTCACCTCTGCTGCTGCACGTCTTACTCAGGGGCCTAATTACTGATGGGAAGTCATCCCCTACGAAATATGTCACACTTCATTTAATATGTTAATGAGAGTTTTAGCTCCTCGATGTGATGGCTAACAGGTTTTCGCAAGTGCTCATTTGAGAGGTTTTGTGTGGGTGAACTTTTGCGCTGTCCGCTCACACGTGTCCATGTCATCTGTGAGCTATGAATACCAAAATGGGATAAAGAGGAAAAACACTTCGTCAACTTCCACCTTAAACCGCAAAGATCCGATTAATGTGACTTAAAAGAATCCCCGAGCTTTGTTGAAGCACCGCAGGCGGGATGAATTAGCTTAGTGGGACGTGGAAGTGTTAGTTCTAGTGTTAGTCTGAGAGTGAGGTGATCTGAATGAGAAAGAGAGAGACAGAAGAGAATTGTGTAAGACTTCTTTGTTAAACACATATTATAACTGATTACGGTAATAAAACTAATGCTAATGTGTATATGTAAGCAGCTCCACAAAATATTTACATGTTCTGTAATTACACAGAAACACTTGTAGTAAGTATCGTGCAGAAATTAGAAATTATTTACATCACATGATATTGCTAAAGTGAGGCTGAAGATTGCACTTCATGGCCAAAAAGAAAAACAGCATATTTCCCTACTATATAGTAGGCGAAAAAAACAGTATGTGATCATAATATGTCCAAAAAACAGTAGGCAAAAAGTAGCAGGTTGACTTACATTTTCCGTATGAGATTCTGAAGTGTGCATTGACACTTTATGAACACTTTACATACTTCACTATCCCATAAATCCATGGGAGGATTTGTGAATGACAGGGAAGCAACTCAACATCAAACATGATGAATGTAGTACATCTGGATTACAGTCATACTACACACACACACATACTATACAAAACATACTTTTTTAATGCGCACAAAGTAATTACTTATTCAAAAGAAGTACCAAGTCAGAGAATATACGATTTCAGACGCAGCCTGTCTTTGTGTTATTGATTCCTTCATTGAACTGATTCGTTTAAAGTGCTGATTCAATCAGTATCAAAGCCAATGACTGTCTTTAAGAGTGAATTATTGAATCATTCATTCAACCGATTTGTTCAAAAACGCTTATTCATTCAGGAATAAAACAAGTTACCGTGGCTGCATCTGAAACCGCATACTTCTCTACTATATAGTAGGTGAAAAACAGTATATGAACAAAATAGTATGTCTGAATTCTACTATCCCATAAGGCCATGGGAGATGACTTGTGAATGACAGTGAAGCAACACAACTGAAAATAGTATGTCACATGACAATGTCAATATGACGAATGTAGTATGTTCAGATTCATAAAACACACATTTATACTATATAGAACTTGCTTTTTTAATTACTGCAAAGTAATTACTTTATGAGTGAATCACTGAATCATTCATTGAACAGATTCATTCAAAAATACCGATTTAGTAACAAAATATACTAGACACATTAAAACTATATAGAACACATTTTTAAAACACTTATTCAGAAGAATTGCCTACACAGAGAATATGTGATTTCAGACGCAGCCGCTGTCTTGATAAGTCATTGTATCATTCACTCAACTGATTATTAGGGGTTCGAGCACGCAGTGCTAGAAACCCTATTGTATTTGTTAAGATTTTTATTATTATTATTATTATTCTGCCGTAAAACTGATCGAGCAGCCCAAACCGTAAGGCCTAGAGACTTGAAACTTGGCCAGATCGTAGAGCTCAGTCTGTGAAGAACGTATCAAAGTCTCAGCCCAATCGGCCAAACGGGGGCGGTACAGCGCAAAAAACAAAAATTTCAGACGTTTTTGGCCCTAACTTGTACATTTTTTGTCGTAGACTCAAAATTTTTTCACCGTTGCGATCCTTGGTTCAATACAAAAAAAAGTGTATTACGACAGATTTTCTCTACGAAGCACCGTTTTTCCGCAAAATTACCCTATATCCCAAACCTACTTTTACGAACTAGTCCTAGGTTTTTCGTCCGATCGGAACCAAACCACTTCAGAAATCTTCTAGGGACACTGAATATCAATAATTATCAAAAAAAAGTTGAAATTTTGATTTTCACGCGAAACAGTATGCAAATTAGCGTCTATGCTAACATTAGCCAAAATGCTTAATGAAGTATAACTCTGGAACGGAATGACCTATCTTCACCAAACTCGGGGTACATGTGTACGAGCTCAATCTTTGGCCAAATAAAAAAAACCGCGCATCTCTGCCACTTGGGGGCGCTATAATACGGAAAAAACTTAAAAACAGCTATAACTATGCAACCGTTGGTCCGATCAACTTGAAAATTGGTATGCAGCTGCTTGGTCCAAAGGGGCACGATCGTCAATGAGGATATTGGCGTATCTCAAAAAACATGGCCGCCATTGGCCAAAAACTTTAGTCACTTATTTGGCATGGTTAACGGAGGTCGATCGGAACGAAACTCGGTGGGCATGTTCGACTCATGGCCCTAAAGGTCTGTAAGAATTTTCAAAGAAATCGGCCACCGGGGGGCGAAATTTTGTTTTTTAGTGTATAAATGATTGAATATTGCACGATTTTTTAAACATCCACACAATATGCATATCATTGGATAGATCTCCTCATAATACACAACTTTGCCTCAAGAACCATTGCTGTCAATCAAATTGTTCTTTAATTATTTGGAAATATGTTTAAAACCTACTTTTGCGAACTAGTCTCTCGTTTTTTCCTCAATCTGGATCAAACCACTGCAGTAATAATCTCTGGACACTCTAGATCAATAATTATCAAAAAAATGTTGAATTTTGTCCTTTGGTTACCTATAATTGGCTCCTTTAAGAAAAGGGGCGTGGCCACGTATACTCAAAAGCCTATAAAGCCTAAACAAAAACTCGAAACTTTACAAAAGTTGGTGAAAACATCTGGCACATCACTCTTAACAAGCATAAGAAGTTTCATGGAGTTCAGACAATAGGTGGCGCTATAACAGTAAAAAAAGCCTTCAAAAACACAATATTTCAGTAGTACATGAAAGTAAATCGTAAAAAAAATGTTCATATATTCACACATCCACTAGTTCTTCATATCATATGATAGATCTCCTCATTTCAAACAACTTTGCCTCTTGGATCACTGCTGTCAATCGAAGTATTATTTAAATATTCTCATTAAAGTTCAAAACCAAGTTTTGCGAACTAGTTCTAAGTTTTTCGCCCGATCGGAACCAAAGAACTGCAGAAATGTTCTCTGGACATTGGAAAACAATAATTTTTAAAAAAAAGTGTTTAAATTTCAACTGACTTTCGCAAAGGGGCCCCAAAACATTTAAAAGTTGCGGATCAATTTTACGAAACAGGCTATAACTCGTGAACGAAATGACATATCTTTGCCAAACTCGGTACACATATGTATAAGAACAAACAATGGTCAAATAAAAAAAATTGCGCAGCTCTACCACTTGATGGCGCTATAAGATTGAAAAAACATAAAAACAGCTATAACTATCCAATCGTTAATCCGATCGACTTGAAAATTGGAATGCAGTGTCTTTGTCCAATGTGCCATAAGGCTTCTTGAGGATATTGGGGTATCTCAAAAAACATGGCCGCCATAGGCCAATGAAATTTGAGCACTTATTAGACAGGGTTAACGGAAGTCGATCGGAACGAAACTCGGTGGGCATGTTCGACTCATGGCCCTAAAGGTCTGTAAGAATTTTGAAAGAAATCGGCCACTAGTTGGCGCTAACGAGATTTATGCCCTCTGTAATCACGTGGTGTTTCACACATCCACACAATATGCATATCATTTGATAGATCTCCTGATAATGAACAAGTTTGCCTCAAGAACCATTGCTGTCAATCAAATCGTTCATTAATTATTCGGAAATATGTGTAAAACCTACTTTTGCGAACTAGTCTCTGGTTTTTTGCTCAATCTCGATCAAACCACTGCAGTAATAATCTCTGGACTCTCTAGATCAATAATTATCAAAAAAATGTTGAATTTTGTCTTTTGGTTAGCTATAATAGGCTCATTTAAAAAGGGGGCATGGTCACACATACGCAAAAGCCTATAAAACCTAAACAAAAACTTGAAACTTTACAAAAGTTGGTGAAAACATGGGGCATATGACTCTTAACAAGCATGCGAAGATTCATGCAGATCGGACAATAGGTGGCGCTATAACAGTTAAAAAAGTCTTCAAAAACACAATATTTGTACATAAAATGACCTCAAATTGTAGAACATGTTCATATATTCACACAAACACTAGATCTTCATATCATATGATAAATCTCCTCATTCTGAACAACTTTGCCTCTGGGACCAATGCTGTCAATCAAACTGTTCATTAAATATTTAAGATTATTTTTAAAAACCTACTAGAACTAGTGAACTAGACATGACTTTTATAATCAAAATCAATGAAATCAGTGCAGTACTATTCTGTAGACTCTCTTGGTCAATAATTATCAAAAAACGTTGAAAATGTGCAATTGAACAACTATAAAACTGTCATTTTATAATATGTTCTTTACATAGGCTACCCAAAGGCCTGTAAATCCTAAAAGAAACCCCACATCTTCTGTCACAACTGGGTAAAATGGTGCATAATTTTATTTTAAAGAAGCATGCAAAATATAAGAGGGACTGGGCAAAAAAATAACACTAAAACAGTCATAAACTTTAAAAAACACAGTGTTGTATGACAAATTGCAATTTCTAACCACTAGATGGAAGCGGAAGACCACTAATGGGCTAAAACACTAAAAAATTAGTGTTTTAGCCCATTAGTTTAAAAAAAATTTTAAACACTAAAACAGTAATAGGTTTTCTTATGAAGTTATTATAAAATCGCTGATATAACATTTAAAATCACATTTAATTCAAGTTTACCATTTTATTCATACAGATATATCACTTATAACAATTTTGCCAGATTATAAGTTCAATGAAACCTGAAAATTACATATAAACTCTTAAAAAGAGAAGACTTGCAATAAATTTTGAGTCACCTATCAATTATTTCAAATATCTATATCTGCAACAAAATGTGTGTGCATGTATGTCCGTATATGTGTGTGTCTGAGTGTGGTTAAACTATCATATTAATAATCAGTAAGCATGCTTACACACACACACACCATTTCATTTCTGTGTGTGTGTGTGTGTGTGTGTGTGTCTGTGAGAAAAGTGCCATACTATTCTCTAGACTCTCTACGTCAATAATTATCAAAAAAAAAAAAAAATGTTGAACATTTCCCAGATAGGAAGCACACTCGGGCCGATTCTGGCTGAAATGCGGCACTGTCGGCTCAGTCTCGACAATAATCACACCACGTTCATTCGTTTGGCCCGGGGACCACGCCGAGTCTCAGCCAGATCTGGGACACATAAAATGACAGAAGTCACTCTACAGTATACAGGCCAGATCTGGGCCACATCATTAAATAAGAGTCATTTTACAGGGCGTGGGCTGCATCTGTGCCAGAAGAAATTGTTTGAGTCGGTTTTCAGTGTGTGGGCCAGTTTTGGGCTGGGGATCCAGCCAGAATTGGGCCAGAAGTTAAGCAAGGTTGTGGCCCAGAGCTGGGCCTGACAAAGTTTGCTATCTAGGTTGCATTTGGACAAACATAAAACAAGAAGGAAAAAGAGAACAATATGAAGCGACAGGAGAACATGAGGAACAGGTAACAACACTCAGACAAACAAGAGAGAACGAGAGGGACAGGTGACAGAACTCAGACAAACGAGGACTAAACAAGGGGGCGTGGCAACAAGTAACAAGGAGGCAGGACAGGAGGAGCACATGGCTGACAACAACAAAGACAAAGCCATGTGCTCAAACAGAAAACAAACATAGAGACATGAAACAATGACAAGACAGACAACACAGTGAGGGCAGGCTCCTGACATAAACAAGCATGCACAATTTAAGAGAGATCGGGCAATAAATAACACTATAATACTCATAAAGGTTAAAAACAGAGTGTTGTATGAGAAATTGCAATTTATTGCCACTAGATGGCAGTCGAAGACCACTAATGGGCTCATTCAGCTAAATAAAACAGTATTGTTCATAAAACATTATAAAATCACTGTTATAACATTTAAAATCACATTAAATCAAAGTTTACCATTTAGTTCATACAGACATATCAGTTTTTACAAATATGCCAGATTATGATTACAATAAAACCTGAAAATAACATATGAACTCTTAAAAAGAGAATACTTGCAATAAGTATTTTGTCACCTATCATTTATTTCAAATGTCTATATCTGCAAGAAAATTTGTGTGCATGTATGTCCGTGTGTGTGTGTGTGTGAGTGTGTGTAAGAATGCTTATTGATTATTCATATGATAGTTTAACCATTTCATTTCTGTGTGTGTGTGTGTGTGTCTGTGTGTGTCTGTGTGTGTCTGTGTCTGAGCCTATTGTCCATTTTCAATGTGTTTAACTGTCAGCTATACATCCAGGTTGGCCTAGACTGTAAAATTACACCACCTTAAGGCTCGAACCCCGGTAATCGCTGCTTGCAGCTATATTTATTATTATTATTTTTTTAATTTATTTATTAAATCATACACTGAGGCAATTCATTAAAAAAGCTGATTCAATCAGGAACAAAACAAATAATTGTCTTTATGATGAGTTATTGAATCATTACCTCAACCTATTTGGTCAAAAACACTAAATCATCCAGAAATAAAACACTACTGTGTGTTGTTCAGTGCTGTGGTTCTGCCATGGTTTCATTTGAAATACATTTTGAGCCAGACATACTAACAGCTTATTGAATATGCATTTGTAGGAGTTTCCCTTTCAGACGCAAAATGAATCACGGAACGCGATTTACTAACGTTTGCGCTTGTCAAATTACTGGTATTGGCTCCATTATTTAACACCCAAAAAAGCATGTCTTAAAGCAGGTGCTAATTTGCACCTATTTGCGCTCTCACGCTAATTTGCCCTGTTTAGTAAATCTGGCCCTTTGTTGGTAAAAATCAGTAAAAATCAGACCAAAGAAACTAGCAGTATTGCATCTAAAAAGTAAGTTATTCAATATTACTCAACTCAACTTCTTTTTTATTGAACTGCTGTATAAAAGCAATTTCTCACAATAATGCTACATCCTTGTTACTTAAATAACTTCTTATAATGTGGGCGATTATTCCTTTACTTCTGTTACTGCTGAGTTTTTGCTGCTTTATGCAGTAATTTGCCCTAGGCTAAGAGAAAGATCTAGGCAAGTGTTGATCTTTGACGTATCTAACTAAGAGTCTAAGCCAAAACACTAGATTAAAGAGCAAAACTTAGGATCCACGCAAAACAGTGGGTGAAAACTCTTAAGACATCCTGATACACCAGTAACCATGTTGTAATGCTGTGTAAGTTTATTTTATTCCTCTCTTCTCTTTCACACAGAACACATCACTTGGACCAGAAGAAAGGCACTGCACTGCAATAAAGTGACCAAGATTGCCAGGGGATGAAATACACATAACCAGTCCCCTCACTAGTGTGCAGACTTTAAATGCACCAAAGACATTGTCTATTTATATACACACTAATCAGCTTCTCAACTGGTTATAACCTCAACTTATAAACAAATCACATAATTCTGTATAGTTTGAATAGCAGCATAAATGTCAACTTTGAGAAGGAAAGACTTCAAGTTTTTGCCAATCCAATCAAACACTGTGGTACTTTGGCACAAATTCATGTCACCTGCTAGACACCGGCCAAAGCAGACAAATGCCAAAATGGACAGGTTGTGTGACATGCCCTCATCTTCAAACAACCATGAACAAAAATACCCAAGTTAGAGACAAAATGACCATGATTACATTTGAAATGAATGAATTTGCAGCATTTTAAATATTTAGGTTTGTACAGTGAATTGGTTGCTGACAGTGTGAAATCTTTGAAATTTAAAAAAAAAATGCAAGTTCGGCCTTTGTCATAATAATTTCCATATTTTTAAAGCCATGGTAATTAAATGTTTGATTACTAGGTCATTTTATATATTTTTGTCAAGTATAATAAAATATTATTTTAACGTCTATCTATCTCTCTATCTGTCTGTCTATTTATCCACCCCCCCAAAATCAGTGTAATTGTTTGTAATCCAAACAGATAATAATAATAATAATAATAATAATAATAATAATAATAATACATTTAAAACAAAAATGAACTCAAACTACATAAATATTATTTCTAATATAATCTGTATTTATAATTTATATAATAAATGTATTTATTTTACATTTAAAGTAAGATATCAGTGTAGATAGATAGATAGATAGATAGATAGATAGATAGATAGATATTGTTTCTCATTAAATATAATATAAAAAAAAAATTAAAAATTATTTCTTTTTTTTCTGTAGAAACTGTATATAGTGATTACACTGTCTAAATAAAGATATTTGGAAAATGCCAGTATGAACTATCACTCCTAAAGATGGGATTTGCAAAACAAATGAGATTTCTGTGTGGTGTGAACACAGCCAAATGCTGTGTTTATTAGGACATAACTTCCAGCATAAGGCCATCGTCCTTGGTTTCTCAAGCTTTAGGGGTCGTATTCATCACAAAATTGCCTCCACGCATGCAACTAAATCTTGGTGGGTAACCTGAGTGACACTGTAACCGAGATGGCCTCCATGCCGCGGCCCACGCTGGCCTCTGTCGGCCTGGTGTTTGTAATTACTGCGTGTGTCACAGAGGGAAGGGGACAGGGCCATGCAGGAGACGACTGAGGACAGATGGCTGGAGGATCAGCCCTACGCAGGAGATGTGACAAGCCACAACGCTGCTCACCACAGAAAGCTGACAGTGAAGGAGCCTCCTGCCGGGAGCCTGGAAGCTCTTTCCAGCACTGTCCAACAAGCTGCCATCGCTAACGTGTTCATACGGCCAAAACCGCGGGGACCGGAGGAACAGTGTTGTATGTTAAAAGGGATGAAGAGCAGGAAACAGGTGCGAACACAGAAAGCTTGTGTTTTCAGGGCAGAGATTCAAACAGCCTGTTAATTTGTCTTTATCACTTCAAACTTTAAAGTGAATAACTCCGAATGTTTATACATTTGGAATTATGGTGCATTTAATGGAGGGCCAGATCAAATCATGTTAGCCCGACTGATAGAGGTTGTAATTACACCATCTGACTGCTAAAAGCATTTATCTACATTGAGAGACATTCAAAAATAGCTACATATTTTGACAAAATAGTTGTTTTGCAAGCAACATATGACTAATAGTTCATTGTAGTAGATGGTTCACCAGAGCCTGTTTTTGTTTTTTAATGCTATTAGGGACCATTTACAAAGATGTGTTTTTCTGTTTAAAAATTTGAGACATGGGGCAGTAAATAATAATTAAATAAATATAAATAAAAATGGTAACTACAGCTCATTTTACCTTGTTTCTACACATCTTTGAACTCATTTGTCAAACTGAACTTTGTGCAACAGTGTACCGGGTGAGCTACTGAGCATGTTTACTACATCAGAAGAGCAGTGCACATGGAGGTGGATGTGTGATGCAAAACTTTTATTTTATAAATCATGCACTATTGTAAAAGTGTTTTGAGGTCATGACATTATAGTGTGCAAGAAACCATGCAAAAAATGTCTTTATTATTTTGATAATCAGCCCCATAATCACTGTGTGAAAAGGTTGTTGGTATTTTACTGTCTCTAGAGTTCAATTCAGCAGGAAACTGCAGTGAATTGCATGCAGAAGCATGCAAGAGGTTTTTTTTTTTTTTTTTTTTTTTTTTCAAAAATACAGGTATAGGCATGTTTTTCCAATGACCCTGGGTTGTTTTTAAATGCTCTTTTAATGGCGTGTATTCAGAACACTGTGTTATGCATGAGACGCTGCAAAAAACGCAATACTCAAACACACTCAACAGGCATGCAGACATGTGTTTAAAACAATGTAATAGCAGTGCAGTGGAATTCAAAAATAAAATAAAATAAAATAAAATAAAATAAAATAAAATAAAATAAAATAAAATAAAATAAAATAAAATAAAATAAAATAAAATAAAATAAAATTCCCTATCTTATGCATTTTAAATCACAGCCAAGGATTGTCACCAGATCTGGGAAGATTACTTACAAATTGCAGTCTGTTACTGATTACAGAGTACATGATGAAAACTGCATTTAGTAACGTAATCTTGGTTACTTTATGTAATGTATTCTGACTACTTTTTAGAGTACTTTTAGATTACTTGTTTATCTAACTTGTTTTAAACTTAGCATTAAATGTACCATATTGATATGAAAAAAGCAAAGAGAAAGAAAATATATTCCATTTTTTGATATCAACCTCATAAAATGCATTAAACATTACATTAAACCAGGGTTTCTCAAACTGGGCTTAATGTAAGCCCATAAAATGAATGTAATCCATAAAAAAGTAACTGTAATCTGATTATGAGCATTAGAAAAAGTAATATACTCTAATTACAAGTACTTGATTTTTGGAATGTTATTATGTAATCCAGATTACATGTAATCAGTTACTACCCAGGGGTGTGTTTCCCAAAAGCATCGTTGGCTAACTATGGTTGTAAGTTCCATTGAACTGTATTGGTAACGACGGAACTTGCGACCATGGTTGCTTTTGGGAAACGAACCCCAGCTATGTTTGTCACTATAGTGAAGGACCTGGGACTGTTCCTGTAATATTAATTTTCCCCTTATTGTGTGTGTGTTTTCCAGTAAGGGACGCATCTATTTGATTGATACATGATCATGAAGCAGCAATATTTTACAATTTGGTAGCGAAATTGTACGGTTTTTCACAAGCTTTAAAACGTTATACACTTATTAGATTTATGTACTGTATGTTGTCAGAGCTGGGTAGATTACTAACAAATTGTAGTTCATTACTGATTATAGATTACGTGATGAAAACTGTATTCAGTAATGTATTCTGACTACTTTTAGATTACTTTTATCTAACTTGTTTTAAACTTACCATATTAATATAAAAAAGGCAAAAATATATTACATTATTTGATATCAACATCATAAAATGCATTAAACATCACATTAGATCAGGGTTTCCCAAACTGGTCTTAATGTAAGAACCAACAGTTACCAAAGGTCACTGGATGTGATGAACTCATAGTGTTTCACAGCTATACATCACCAGTGTTTGGTAACTTGCATAATAAATTTGTTCACCCAAATTCAGAAGCATTGACCATTCAATATTGTGAATATAATCAGTGCTAAATGGTATGATACACAGTAGGACTTTTAGAGAGGAAAATTTAAAAAAAAATAAAAATTTAAAAAATTTAAAAAATTTAAAAAATTAGGGAAAATCAATACATTATGAATCATTTACTGTCATTGTGTGAATAATATGTAATTATGTAATCCATAAAAAGTCATTGTAATCTGACTATGAGCATTATAAAATGTAATATACTTTAATTATGAGTACATGATTTTTGGAATCTGATTACATAATCCAGATTACATGTAATCAGTTACTACCCAGCTCTGTATGTTGTATATAAATAATATTCTCATAAAATGTGTTTGGGTGAGTTAATTAACCCACCAGCAAAGCTCTTACATTTACCAGCATTCCTTCACTGCTCAGATTCAGCTCATGCAGGTCAGTCCACAACACTGGCTATGATTAGATTATTTGAAACAATCATATTCCTTCTAGATTTTCCTTTTTCAAAAACATTGTAAATGCATTGTTAATATATTTCAGTTCTATTGTTCTTGTTATATTTTTGTTAACAGTACAATAGTTTTAATTAAAACCATGTAAGTATCATCATGATGTGCATTTTTGTTATCTTCGTTACTGTGACAAAAGTGAAAAACCATTTGCAAACAACCAATTTCATTATTAATTTCGTTGATGAGGTTAACACTGCCTGAAAGTCTGGGGCCTCATCTGCTGGTAATCCTGCCCTGATTTATTGCCTGGTCAATAAATGACCACTGGCATGAAAAATATCAGAATATTCACAGCCACAGTAATTCAGTATTATAGATATTTCCTTTTTACAATTTGAAATCAAACTTCTTGCCATTTTATCAGAGAAGGCTGAAGATGCATTAAAAACTGAATTTGCCCGTTTAAGTGGACCCCTAACAAGAGAAAGTCGATGCAGTATTAACATGCAGGAAGCACCGTTGTCTTAGGTCCTGCGTATTAAGCATATGGCACTTAGTCG
Organism: Spinibarbus caldwelli; assembly: GCA_039654775.1. Classification (NCBI taxonomy): domain Eukaryota; kingdom Metazoa; phylum Chordata; class Actinopteri; order Cypriniformes; family Cyprinidae; genus Spinibarbus; species Spinibarbus caldwelli. Next base: position 21,460,643 of record CM077253.1, on the reverse strand, counting down.
ATGCAAAACACTGAATTATTTATGGGAAAAAAATAAATTCAAGTCATGAAAGACAATCCCCAAGAGCCCTGGCCAGACTGGAGATTAAGGCAGAGTTGGCAGGGAAAGTTGGAGCCCGTATGAAGCTGTGAACACCTTCATGAGAGAATTAACAAACTGAATTACAACCACCAAACTGGGAAGCGGCCATGAGATGCTTAGACAAATACAGGTACCTCAATGTTGAATTTGTTTCTTGCAAACATGGAGCTTTTCGCTTCACAAAATGTTAACTGTTGGACTGGAGTTGTGTGGATTACTGTGGATTATTGTGATGTTTTTATCAGCTGTTTGTACTCTCATTCTGATGGCACCCATTCACTGCAGAGGATCCATTAGTGAGCAAGTGATGTAATGCTACACTTCACCAAATCTGTTCTGATGAAGAAATTAATTTACATCTTGGATGGCCTGAGGGTGAGTACATTTTCAGTATTTATTTATTTATTTTTATTTATTTTTTTGGACAAACTATTGCTTTAACTTTATGTCAGTATTTAGTCCTTTGATAGCAAGTTTAATATTTTTGTAGAAACTTATTTTAAAAAAAGAACATTATAAATTATAAACATTATAAAACATTATAAATGTCTTTTCTGTCACTTTTGATCAATGCATGCATTCTAACCCTAACAGGGCAAATTAGCGTTAGAGCGCAATTCCATAAAAGCGCAGACGAGAGGGGAAATTCTGTGTGTGATTTGCTGGCAATGCGCACATTAAAGAACATAGATATAGCCAGATCATTTCCATAATGACCAGCGCAATCTACCAAGAGCAGCGCAAATTAGCGCCTGCTTTAAGACATGCTTTTTTGGCCGTTAAATAATACCGCAAATACCAGTAATTTGACGAGCGCAAACATTAGTAAATCTCGCTGCGTGATTCATTTTAATACTCTCCTCCCATAAATTTTGCGTCTGAAAAGGAAACTCCTATAAATGCATATTCAATAAGGTCAGGCACAAAAATAACTGTCCACGCCTTTTCAGCACTAATTCTTCACTGTGCGTCTTTAGTTAATCCTGACAGTACCATTTTAATGCCAAAAGACGGTTTGCGCTGGCGCAAGCTGTTAGTAAATCTGGCCCTTAATTTATAAAAAATAAATAAATAAATAAATACTGACCCCAAACTTTTAAATGGTAATTGTCACTCGGATAAAACTCTAAGTTCTGACAAGTAATTTCCCGTGAAAGTCTCACATAGTTTGCATGTGGTAGAACACGCTTCATATAATGTTCTTATTTGGAACATGGCGAAAAATGATTTATTTTTGAAAAATATTCCTTTTCCTTTTCCTGCAGGTATTATCAGCTCTGACCAACCTGAGATTTATGAATAAATGCAGGAGTCGTAAGTTGTTTTGCTCTGAGAAACAGATATCTGCATATCCAATTCCTTTGGGAACAGATTAAAAATAAGTTTCTTCAAGGAACCCAATGCTGGTTTTACTTGTATGAATGTTTGAAGCCCTGCTTCCCATTTAGCACTGAGGTCTTGGCTTTACATTGATAAATATTGAGTTTGACATTTCATTCTTCCTGGTGATGCAGAGTACAGTGTGCCTGCTGTCTATAAGCTTCTATTCAGCGTGAAGGTGATGCACTGTAGCTAATACACTGGCTGTATTGAACTTGCAATGCATTCTCGCCTATATATTTCAAACAAATCTCTATTTTCAACAGTTCTTTTGGCTTCTTATGAGTAAATAAGCACTGAGGTCTCCATCTATCATAGGGAAAACATTGACCATTTTGCTGCCTGCTATGCATAAGCTGACAGGTTAACATGTAAAAAGCTCAAACAAAAGAAAACTTTTATTCAGTGTAGAAACCTTTGCCTTCCAAACTGTCTATGGAATTATAATGGCAGATGTGGCACAACAAAACGGTCCTGTAGCAGTTTGCATGCAAATCCATTCACAGCTATTAGGATGTTATGGAAATGCCTAAATCTAAACCAGTTATACTGGGGCTGAATTTCTGAGTTTTTCGGTCAATGGCGTGATGCTCATTTTTTGTTGAAAACTATTAATTTATTGAAAAATGTATTAAAAATACAATTCATACATACAGTGACTTGAATACACCTTTTCTATGTAAAACATGTTTTTAATTTCTGAATCAAAATTCATGTCAGTGTGTTTTGGTATAGGCATAAAGTCAAAAATGTCAGATTTTTTTCCTTGATTACAATTTGTTGCATATTATTATTATTATTATTATTATTATTATTAGAGTCATCTTTTATTTTGAATTCATATATGTATATATATATATATATATATATATATATATATATATATATATATATATATATATATATATATATATATATATATATATACACACACAGTAACATGTATTAAAGGTGTAAGAAATTAACTTTACTGTTTTCAATTTAAACCACATTAATCATTCAACTGTTCTTGAAATGGTATTAAAGTTTTTCAAAAACATATGAAACTAACATGTGGTGCAACATTTCCAAAAACTTTCCAAACTTTTCATAACCATATTTGTATAAAAAAAAAAAGAAATAAAAAAAAAAAGAAACTAGATAAAAATGTTTCAAAAATAATGATTCAGAATAAATTTAATGAGTCATTAAATGGATAATTAAATGTCATTGACTCTTTTACACAATTGCTCATCTTAAAAAGGTTATACAAGGCTACACAAAACCACCCAATGACCATTGATTAGAAACAATCGCGCAATCGATCCGTCAAATCTTTCAGTGAGTTGAGATCCGTCAAATCAGATCTTTCCCCTCAGCCATTAAAAAATGTATGGCTGATCAAAGGCGGTTAACAGATGCTTTAGGGGGTTTTCTCTTTAGGAGTCCTCCTTCCATCTGTTCTCCGCTGGCATTACCCTCATGAGCCTGCTTACAGGCTCCTCACTAAAGCACTCCATAGGAACCATTTTGCCCTGAGCAATGGGGAATGAAAAACAAGTGGCCAAGAAAAGCTTTTAATTTTCCCTTCATTAATGGCTTGATGACTTTATTCTGCATGGAGAATTAGTGCATCTATCTAATCAACGTCGATACTGATACATTTTCTAATTCTTTTCCAACAACTTAAGAAGGAAATGTTATAAAATGACGCATAATGATTCCCAGAGGGATGCGGATAACACCCTAGCAGACTCTCAAAAATCTTTTTTAACCATCTTTGCCTGAAGTCATTATTATTTATGTGAAAGTTTATAACTGTGAGATGTATGAAGCACTTTAATGTCTCTTAAGAGTGACACTGTAGTATGTTGCTCATTGTAGGACAATGCACTGCTGAAAATCAACTGAAATCATCTAATGCTTTAAATGAATGTGAAATCAACTGACCTTTGTTAGTTTATTACAGACAGGGTTCACCCAAAAAATTATTAATTCAACCTCGTGTCCTTCCAAACCTGTATTTTTTTTCCTTCAGTGGAACACAAAAGCAATGAAAGTGAATAGGAGCTGTCAAGCCTCAAAATGACAAATAAGCATCATAAAAGTATCATAAAATATGATTCATGCACTATATTTCAAGTTCATACGATAGCTTTGCGTGAGAAACAGACTGCAATTTAAGTCATAAGTCACAAAATCTTGACGTCTACATCAGTTGTTATTGGAGGAATCTTTTCTGTTGATCCAGTTCAGACTGAGTGATTAATTTACAACTCAGACTGATTCAGTTCTTGAGTTCAACTCACTGGCTCAATGATTCAGTTGCAGCAATTAACAGCTAAGCTACACGGTATAAATGATTTTGCAAAGTTGTAAATAAAAGAAACCAACAAACCATTCACACCAACAACAATAACTATAACGGTAACAATAGTTTTAAAAATCGTTCTAAATTTAAAATAATAGCAGAGTCCACATCACAACTATAACAATAACAATAAGGAAGAAGAATATCATTGGAATGATATTCAGATTTTTTTTTTTTTTCCAGCTGATGAATGATAAAAATGACGACAACCAATCAGAACCCATCCGGCTTTGAAGACCTTGAGCATTTAAAGCAGCAGTCGACAAAACTGTTAGTATGAACACTAATATAGTTATTGTTATACTTATCTTTATCATTTTTGGTGCGAATGGGCCTTTACTTGCCATGTCTTTGTAATTATTTAAGCATGACCCACGTGTTGTTTTTAAATTGGATGCCTTATGAAGGTTATTGGACTGAAATGGTGTGCATGAATAAATTTCTATTTTGATACATTTGCAAGAGCAGATAGTGTGCAGGATTTATTCGTTTTTGTTTTGAAGTTGGACCTGTTTTTTTTTTTTTTGGTAATTTTCCCTATGCACTCATCAATTACCTATAGGTGTGCGAGGCTAATTGTTGATTGATATGTAATTATTTGTGAATTTTACTAGCAATGTCTGAGTAAAAATTGTTCCTAACCATTTTTGGGGGGTGGGTGCATGTTTCAGAAAACTTGAAATATAGTGTATACATTATATGGACCACTTTTATGATACTTTTATTGTCATTTTTAGGCTTGACAGTCCCAGTCACCATATATTGAAAAGAGCTGCCAAGATTTTTTTTTTTTTAAAACATACTTTTTTGCGAAAGAAAGTCATACAGGTTTGGAACAACCTGTAATTGAGTAAATAACTCCCTGAATAGACCAATCTGTTCCCTTAACTTCAATCAGTTTTTCTTGAAAAGGAATAACAAAACCATCAAAAAGAATAAAAATTAATAATAATATGCAATTTGTCCATATGGCCCATACACTATAATTCAAATCCATCAAATTTGATAGCACTATGTGAGAAACAGACTGAAATTTAAGTCATAATTCACAAAATCTTAATCCCTAATGAATCTTTTTTATTGTTCAGACCAAGTGATTCGTTTACTAATCAGACTGATGCTATTCTTGAGTTCAACTCACTGACTCAATGATTCAACCTTTATCAACAGACGTTTCAATCTGTTTCAATCTGTCTCAAGCCATCAGAAGACTATGAATACAGTGAATACATGAACACAATATGGACTACTTTATGATACTCTCAATGTCATTTTTAGGCTTGATAGTGCCGGTCCCTATTACACTGAAAAGAGCAGCCAAGATTTTCTTACAAAAAATATCTTTTTAACTGAAGTCATACAGATTTATGAGTGAGTAAATAACTCCCTGAACCAGCTGAGCTATTCCCTTACCTTCCTTCAGTTTTTCTAGACAAGGAATAACAAAAGCAACAAAACGAAAGAGAGAACACAGAAGATTTGGGCTCTACAGAGGGAACCTCAGGCATTCAGATCTGAGCGGCGATGTGAAGCTTGGCCAAGAGTTTGCTCAGACTCTGCGAAAATGCAGCAAAGCCATCCATGCAGATTACGGGAGCTCTGCAGCCTGGCACATCTTTTTGTTGCTGCCATCCTGTCTTGAGGAGAGAGAGAGGGAGGAAGAGGAGGGGAGGTAGCAGAGGAGGCTTTTCTCTGCGGCAAATTCTCCAAACCCTCTCATTCCCCGCTCCTCCAGGCCTGTCTTATACAACAGAGTTTTGTTTGTGCACATCTGCTCTGAGGAGATTAAAATTACATCAGAATATCACAAGAGACCATCTCCAGAATTACTCACATGTGTACATTCCAAACGAAACAGAGGATAAAAGTAAGGTAGAACAAAAAAAGCCATTCACCGGTGTGTTCACTCATCACAATAGTTAGTCACAATAGGTCAAAATCCTGTGGGCTAAAACAAGGAAAGCTGAATATATTGGAAACACATTAAAGTTTGATAAAAATCAGACTACAGCTTGCAGGAGTCAGGGTGCTCAGGGTTTTATCAGTCCGACGGCAAACAAAATTGTGTTTATAAGGTATCAGGATGATATTATGAGCGCTTTTGGGGATGAAATAATCACTGGGTTTGCCAGGGCTGTAGCTTCAAAACATTACAACATATTCAGGGTTTTCTTTAAGGCACTTAGTGACTAGAAACTCAGCTTTGTTTTCTGTTAGCAAAATAAGTTTGCATGCATTTTTCACTATTTTTGGCACACATTTGTTTTTTAGGTTGTTGTGAAAGATCCTAATCTCCTACAAGATCCTATTCCCCTTCATCAATGTCACTTTCCTGCTAGTTAATCAGTTAGTGCCATGCTAAGCTAGTAGGCTAAAGCTCAAAGTTAACCGTGTAAACTCTTTACACTCCGCTTGCATATGAAAGCGAAACATATGGAGCTGTAATATAACTGTATGAAAACGATTACAAGTGCTCGATGTTTTACCACCTCTAGTGTTCATTTCTGTTGGAAACTGCAGTGATATATTTTTCACATCTTGCGAACAAGTTCCCACAGGTACATTTTCGTCATGAGATCAGGAAGGATTTTTGAACTAATTCGTTGATCCACAAGGTGGCAGCACTGCTTCGGTTTCGTTGTTTCACAGTTGAAAAGAAAACAGAAGAGACCAAACAACGCATAGCATTTCAAAGTATACTCCAAAGATGAAACATTCTGGAGTTCATGTGTCGAGCGTTTGTGTTTGTGCACACTAGCAATAGGAGTATACAACGCATATGCTAAGCGGTCACAACAAAACTGAAGTAACTATACTTTGGGGTGCTAGATTGCTTATTGAAGTCTAACTGAAAAAAAATCTCTTTTTAATATGACCATTTTAGCTTTAGTAATATAATGTGATATATAATTTAGATGAAATTCAGTTACATATTTTCAGAATTAACAACACACCTTCTGTTATTGTGTTATCCTCTATTTCAGATAACCTCGTCCCTAAATATCACATACAAACAAAATGAGTAATGCTTTGTAGCTTTACATTTCAATCAGACAGTTTCTTGTTAAATTAAGTTCCAGACTGGACCAGGCTTTAGGCTGATTGCCAAAAGTCTGGATACAAATGATTTTTCATACTATATTTTAATTTTTACATATGAATAATATTGTTTTGCACACTGTACATGAGATGTGTATGCATTAGGACAGACTTCTATTACTTTTTTTTTTTTTTTTGGTTACACTTTATTTTAAGGTGTCCTTGTTACAGTGTAATTATATATTTAAGTGCTGATTAATATTAATTAACTACATGTACTTACTATATGGTTAGAGTTAGGATTAGGGTTACTTGCATGCAATTATGCATAATTTATTGTTATTATAATAGTAAGTACATGTAACGTGTAATAAGGAGACCTTAAAATAAAGTGTTACCAATTTTTGTTTTTATTTTTTATTTATATATATATATTTTTTTTTTTTTTTTTTTTTTTTGCATTAAAATGCAAAACACTCTGGGTAATTTTGATTTAAAAAGAAAGTTCAAATTAAAAATTAATTGAATGTGAAATTTGAATGAAAAATTAATTGAATGAAAAATTAATTGAAAATGTTAAAAATGTATTACATTTTAGTATAATATATTTGGATGTACTTGAACATTTACTTTTGGCCCACAGCCCTCAATCTAATTAGATTTATATAAAAAATTATTTTAAAAATTTTGGGCACAAGTTAGAAACAAAATGTTTTATTTAAAAAAAAAATAATAATAAATAAATGCTTATTCCATCTTGTGACTGGAGCTGGATTGAGTGTGCAGGATCAATAATTATATAGGCAGTTGTCCTGATTCAAAAGCAGGGTGTTTTGGAATTATATTTTTGATTATGATGAAAAAAAAAAAAAATAAATAAAAAAAACAGTCCCTGTACTCATTCTGCTGTACTAGCTTAAGAATTATTTTGGATATTTTGAAAAAAGACGACAGTTTAATATATACATATGTCGTCTATATGAAGACTTAACAATTTACCTCATTTGTGAATATAAACATACATATAATGGACCTGTAATGAGCAAGAGGTTTGTGCAGTAATCTGTCAAAATACCGTTAGCTAGTTGTTATGAATGCAATTTTCATAGTCTGCTTTGGCAACATATGTGACAGTATAATTTACCAGCTGCTTTTTGTTATATTAATGCAAAGCTAGAAATAAGTGAGTGTGCCTGTTTGAGCAAAAGAGATGTTACTTAAAAATCCAATCGTAACAATTACAGATTGTTCTAAATCTTTTTAAACTAATGTACCTTTACAGTTATTTAACAGACTTTTATACTTAAAAAATTTATCAGTGGAAGTGCACATACATGTCATTTCATGTAAGATTCAGTTGAACTTAAGGATTGTTTTAGTACTATAGATTGACATTGAGAAGCAGAAATATGGAAATGGTAAACTGGCTGTAATTATTAGGTCTCTGACCAGAGTTGTAAAAGGCATGCTGGGTAATGATTTACTGCTTGCAAGTGTAACTTGTAAGAATTTTCAGGGTTATTTCCAACCCCATGTCTAAAGATGGCATCTATGGCACGATTATACAATCAAGAATATCTATTCATCTCCCAGTGTGTATATGAACAAGAAACACATTTACAGTCATTAGCAAAAAATGTACCTTGTAGGCTACAAATATGGAGTGCAGTTAATTTTTCCATTTTTAGGTTACCTTTGCCATCATTTAGTGCTCAAAGTTCTTTAAAAACACTGAATATTTAATAACACCGTTAAATGTAATCTTTATCAAAACTCAAAATGAATATCTATTTCTCATACTGTACATAATAATGTTGTGATACTTAAATTACTTGTAGCATTTATAGCAAATGATTTAAGCAAATTAGACACATTGGAAAAAAAGTGCCAAACTCTAAAAACGTACCTATACAAACAATATACTTTCCCAGCTGAAATGAACACTACTGACAGTAAATCAACAACAAATGTTGTTCCTTTTTACACAAATTATGAATACAGGGGCAGATTATTGATTGAAAAGACTTTGTGGTTCCTTTCACAATACATTTTGTCTTGCATCACATAAGCAGCTCCATACGTATGACTTTCCTGACAGTAAACTTGCTCGTTAGCTCACCCGGTACCACTGCAATTGCACTACAAATCGCTTGGGAACAAGTCCCATGAAACACGAGCCACGACACAACTCAAAGATTTTAAAGAAGGTAAAATGACATTGTTTTTTTTAGCAAATGTATATTTAACATTTCTTAATATGCTAGGTTTACTGTAGGGTTTAGTGTAGTTGGTATGTTATTTTTATATGCGACATAGCATTAACATTTTAGCACCACTCACCAGATACTTAATTTCTGAATTGCAGTGTTATGTACAACAACCAATGTAATAAAACATTAACAGATTACTTTTCATCTGTTTTGATAAAACTGAGCACTCGCATTTTGAAAGTGTTGTGAAACGTACAAGAAGCAACACAGTATCATTTTGCAGAAATGTTGGCAAAGGCAAGTTTTTCCAATGAGCCTGGGTTGCATTTTGACTTTTAATGTTTCATTAATTTACACAAAATTGTATAGGATTGCAGTTTTTCTTCTGTAACTTATTTCCAAGTTAAACGGGGTCTTTGATGAGAAAAATGTAAAACAGAATGTTAATCATCAGGAACTGCTGGTGCAGTTGACCAATACAGTTGAAATGTTCTTTAGAATCTATTGCTTTGTGTTCAACATAAGAAAGAAAGCCATTTGCGTTTGGAACGACATGTGAGTGAGTAAATGATGACAGAATTTTTATTTTTGGGTAAACTGTCAAGGTCTAGGGAGGACAGGGAAATGCAAATTCTGACAGAAAATATTCAGTTGTGCTTGATATTTTTTGTCTCAAAAATATTTTCATCCCTTTTCTCTTTTCTTTCCCTCGGCGTGTGTGTGTTGTGTGTGTCTTTGTTGACACTTCCCTGAACAGTTCCAGTGAAAGGTGGAATCCTAAGCCTTTAAACCAATGCCTCCACAGAAATTCGGCGGAAGCAGCACAGAAAAGTCTGTGGCAATCCAGCCCTGAGATTCTCATTTCCCCTCCCTCTCTGCCTGTCTTCCTGCGATCAGCCCAACTTTCTCACAGGAACCCAGACAATCCTTTCTCCTAAGATAGATACTAATTACCAAATACTGTCCTTCCCTGTCAAGATGGCCAGACAGAGACGGCGTTGTATTTGGTTCAGCTCACCTTCATTCCAGTGGTGAACTTTGAGCGTGCCGCTAACAGACGTATCATATGAGATACTGAGCGGCTATAATGTTCTAGACTTTTCCATCCTCAGAGCCCTGCTCTTCTTCCGTTTCCATAATTTCAGCTCATTCTCACTATAGATAAGTCACGCCACATATTCTTAATTAATGTCAAGAATGTATTTTAATTGCTCACTGTTTTCAGGGCTAAAACCAGCCACCATTACATAAAACACACTGACACAACTGGAGCGCATGTGTGCAGAACATCTGTCTCTGTGCTGTGTGCATGTGTGTGAAAGATATGCAGCTCTATATTTAGTAAAAAATAGGACCGTCAATTAATTCAAGTATTTAATTTTTTTCAACCTAAATGTATTTAAACAGGCCTAAAAATATTTTACAAAATAAATTTTGAATTTACCCAAAATATATTTTAAGACTGGAAATATAAAGGCCCTTGCAGTAAATTTCATAATATATTTTGGTATTTGAAGATTTAAATAATTTTTACATTTAAAATAATAATATCTTATTATCCTATGAATTCATATTCTGTTCAGTATTTATTGATTCTGTACTTCTCAAACTTTATTAAAACACAAAGGAAATGCAAATTTGCAGTAACTCAAAACTAAAACAACTTTCCCCACACTTTATGGATGTAATTTTACATATGCAAAGATACAGTCCTCTGCATTAACATTTCTATGAATTCACTCACGGGTGATATTTCAGTTGTTGAGCTTCAATGGTAATTCAATTTCACCATACAAATAATGCAAATGACTTTTGTTAAGCGTCCCGCCTGAGTTTGATTTTTAAATAAATTAATGTTTATGTAAATTAAAGTACTGTCTTTCTCCATTCACTGATAAAAGGCTGTTCTGTTAGGGACTTGTGGTGTGTGGACACAGGAGCTTGTGCTTGCGATAAGCTTTTTTTTTTTTTTTTTTTTTAATAAATATGCTTAACAAAACAAGGCTGGGTATCGCAAACTACTCATCACTACAATACACACCACAAAGCATATGTCACAATTCATTACACTGTGTTGCATCTCAATATTTTATGTGATTGTTGTATATTTACATCATGGAAAGTCTGTGAATCTGTTCACCTGAGTTTTGACCAGCATTGCATCTCATTTGACTCCATTTAACTGAACTTTAGGAAGTAATAATAATTAATAAAAATAATAATGAACAATAAAAAACATAAAATCAATAATAGATAAATAACCAATGTCATAAGAAAAAAAATAATTGTGATAAATAGTCGTGATGTAGGGCAATGTAGCTTATAGAATGCAGTTAAATGGCACTAAAATTTAAGATATTGGGGCAAAAATGTCCCGTATGAGATTTTGTCTCATATTTATATCGAATGATATAGTTAAGCAATATCATCTGAGTTTTTGTTTCGAATAGCACAAGTGCAAATGTGATATTGATATTACACAACAGTTCACTAAGAAATTAATATTGTATTATATTTTTTTAACACAGGATTGCCTGTTTTTGGTCAAATTTGCTAATGAAAATATTACCTAGAACTGTTGTGCATCTCAACAACTTCGTTTCTGAATGAATCCACGTTTTAAATGAATCTCGTGAACCAGTGATTCAATGGCCCATTCATAAACAGAGCTATGTACATTCCTGAATGAATCAGCCATTTGAACGAATCAAATGAATGAATTACTCATCAAATTAGTGTAATTAAACATATAAATGTGTAATTACATGCTATTAATGTGTTAACTTTGCCATCGCTAGTAAAAACACAAAAAGACACATAATCTTCATCATAAAAAGTGAAAGAACACTGAAGTAAACTTCAGGAACTCATAAAGTCTGATGAAATGCAGTGTCATATTATATAACATGATACATATATATCAAGTCATATTATGAGAAATATAGCCATGATTACTTTTTGTGTTAACTCTGAAGTGAAAATGGGTTGATATAAATTAGCGACAGAGAGAGACAGAAAGTGAGAAAAACACCTCATCATTATCTAGGAGAACCAGTGGTTGAGATAGTTCAGGTAATTTAGCGGAAAGACTCCATGGCCTAATACATACACAGTGGCTGCATGAGATTAAATCTGTAATCATTGGAGTGTTGGCTAGCACATAGATGGAGAGTCATTAGCCAGCAGGTGCACAGAGTGCTTGTACCATTATCCGAGATTACTGTGCCGCATCTCAGCCCTGAATATCACATTCAACAAGCACAGGAAAGGTTAAAGCAAGAGGACCTGAGACCTGACAGCCGAGAGGGGCTAAACCGTTGGTTTCTACACTCGCTCACTCACTCCAACCCTCGCACATGCACAGACATGCATTTAATGCGAAGTCACAATAATTATGCGCGACAGCTGAACTGTTGCTCTCTGCTAGTGGCTGTTCTGTCATGACCATATTTCATTTCAGTTTATCTCAGAGTTGGCAGAGTTTCCACTTACTCCGCTAAAATGTGTCTTGTGTGCGTGTGTGTGTGTGTGTGTCTGTATCCTTAAACGTCATGTTTACTGATACATAGAAATGAGTCGAAACATATTCCGTCTAATAAAACTCCCACACAGTTTGTAGCGAGGTGGAAATTTGCAGATTTCTCACAGAGACTTGACGGGTCAATACGGTATATTAGTTTTAATCAGGAGCTGATTAGTTTTAATCATATGTTCTACTAACTTTTAGAGATTTTTAAGTTCATCTAACCTACCTTTTGAGCAAAAATCATTATATTTAAGAGGTTAATCATTCGCTTGTCTGCAGTGTGAAGAAAAAAAATGCTAAAATGATGCCTTTAAGACCAAGATGAAGCCTCTGTGGAACATGCAGTTGGTAATCAGTAACATAATTAATATTAATATAAAAATTGTTGTGTCATACACTTATTTTGATGAGTTGATTAACATACTAAAGCTCATGTAAAGTACTTGATTATAATTTGAACTGTTTTTATATTACTTTTGAAGTAAAAATGTTTTACATGTACTAAATTACTACATTGTAATTACAAATTTATAATACACATTACAAATGTGTAATTACAAATATATTTAAAAAACTTCCATACAAGTTTAAATAGAAAAGACATTGAAGTATATTTTGGTTTACCATAAATGCCAACGTATTTTATGAGGTGGCTAATTTGTATGAATTTGTATGATTTTTTCTAAATTGTACATATTTTACGAGTTCCCCAATTTGAATTCGTACGAATGACCTGCCCCTAAACCTACCCATCACTGGTGTCTAGACAAATCAGACAAAATTGAACAAGTGAGGTTGTACGAATTAGCAACCTCGTAAAATACGTAAGAATTGGTCATGAGATAGCATTGTAAACGCTTGTTGGTACATTCGGTTGGTACATAGACTTTAACCACATTTCAATGAATTATAAATATATTTCAATAGATGTAATTACGAAATTATCTGTAATGTAATTAAATTGGGAATGCAATGGGCTTTTAGTAAAACTTGGCTGTCTATGCAGTAGAAACATGTAAACAATAAATTAATAAATAGATGCTTCTGTAACAGAAAAAAAAAAAATAAAAATGTGGTGTTCCCTTTTGTCAAAACCTTAACACCCATAATGCAATTTTGATTTTGGTGCCGGCCCTCTGTCGAGCCAACTGTCTGTGGGCGGGAATACAAACATGTGCAAGTTCAATCGTTGTTTTAACAAAAGCCCTTGAGCTCATAATGTCTGTCGGAGGATGCAAAATATACATATATATATATATATATATATGTTCTACCCACATTCTGACTGCAGATTAATTATACAAAGAGACAAAAGTGAGTCTAAAGATTTACATCAAGGCCACTGATAATGAGTTATAACACAGATGGAATATATAATTAAACACCTACTGTTAACGTAGTTATGTTACAGAGAATGTCAAAGATTTGTATAAACATATACCTCAAAGATAACTAAAGACCAAATTAAACAAATGTGTGACTTAAGGAGATGAGTGGGAGAAAATAAAGTTTGAGGTGACAGCAAACTTCATAAGAAACTTCTGGTTATATCAGTCTCAGAGCCTTAGCTGTTGATGGTCTAACTGCAGGTTGATATCTGCTCATCTCTAAATAAACTGCTATTTTTAGGATTATCTGCCCATCTGTCACTGAAAATGCTCCAGGCGTCTTCTTACCAATTACTTTTCATTTGGTGAAGGAATAGGTTGTCATCCTCAAACCCTTGTTTCTCGTTCACACCTCCTTGCCCTAATTTTCATCTTTCCTACTGTATGGACCGACCATAGTCCATTCACAGACACCTTCCATCTCCATTCACCTTCCTGTTGTAATTGGTCATGTAAGTATTGCCATAATGTTTCTTTCCGCTGCATGTGGTCCGATATTTTCAGTGACTTGCACTAAAAGCGTGTTTAATCTTCCATGAAACAGATAAACATGAATGTGGCAATGTTTTATTACATTGGTTGTTATATGCACTGCAACAGTTCAGAAATGAAATGTCTGGTGAGTGGCGCTAAAAGGTTAAAGCTCTGTCACCTTTGAAAATCACATACCACCTACACTAAACTCTACCCCAAACCTAACCGATAGCATTAACAAAAGCAAATGTGAGATAAAAATGCAATTGTTGAAGCAACCATGCTTCTACGAGTGTTTTTGTGTGATTTGTGTTTCAGGGGATTTGTACCCGAGTGTTGCGTATCACAAGTGCAACACTATACCGGCCCTCTGTCGGCCCTCTGTATACCGGGTGCGCTACCGAGCAAGTTTACTATGCCAGAAAAGCAACAGATATGGAGCTCGTTATGTTATGCAAATGTCAAAATGTATTAGTTTACAAATCATGCACTGTGGTAAAAATGTTTCAAGGTTAAAATGTAGTATTGTAGAAGGAGTTGCATGAAAATAAGTCTTTATTAATTGAAAATCTGCCCCTGTAATTATAATTAGTTTGAAAAGGAATAAAAGTTGTTGGTGTTTTACTGTTACTAGTGTTTGGTACGTTTATGGAGGAACAAGGAAGAAGGTGTCTGTCAAATTAATGAGTGTCACATTATTTTGCCTTTCCCACACTGCTGCAAATCTTTTTCATCTCTTTATTTTGCCCTTCACTTCTTGCCCCCATAGCCAGCCTTCTTTCGACACCATGAACAACCTACCCGCCCTTGCTGTAAAATTTGTTTGCCACTTTATGATTATTTCTTTGACAAATCTTGCAGTCTCAGTCACTCAGGCCTTCACCCACCTTGCTATCGGCATGCAGTTCTCGTTCCAAGAGTTGATCCTCTTTTACGAGGTCATGGAGTTGATGCTTTTTTATCCTGTCCCCCCCACACACAACCTCAGCATCCCTCCTCGCTTCCACCGCCAACCTCCACACCACCTTCAGTTGCAAATCTGTCCGTATTCAGCCTTACTTCCCTTGCCTCGCACACCCGTGGGAACCTTTTTAAAGATCAAATCGATATCAGGACATAAACATGCACCAACTCAAGTTCGCGCTTTTCTCTCCCTCTCTTTGTAGAAAGTTGGGTTCGCAAGTGTAACATCTCACTTATGAGTGAAGCAAAGGAATGTAAATGAGGTATTGTGTGCCATTTAAATGACTTCTGGCATTTTAATGCAGATATTGACATCTCTCTCCTTGATAATACTGTTAAAATTAAAGTCATTTCCGTACCAAAGACTTTTTTTATTTTTTCTGAAATTTTCTGAAGACTCCTTCCTGTCTGCTATTGCTCTAATAAATACATAGCCACGCCCCAAACTCACACCATTGGTTGTTTCACTGTTGCCGTGTTGGGCTGGGAAGATTCTGCAACAAACAGTTCAATGTTTTGAAAACACCACCTACAAACGGCTTGCTTGTAACTGACTCTAAAGTTTAATAAGAGAAATTTGAACATGAAATGATCTTTAAATACTATCATTTCATTTCTGATAACCCTCGCATTGTTTCTGTGCTATGAAGTCTGCCAAGCAGATGTACTCTGCCATAGGCCCCCTCCTTCTCTGATTAGATTAAATTGTCTCCTCAAATGAATTAAAGACAGAAATCAATTACTGCGCGTCTCCACGCCTGTATCACAGCAATACCCACTTATTAAATAGCCCTCGCCTTTGCCTGTTTAATCTTTGATTACGCTTTCAATTTGAGTTGCTGTTATCTCCATCTGCCACCATTATGTTGACTCACCGGCATCATTGAGATGTAGTGCCACACGCTTTTGATTACTCTCATCGTGTAGCTTTCCTTTGATTGCTGTTTTGATGAAATAGATACTATCTCTTTATAGTCTCTCACTACAAGTATTTGAAACGACTCTCTAAGTGAGTGACAGACGGGATCTTTTTACTCTCATTCTGAGGTTGACTGTCTGAAAACTGAATGTTGTAATTTTTTTCACACAAAAAAATTAAAAAATAAAGAAAAATTAAGTTTTTATTTATTTATTTATTTATTTTTTTTTTTTTTGGCTAAATAATTAGGCTGCAATAAGTGTGCTCGGTCTGTTTTTGTAGCTAATTACATGCTGTAGACACAAGCTGTAATCATACAAATGCAAATCTTAACCAGAGTAAATGAAAACATTTCAAAACTAATATGTAAAACCTACAGACATTGAACATGAAAATAGTCAACAACAAATTTTGTTTCTGATTAGTGTGGTTTTTGTGCTGTGCGTGGTAAGAAAAATGTTGTCAGGGATAATACTACTGCAGTTGTAAAAGCATATTTTTTTTATAAAAATAAAAACGAAGAGGCCACAGAGCAAGAAAAGAAGAAAAAAAAACAGATTGACAAAATGCTGTGCTTAAGTAAAAGTACTGACGAAATTAGAGTACTACTGCATAAGTAAGCCTATTCCTTATTCCAAATTTCGAATAGCTTGAAGTTTTTATTTCAGTTTAAGTTGCATTTTCTTCTTTTGTCATTTTTTTTATTGTAATTATATTTTATTTATATAAATATTTCTATTCAGAATTAATTTATTAATTGATTTATATTTCAGCTTTAGTTTTAGCAATTTTAGTACTTCAACTTGAACTGTTATAGTTAATTGTTATTGTAGTTAGTTTTTCAAGCAACATTTTGATTTTATTTTCAGCCTTGTTTCAATTAACAAAAATGATTAGTTACAATTACACTAGTTATAGTTATTTTTTTAATCATTTAGCTATAGAATATCAGTTTCATGAAAAGAATAATGTTCAAAAGAATGATTTATTCACAAATTGGACATTGCTATCAAGTTTATGGACGTCTTGATTTCTTCACTTCAAAATAATGAGAAATGAGATGATTGTTCAACATATAGTGGAGTAAAAAGTAAGATAGTTTGCTTTGTTATGTACTGACATAAATAAATTTCCCAAAATGAAAATACAGATTATTTAAGTACAGTAAATACATGTATGTCAACGTGTTCAACACTACTTGTGCTGTTCAATGTTTTTTTTTTTGTTTTGTTTTTTTTTGGTAGGGGAAAATTTAATTTAACTATTGCTTTCTTATAATTCCACAATTTCCATTTTACAAAATAGCAAAGCAATGATTAAATCTCAATGTTAAACTTCAAATAGAGTTCTTGCTTATGCCTGTCAATCTTATGTGGTACAACAGAGAAAGGGAGGGGGATAATTTTGACCAAAACTATATATATTTTTGGACATTACATTTAGGTTTAACATTACTGATACTTAACTGAAGACCCATAATGCAAGCGACAGTACTTAATAAGAAGAGCATCTGCAATATAATTAATTATAAAATGGAGACATAGTACCTTGCATTTCTTCGTTACAGGAAAAAGTAATCAAATAGTTTGTTGCAGGTCTATTTCATATTATTAGTTTCGCTTTGCTGCACAATAACAAGTGAATTGCTGATATATAGCTGGTCAGATGGGTAAAAACAGCACGGATGGCTATTTCTTCACTTCATGGCAAGGCCACAGAAAGAAAAAGCAGAGCAGCTCGGTGTAGCAGAGTAAATGAGATTCATTGTGTGGTTCTCATCCGCAGGCAGTGTGAGGACATTCTTCTAAGAGTAGAGAGGGTGAGGGACTCTGTTTAAAGGTCAGACAGCAGATGAGATGAAGACTCTGCTTCATTCTCAGCCAAATATTAGATTCAACAGAAGAGCCAAAAGACTCCAAAACAACCCCAAAGTGCGGCTGCTTGAGTACAGCGGTGTTGCTGACGCAACTGTGGTGCTCACATACAGGAGCTAAGGTACAGAACGTACAAAAGAACTGGATTGTTTTCATATTACTTTTTCATATCAAGTTTCATATGATGTATATCTTGCAGTGTATAGCTTTATTTCTTATTAAAAATGTTTTCACAATTTTTGAGCTTCCATAGAATCTCTACAAATTATACAATGCACTTTCAGTGCATTGCTGGGTAGTAACTGCGTAGCACTTAATTTTATAGTCCTTTTCTGCATGTACATACTATGTACTTATTATAGTAATTACAATAACTAACTAGATACTAACCTTGACCCTACCCCTAAACCTATGTATTTACCTTATATTACTACACTTAAAGTGCTTTCTCAAGTAAGTAAACTTTGTGACTGCACATACTGTAAAATGAAGTGCAGCCAGTAACTGATTATATGTAATCTGAATGATATGTAATCAGATTACAAAAATTAAGTAATTGTAAATATATTATATTATATTACTGTAGTTTGATTATTACTTATAATCAAACTACAGTTACTTTTTATTGATTGTGGTTGCATATTATTCACACAATAAATTTTTCATAATTTTTTTGACTTTCTGACGTCTGTTAAAAGTTACATAACAACATTGTGTTTTATTTAAATTGTTTATTATAATATATTTTAATTTATAAAATGTATCAAATGTTATATATATACACACACATTCTTTGATTATAATTTTATATATTATACTTTCTGTATATATTATATATTATACTATATTTATTTATATATTATACTATTATATTCTATCTATCTATCTATCTATCTATCTATCTATCTATATATTTATTCAACTATGTGATAAACAAGTTAAATCTAAAGTAATCAAAAAGTAATCTAGGGCCTGGTTTCAAAGACAGTGCTTAGACTAAGCCAGGATTAGGCCATAGTTCAATTAGGACATTTAAGTAATTTTTATACACGTGCTTAGAAAATAAATAAATAAATAAATAAATAAAAATACTGGTGTGCTTTTTGAGATAAAACAAAGGCACTGATATATTTTAAGATCAGTCAGTGCAAGTTTCTTTCAATTGAAACAGTTCAGATTTACATTTTAGTCTAGGACTAGGCTTAAGCCTTGTCTGTGAAACCAGGGGTAAAAGTAGTGTAAAAGTAATCTAAAAGTAGTCAGAACACATTAACTAAGCTCTAATCTAATGTAATTTGTATTTAATTACCAACATATCCTCCAACCAATACACCCATATAGGTCGTTTGTCAAAATCCCTGAAATACGACTCATCGGTGCGTATACTACATTTTATGCCCCTATCGGCAACAGGACACTTCCATATTAATGTTTTCTACTCTTTTATCTACGTCATAATTTGGGTTTTGTGTAGCTCATTTGGTAGAGCATTGTGTTGTACTACAATATGTGATCATGTGATCATGGGTTCGATCCCAGAGAATGCATGTGCTCATAAAAAGTATATGCACTATAAATCATGGTTTTGTACGATTTCTGTGAGGGTAGGTTTAGGGACGGGGTTAAGTGTGGCCATTCGTACGAATTTGTATGAATTATCCACCTAGTAAAATATGTACGAATTGAGATCAGGTTGGACTGTGTAAAAAGTCCACACATTGCATTTAAATGAACACGCATTTTGATTGGTAGTGACAGTCATCCATTATTTCATAACGATAGACGCAACACAAAACTGTCATTATGTTTACGCCCACTAGTGGGCACTTAACTTTAAAATGTAAATATAGGTTGCAATAAAGTGTTTGCACAAATGACCTATAGGGTCATTTTTTGGAGGAGGACATTAATTAATTACGTTTGTAAGTAATCTACCCAGCACTGCTCAACGTGACTAAATAGGCACTAAACTTGATGCAACATGAAGTGATTGGCCTGCTAAAACTCAGCTTGAGTTATAGACTTTCAAACAAGCGAGTTTCTCATTACCACTGTTTTTAAGTGCTAAAGGCCAGTAACTTGTCTATATATAGTTTAAAGAGCTGGGAAATATTCAGAAAAGAATTAATTAGCTGATGCAAAGTGTCTTCTGAATATAACAAAAGGAAACGGCAATGTCAATGAGAGTTCGCTGATCATTTTGTTGTAGTACTAACAGAAATGCAAAGGTGACAATCAGGTAATTTTAGAGTGTGAAGCTTTCGGTAAACAACCAATTAAGTCCTCTGCATTTTGTGCACATCCCGTTTTCATGCTGTGATTCTTTTAGCAGCAGCCGCTTTTATGTTACTTCCCTTTTAAGAAACCTCTCCTATTAGTTAACCAGCTGATACATATGAGATGGTACTTAATAAATCAAATAGTCGAGTAAATAAAAGCAGTCGGAAAGGACACATTTAGTTTGTAATACTGAGCCTATTTCAGAAACTTTCCCTTTATCTCCACTTAGAGATAAAGAATAGAGAATAGAAGTAATATGTAGCATTTGGACCTAATTTTTCATTAGATTTAACAAATCAATTGGTCATTAGATTAACAAATAATCACAGACCCCTCACCCTATACACATACTTGGTGCCAGTATGTCTGTGAATGACTCCAGGCCCCCGATTACCATGGCAACCAGGACACTTCAGCCAGACCAGATAAACTTTATGACCTAATGGCATGTTGAGAGTTCTCTCTCTCTCTCTAACCATCTTTGAACCTCAGGAAAGACATTATGACATAAAAATGGACTCTTCTCTAATTAATTCATAGAAAAAAAAACTTTCTTTGAATAAAACACACATATCCTTCAGGTCATTGTATATTTGTATATATATATTGTATATTATTACTGTTCTTTTATATGTTCTTGTGTATTGTATACTGTTTTATGCATGCTTATGATAGATCACCTCTAGTTAATAATAGTTAATATCACCTCACTTATACCATGTTTAGTCTCTATCAATTCGTCTTCGGATTATCTAATTGGGAGTGTATATTATATGTTGATACCTATGCAACATATTAGTGTTCTAAGAATCTTTTCAAGTTTGTATATCAACTTCTGATCCAGTTACATATGCAAATTACCATGCTTGGAGACAAAGAGTCATAAACTTTCCCTCTAAAAGTTCAAGACACCACTGGCTCTATGACACCCGAAAGGATTGACCTCTATAGCAGATAAGGCTCTCACATCAGTGACCCGCCTCGCAGTCTGCAGTTCTTTTAGATCCTAAGAGGATGTGAGCTCCTCAGCAACCCTTAAGTTTTTAAGCAACCCTTGCGGCCTTGACTTTCCATTCAACCAAAGATCCTCGGATCTCAACAGATCTCTTTCTTAGCTCTTTTTCACTTTCTGCCTGAGAAGAAACTCCCAATCAACATCGAGTTAGGACATTTTTGGAATTCATCACTCTTCAACCCGGAAGAATGTGATCGTGAGTCCAAAACCTTGAAACCATCAAGACTTTCATCCGAGACTGCATCCGGACACTCGTCAATGACCAAGGCAATGCAAGTATCGTACATTTAACTAAACGAAACAGAGGTTTAGTATAAGCTATAGACCCCGTTATAAATGGCGCTGATGGTTTTACTCAGGTGGTTAACTGACTCTTTTCATAGCTTCATTCTCTGGTTTTCCTGATGGTTTCCTCCATCAAGTCTCATTGGCCCTTTCCCCATGTATGAGTGATTGTTTGTTTGTTTGTTTAGATTAGTTGTGTGTGTTAGCGTTTAGTTAATAAAAGTTTTGTGCTCAAATTACATGAGTTTCTGGTTCTGCCTTGCAAATTAATGTCCCTTTATGATTTCGACCCTTGCTACATACTCTAATGCATTAATAGGAAAGTATTTTCTGTCGCCACGGAAATATCCTTTCTTAGAGTTGATATGAACTTACACTGAATGTTCGTTGGACAAACAGATTAGTTGATGGCAATTTAATTCTGCTACAGTTATTACTGGCAGCTGATATTAATAATTGTAATTAATCATAATTAATTGTAATTATTTATATGCATTTCCCTATTGAGCTAATTTGCTACAAATATTAAACGTCCAAACTTCAAATGTGATCTTTATCTCAGCTTCTGTCTGTTCTGTGGCCAATGGGTCACCAACAGAAGCTAATTATCATGTCTGTTTGCCTAAAGGTAGGTGATCTTATTAATTGTGCATGTCACAGCACCATTTATCAGTAGAGTTATTATGGTCTTCTCAAGCGAGGAATATCTGTCCTTTCATTACAGAAGTCGTTCATAGGCACGCTACTTTAATTGCACTTACATCTGAATCTGCTCAAAGCAACCTCATTACAGCCTACAGGAACAAACATGTCATTATGACATCTGTCATGTCGAGCTATAATGGTCGCAGTTAGGACTAGACAAACCGAATTACTCCACAATCTAGATTAATCAGCAGCAGTGAGCCAATAAGCATGAACTCGCATGGAATCTGCACCTGACACATTTGTAGCCAGACATGTGCAATTACATAAACGTAATGAAGTAATTCACCTGCCCTGAAGGCTTTACAACAGCCTACGAGATGCTGCTCTGGGCAACGGCCAATGTCAGTGTAATCATTTGACTAAAAACAGCGCTTCTTTCTTGCAGGGAGTTACAGGTTTCAATCCACAGTTAATGAAAGCAACCTAATATTCAGGTCTGAGGCTAAAAAAAAAGATTTGTGCACAAAATCCAATAGGAATGCCATACTTTTTTGTCACTGAATTATATGCACCAAAATATGAAACAAAAATGATAAGTACACTCTAAAAAATGCTGGGTTGTTTCAACCCAACTTTGGGTCAAGTATGGACTAACCCAGCTGTTCGGTTAATTTTTTACATGAAATTTTTAACCCAAAAGCTGGGTTAGTCCATATTTGACCCAAAATTGGGTTAAAACAACCCAGCATTTTTTAGCGTGTATTAACATATCATAAAATTAGTCTACTGCTGATGCATTACATTCCAAGTCTTCTGAAGTCATAAAATATTATTATTTGAGCGACTAACACAACTTATCCTTAAACATCTGACCAGTGTAACTACACTGAAAAAAGTGCATATGTGCAGTCGTTACTCTAAAGAGCATTTTATACTTGATCTGACTTAAATTATTTACTTTTCTTTCTTGTCATTGAGCTAAAGTAAATTGATTTCATTAACTGGAAATAAAACTAATTTTTTGTTGGTGTAATTTAAACTATTTGCTTCACATCAAATCAAAAATTTTACATTCTGTGAAAACCACGTGATCACTGACGTCATCGAGGCTCGGTTTGAGAATTTTCTGATCGACGGCCATCTTTTTTTCCCCGCATCAAGATCACAGCTGATACACACTTCCATAATATCATGTTACTACAGTTGATATATATGTATATTGTGATTTTGTCAAAGTTAACTGATTAACGGGTGTGTTTTGTCACATGTACATAAACTATTAATTATATTAACTAATAGTGTAAATTCATATGTTAATTACCACAATGGGTTGAAGCATGCATTTCAACTTCCAGTTGTCTGCTTTAATTAATCATTAGCTAATGATTTGCAAAGGTATCATTATGTTACTACTTTACTTATTGAGGCACATGACTAACTAATTAAAAATCCATAAACACAAATTAGTTAATAGTTCTGTGCATCAACAAGTAAGGTCATAACATAATGATGCCTTTGCAAATCATTAGCTAATGATTAATTAAAGCAGACAACTGGAAGTTGAAAGCCATGGCTTCGACCCAATGTGGTAATTAACACATGAATGTACTTCATTAGTTAATATAATATGTTATTATGGAATTAATACATTATGACACATTTAATTTACTGATTACTTAATCTATGAATCATATAGAATGTTCATTAGTTGTTGATGCAGTAATCAATAATAAATAGTTTAGTTCTTCATGAGTTATACATTAACTCATGATTATCTGTGCATTAGTTAAGCATTATTTAATGCATATTTGTGCACCCATATTGTAAAGTGTTACCGATTATGCTGTTGTTATTTAAGGTATTGATCTCAGAAATGTATGTGTATAGTACAACTAATCTCAAATCGTTTTCTCAAAATCTCTCAAAGCAGGAAAAACAGACACTTTGGAGAAGGTGTTTTTGGAGAAGCTCTGCAAGGACAAGAAAAAGCAGCCATGCTTGGCAGAAAAGGAAACTTTTTTTGTTAGTTTGTTTGTTTTTTACAGATAGACACAGAGACTATGAGAGTTAATTCACTCAAAAATGAAAAATCTGTGATGTACTCACCCTCAAGTAATTCCATAACTTTGGTTAATCTATGAAACACAAATTAAGATATTTTTAACGAAACCTGAGAGCTTTCTGTCCATCCATTAAAAGTTCAGGTAACCAAAACTTAGAATATTCTAGAAGGTCTTGAAGGTATTTTAAAAGTATTCTATATGAATTGAGTGGTTTCTTTTTCTTATGAAGAGATGCGATCGCTTAATGTGATAAACAGATTTTTTTTAACAAACTAATTTACATTTATTCACATTTAAACACACATACATTTTATTTTGTATCTTCTAAGTTTTGGTTAAATGGACTGTCACTGGAGGGAAAGAAAGTCTTCAGGTTTCATTTTAAAATATCTTAATTTGTGTTTTGAAGATAACCAAAGTCTGATAGATTTGAATTACAAAAGGGTGAGTAAATGATGATTATGATGATGATTTCCCTGAAAAATAAAGCTACAGACATTGTTTTTTTTTTAATTGATGTTTTTAAAAAGCACCAAATATCAGGAGAATTGTTGTAAAATGTATTGAAGAGTTTATAATGTTGACCTTGCGTTCTAATGTATTTTTCAAATTTGTCCAAATATGAGAGCCTGTCTTTTTTCTTTTATTTTATTTCAAGTTAATGCAAGTTCATCTGAACTGTGAGTGGCTTTTTTCAATGGCACATGGACATTAAATTTCTTGTATGATTGTGCTGTTATGCTTTAAACCATGCAGTTTAAAAGCAATTTTCACTATTAACTGTTGTAAATACTTCCTCAAATTTCTTTGCAATGCTAAAAGTGGAAATTATGTCACTGAGTGCTGAAGATTTCATTGTTATGTAATAAACATTTTAAAATATTTGACTCTCAAGAGTATAAAAAGCTTCATTTTTAACAGTAAAATCACATTCCGAAGGTGAAGCAATTGCTTTACATGTATAATTTAGATTTGTATTTATCTGGATATTTGATTTTAAAATTTGTAAAAATTTAAGTTAATCCAAATAAAATTTAGTGATAATTTGTGTTATAATACTGTAAAAAATATATTTGGTTGAAAGTAAATTTGTAGTTTCATTTGACTATAGAAATTTGATTTGATCAAACTTATTTATTTATTTATTTATTTTTTTTTTAGTTGAGACAAAGTAAACCGATTTTGTAACAATATTAAGCAATTATTTTACTTTGATCCAACGAAACTTTTTTTTTCTTTATAGAAATAAAGCTTAAAATATATTAGAGGAAAAATGTAAAGTTAAAAAATATAAATAAAAATGAAAAATGTTGCCTGAAATAATTTTAATTATTTTAAGTTGAACCACTAGAATTAATAAAACTAAAACTGAAATAAAAAATAATATAATAATTTAAAGCTATATATTAATATATAACTAAATCTAGAACTATTAAAAATCTGTATTGAAAAACAGCTAAAATAAAATATAAATATTAGATGAAAACTGAAACAAAAAAGATTAAATAATGAAATCTTACTTGAAGTACAAAAATGTATCAAACAAAACCTGAAATAAAAATAAATTTAAACTATATAGAAATATAAACACTAACGTTGTGAAAACTAGAACTATTAAAAATAGATATTGAAATAAAGATCAAATAAAATCAGATAAAAAGCTTGAACCTAAAAAAAAATGTAAAGAAAAATGATAAATGAATCTGAAATAATTAAGTACTAAAATTACTAAAACTAACAGTGAAATAAAAATAAAACTATTTACAATTATTAAAAAATAGTAAAAATTATAAAAACACAATTACTAAAACTTAAACAAAATTTTGAAACTTAAAATGAAGCTAAAACATGAAATCAAATCCTAAATCAAAATATTAATAAAAACTATAATAGTATACAACAATAATGCTGCATCTGGAACACTTTACCCCACAGCTATTTTTGTGAAAATGCCTCATTTAATCATCCATGACTTTAGGCCAAAATAACATCATAATTTGACAGTTCACTAATATATTCTATATATTTTCAGACCTTGACGGTTCTCCTTGGACATAAAAGTCCAAGGTGGCACATCTTACCCCACTACTGATTACTGATGTCGTTATGACACCTCATTAACAAGAGTATGTTTTTGTTTCCAATGCACAAATGCATATTCTTTGTCCTAGGGTCGATGAGATACCTAAAAATACAACAATAAAGACAAAAATACCTCCTCCTTGTTTAGGACCACAAAACACTAGCTGTCATCCGGGCCTCTTCTCAGCTGTTATTCGATGTCACTTTCATATCATACATTTTTTATTTTCCTCATAGCACGTCTGTGACTCATCTGTACAGATGTAGATCTGTCAGCCAGCACAAAGCAGAGAGGCTTGGCTTCTCTCTGCACACAGCCTGCTTTCCTTTACTGGATTACTGATATGCGGCGGTACACAGCGTAGCTCCATGGCCGGCACTCAGCGGCTTAGAGCCCATTCTGCTAGGATAAGCTAACCCTCCATGGCAAGGAGAGAGCATCTTTAAGAGAGAGCATAAAGCATTCTCCCCGTCACACCTCACGTCAAAACGTTGTGATGCACTAATGCTGCACTTCAGCTGCCGACACACTACCTTAAACGCTCAGCTGACACAGGAGCTATCTGCACGTTTAGCTGGACCCTCAGGCGACTGAGCCGCAAGATGTTTCGGGGCTTTTTAGTCCCTCAGGCCCAATTTGTATGGCACATTCACAGAAAGCCAGCTACAAATGTCTTTTTTTTGTGAATTTGTTAACTAAGTAGGGAAAGAAGCTGCTCTAATGGGAATATGACTGTAGAGGTGCTGTGAAGCCCTGACCTAAATGTCTGGTCACAGATGTAATTGGAGACCTTGAGTTTTATATAGCTATTAAGACACCATGCAGGAGTGTTTTGATCTGTGATGTGCGAGATTCCTGTGGACGTGTATAGGGGACTACAAATATCAAGTGCACTTTAATGCTGTAGGTGAAATGTAGGAGATGCAAGATGAGCTTTGAAGAAAGTGCTGACCCATCGGACCTGTGGTGTGGTGGTATATGCGAGTCATGGTGCTCGTGTGGGAGATACAGGATTGATTCTGACCCCTAACTCTCTTCCCATCTATCAATAAAAAGATGACCCACTCTGACTAATAGTAATTCCCATAATTAAATATCTTCCCTTACTGGGCATGGTTCTCAACAAGGGGGTCGGGGCCCACTAGGGGACCACAAGATGGCCCAAAATTATATAAAATTAGATGAAAAATAATAAATAAAACTAATAACTAATAAAATAAGATAAAGCTATAAATCAAGATGTAAACTGGTACTTTATTTAAGAATCAGGGTTCCCATGGTTTTGGAGAACCATTAAAAGAGGATAAAATAAATAATAATAATAATAATAATAATAATAATAATAATAATAATAATTGTAAGTCAAAATTGCTCTTCCTGAGAAAAATAAAATAAAATAAAATACATAATTTTCCAGTAATCCTGGAAATTTCTGTAACCTATGGAAGGCCATTTACACCACATAAGAAAAAAATATGTATACGTATAATTTGGTAAGATCACAATCATCACAAAGTCTCAAAATTATGAGATATGGATTCATAACTATGAGATAAAAAAGTTGTAGGATGTAAAGGGTCAAAATTATGACCTAGGTCAACATTATGACACAATTATGATGAAATGTGAATTATGACGAATTTGAAATTGACATAAAAGTCATAGGTCAAAACTGACATAAAAAAAGGGAGATAAAAAAACTGAAATTATGGCATAAAAAATGCCATGACTTTTCATGACTCATAATTTGATCCCATAATTTTCACCTTTTATTTCATAATTATGACTTAGTATGTCATATTTTCGACTATCTCATAATTAGAACTTTGTATGTCATCATTTCTACCTTTTATCTCATAATTATGACTGTTTATGTCATAAATATAATTTACCAAAGTATGATTTTTTTTCTTATGTGGCTGAAATAGGTTTCTATAAGAATCACAAAATTAATAATGTTTTTTTTTTCTCTTGACATTCCAAGTTTTTTGTAAATAAAACAGTTTCAAAATAAGCAGCTCTGTTATTATTACAGTACCAGAGGAAATATATAAGTATACATGAAGATTTTTGGACAATGGGAGGCCATGGGGTCAAAAAGGTCAAGAATATATGCCGTATGGCACAATAAGACACATATTTGCCATTCAAAAACTGTGGCATCTAAAGTTCAATCTATCATGAATTTCCTTTTGGAGTTCAACACATTACAAATCTATGAAACATTCTTTGATAATCAGCAGTTGGAGTTTAATGAGATGATTTCTCTTACTAACCCCTGCTGATGGTCTTGATTTCATTGTTTTACCGCATGAG
Source organism: Spinibarbus caldwelli (assembly GCA_039654775.1). Taxonomy (NCBI): domain Eukaryota; kingdom Metazoa; phylum Chordata; class Actinopteri; order Cypriniformes; family Cyprinidae; genus Spinibarbus; species Spinibarbus caldwelli. The sequence goes on along the minus strand of CM077253.1, from coordinate 21,431,749 downwards.
AGCAGACATAAAAAATCATCAGAGAACACTGACTCAGTCTTGAAGCATCCCTGCATGAATGTGACCCTTCAGCCACAGATTATCTATCACTTCTTATCAACTCTTATAAGGAAATTTTTCCATCAAATTGATAAATCAGTTGAGTGTGTAACTCCATGCAAAAATATTCATTTAAGCACTGTCTGTTCTTCACTGAAGGCACTCAAGACTGTGAGCCTGAGCTACAGCACAGTCATTGGTTCACATTTTAAAAAGGGATAAGAATCAAGCTGCTGAAGAAAAAAAAAAAAAAAAAAAAAACCCTGACAGCTAATGGCAGGGATCCTTGGGATATAAATTATTAAAATACTTTTCAGAGTCACCATTTTGAATGTGACACACATTAAACCGGAAAGGTTCTGGTAAAGCATTCAACTCCACAAGTCAAGCAAGCAGCAAGTCAACTGTATATAAGCAACAGAAGCAAGAAAGAGTGACTTAACTATCTTACATAAAACCCAAGAGACTAAGAAATAAAACCAAATCTCTTCTCTAAATAAAAAATAATAATTCTTGATTACTCAAAATCCACTATTTATAACACTCAAACATACATGTATCCACATTACAATACACTGTTTTATGGGTTAAATCAAGCAGAAATGGCTCTTCTAGAAAACACTGTTACAATGTACCTTGTCATTAACTGCATGCACGTGCACCTTTAGTCAGTGTTCGAATTGTGTCAAAGCTCTTGGGGGGGTCCCCCTAACCAGACCCCCCCCTCCCCAACCAGACCCCCTCCTGCGTCCCCTTCAAAAGTAAATAAATAAATGAAACCACATATAAATATGATTCAGATTTTTTGTCTTGTCCTTGTTATCGTTGAGAAAACCTAATTCTAAGATATATGCTTATTTTATGATGATCAGTGAATTATGTGTACCAAACAATCACTAAGCAAAAAAGAATTAAATATCTAGCCTAGGGGTGTGCGATATGGACAAAATATGATATCTCAATATTTTCTTGGATTTTATCGATAACGATAATCAGACAATCTTTTCCTGCGTGTGTCGCGCTGCAGGACTGCTGTGGACAGCTGATTCCTAAAGTTTTTGATAGCCTATTCTTCATATTCTGTGTGGTCAGTCAAATTCTTATATTTAATCAATAAAGTCAATTAGAATAATAAGACATTTGGGGCTGTTACCAAACAAATAAAATCATTATCAACAAAATTAATCTTTGAAATGCAGAGGAAACACAGAAGCTGCATCTGAAGAGGGATTTAGATGTATTTATTTACACACTGTTTAATTCAGGACATAAATGCATTTAACTTGCAGTTACAAATGCATAAATAATGTTTTGATATTTCAATCCTAAAACGTTAAATACTGATATTTGAAATTATTTTAAAAAATGAAAAGGTACTTTAAATGTGAAATTAAAATCGCCAATTGGTGGCAGCAACTCACTGTTAGTGAGTCATTGCGATTTAACAATCATTTAAATGGTTGACTCATTCAGGAACAAAACACCCTCATGTTGCTCAGAGACGCAAAACAGTGCTGTGGCTGTGTTTGGATCCATTTTTGTTGACGAAATAGAGCAAAAATAGGCAATATGGTGTCTAAAACGTAAGTCTATTAATATTAACTTCTTGTTTATTGAACTGTTGTATAGGCTAAAACCAATATCACATTTGTGATTTTTGCGAAAAAATGTCACTCTTCGTGTGATATTGATTAACTATATGACATGATATAAATATATACATTTTCTGCCCCATATCTTGAATTTTGGCAGCATTCTAAATGCATTTTATTAGACTGAATTATGCAGTGAAAGAACACACTCTAAATGAGCACAGTCAGTCTAATTAGTTTAAACACTCATAACTCCTCTTATAATATGTATGATAAATGAATCTCTTTACTTTTATCGAACGTACATCTGCACTTTGGTTGCTTATGAAGAGGGAATTTGCGATTTTCAGTCTAAACAAAATTCAGCGATGACTAAACTGAACGCCTCTGATTGGCCACTGCATTCCTAAGCTCAACAGAATCGTGTGTGATTGGTTATAATGAGCAAAACACGTAAAAATAAAATACGATGTAACATGAGCTATTTTTAGTCTAAATTGAATACAGCAATCGAATCCTTTCATTTCATTTTAACTAGTTTCATGTTTCAAGTATTATAGTTATATTGTATATTTATTGAAAAACCAGGGGACCCCCAAGTATATTTTTTTGGGTGTTATGGGGGGGTCCCAATGCTTATGGGAGGTCTGGGACCCCCCCAGACCCCCCTCAATTCGAACACTTCCTTTAGTCAGTTTGTTATGATCTTTTCCTCACAGCCAACATATTTATGACCATCAGTGTGGGAAAGCAACCGCAGAGAATTTAAAAACACCTGAGAACCTATATCAAGAAAAAATCGATCATTGGTTTTGATCCACGCCAAGTTCCAGGAATAATTATAGAGATCTGTAGTCAGCACAGACACTGCCAAACCTAACATATGCCGACATCTACATACCCACACTGCGAGTGTGGGGGCTTTGAAGAGTACAGAAGCACACTGCTAAATCTCTCTTTCAAAAGTTACTTGTATAACACTACAGTACATTTTACAATGTCACTACAATGTACTTACAATGTAATAACTGCAAATTATGCATAATTACATGCATCGAACCCTTAACCAAAGCCTAATCCTAATCTTATAGAAATTAAATGTTGTTACTTAATATTACTTAGTACATAAATGTATAATTAACAAGGGCACCTTAAAATAAAACACAAGCGTTACTTGTTGTTGTATTGTTTTTGGTCCAATTTAGTCATAATGTTGTCCTGTCTGAATGTAACAGCAGCAGAAATGGGTTCACGTCAAAAAAAAAATAATAATAATAATAATAAAATAAATAAATAAATAAATAAAAATCAAGCACAATTTGCCATTTAAATTTATATTTTCATATGAACATGTTTTTTCTTGCTCACTGCGTGTTTATATATAGACAGATGTCATGAAAAGAGCTTGTGCAGAAATAAATGTACTTTTTTTTTCAATATGTTCTCTTTCAATATGTTCATCTGTTTTATTTGCTGTTTTGAATTGCATTGTTAAAGTTTCACATTTATATTCAGAATTACAATGAAATGGCACATAATTATTATTATTTTCAACAAACATATGTGATTACCACAATAAATTACTAATAAAAATGTGCATGTTCACTTTTTCAAATGGTGTTACAACTCACCCCACCTGCTGTTACAACTCACAATCACCAAAGGTAGTGGAGTAGTCTGTAACATCAGCATTTTATAGTATGACATTACATTATAAATAAGCAGTGGGTTACAAAACTGCAGACAAATATGAAAATGATATCAAAATTTGAGACATTTACTGCAAAACAGCAACAACGTGTTACAACACTCCCCCAGTCTCCTCTACATGGTGATCGTTAAACAAAATATATACTGTATCTACTGAGACATATACCGTATCAATAATCAATATTAATATTGTAACATAATATTGACTCTTTATGGAGCAACCAGCTGTAGCTCTCTAGGCAGACATATATATGGTCTGCGAGTCAATAAATGTCCAGCAGCAGTGAGTCATGTTTTGCAGTGGCAGTATACATCGTGAATGGTTATTATTTCTTTTGTTTACGCACACATCCTTTTGCAACTCGTACGGAACTTACATAAAAATCAGAAAAGTGTTGGCAGAGTACTATGAGATCCGTGACCCGTGGGGCGCGGCGGCGCGCTATCCGCCTGCGGGATTTAGTGAGAGTCAAAGTGGGACAGCGGTGCGCACCGACTCGCTGCAGTCTGACCGCCGGAGCTCCATGCACATCTGACCGTCCTGAAATATCCCTGCTATCTACACATTACACAGACTAACAACTGTTATCGCTACTGTAAATAAATGCATAGCTGTATCTCCCTACTTGCACACTCCGCGTCTCGAAGAGAAAATCTTATGCTACGACGACCCCAAGATGTAGAATCTTGCAAATACCCGAGCGCGATGCGCTTGAAACGTGCGTACGTCCGACTTAAACCAGTGCTAGCCAACTAATAGGCTACTCAAAAAGAGCTTGCGTTAAGCATCCATCACCCGTAAGAGTCAAGTTCAACTTGTTTTGCACGGTCAAATCACACCCTGATCATTGAACAAACCTGCGCGTAACTACGATTACATTGCAGATAGCAGAACCATATGAATCAATTCGGAATAAGAAGATCGTTACTGACTCAGTGTTCCCAAAGTTGTTAATTTAATAAACACAAACCATAAGACGCATCAAATCAGTGAGCAAAACCGCGCGTAATTGAATCGTTGTGCTGCGTACTTGAACCGTATGAATCAATTTGGAACGAGCACATGCTCACTAAATCGTTCTGCGTCTGAAGTTGCTAATTTGATAGATGATGGGTCGCAAACATGATTGAAATGAACTACAAACAACTTCCCACGCACGTGTAAAAGAATCTGCAATGTCATCATACCACTGAACACACGTAATGTATATGACCTGTCCAAAAGCGCGAGCTACTTATGAAATATTATCCCCGATGTAATTGAGCACTGGGCTTATGATAATGTGTGCTTAAATCACACTGGCATTTCCGTTCTCCCTGCCAACTCCCACCACACCCAGAGGGCATCACACTGTGGCCATACTTCCCAGGGTCCTTACCTTTAATGACAATCCCACAGAAGCTGTAGAGCACAAAAAGCAAGTGCTGTTGGAGCATCATATTCTCGTGGCGATGCTGGCGTCCGTGTTCTCCCTGCACTGATGCTGATGCTGATGCCGCTTATCCAGGTGGATGGTGCGCTCTCAGTCGGGCTCGGATCGCATGGATGGAGCAAACCCGAATCTCCTGTCCCAATCCGGAGGATATGACGCGTGCAGCAGTTACTGTACCCGGGCTGGGAGAAGATGCTGCCCGCACTGACAATGCTGAGAAAGTGGCACTTCAGCCCCTGCCTGAGTCTCTGCCTCTCCAGAGCGCCGCAGCAGACGCGGGTCCCGCCCACTTCGGATTGACACATGGAGACGCCTTACCGATAGTACAGACAAGCATGGATGCGCAATTGATCACGGTGATTGATAACTTTTCGTTAGTTGGGATTTTTGCTTACACTTTCGACAACAGTGTTAACTGTGCTCCTGTAATCATAATAACATGCAGTTTCCCTGTTTAATTGAAAATCCCGTGCATGTTGTTCATTAGTAGGGGACATTAGGGATGTTGTAACACGGGGTGAGGTATAACACCATCAATTTGACCAATTAGGAATGAGCTACAGGGGTGAAATCACTGTCTTGTAGTAGTACAAGTATAATTGTCAGGGTTATAATTTGATTTGTGATCGTGATAATGGGTTTTAAACGACAGAATTGGAATCTGAATCAGCATGTTCTGTTGTTTAATTTGATTTGTAACATTCACACAGTCATCTATATGTTAAAAAAGCAATTGACGAGGAGGATTGTAACACTTTCCAATTTACCTCTGCTGGATCTGCAAAGATTGCACAAATTGGGACAGTGTATAGACCTAGAGTTGTCATGACTATGAGAGTTATTAAAACACACAAACTGGGTTATAATTGGAAGCTCTCACATACCCACATATTATTTAAATTAATATTTAATATACCGGTGTATAAAAGTTTGGAATAATCAAGATTTTGGATGTTTTTGAATGAAGTTTCCGTTACTTTATTTTAAGGTGTCATTGTTACATTGTAATTATACATTTAAGTACTGAGTACTATTAATTAACTACATGTACTTACTATATGGTTAGGGTTAGGATTAGGGTTACTTGCATGTAATTATGCATAATTTATTGTTATTATAATAGTAAGTACATGTAACACATGTAACAAGGACACCTTAAAATAAAGTGTTACTGACGTTTCTTGTCCTCATCAATGCTTATTTCATCAAACACTGTAATATGATTACAGTACATATTAAAACAGCTGTTTTCTGTCTCAATGTATTTTATAAATGAAATATATTCCTGTGATGCAAAGCTGAATTTTTCAGCATCATTACACCAGTCGTCATTGTCATATAATCCTTCAAAAATCATTCTAATTCCAAACGGTGTTTCTGTTCTTGTGAATATCACTTCAGAAGGGAATTCGTTCCGAACGAGAATAGACAACTGAATCCTTCCACAAGGTTGTTATCAAAGCAGTGCGTCTCAGTCAGTTCCCTAGGTAGTGAATCACTAGATCGTGCACACGAGTCCCTGCACTTGTAAAGAGACCGTGGCCTAGTAAATATCGGGACAACTGATCAATCAATTTGTAAAACATCACCTCTAGTATTTATCATCAACAGGCAGGACCGTTATATTTTAATATTATTTTTATGCTGTTTAAGGTAGACTTATAAAATGTGCATGTTCTGTTACAAATCCTTGCAACTAATGAACAGTCAACATCAATGCTCCCTGTGTTGTGCAATGGAATGAGATTTTTTTTTTTTTTTTTTTGTGTGTGCCGGAAAAAAAAATGGTTGCAACTTCTGTTTCATCACAAATTTAATTAACTGATATTACATTTTAAATTATTTAAAAGGCATCATTTCATTTTTTCAGATAAATTGTACTTTTCTTTCTCCATCAGGGTGTGGCCAAAGGTTTCATTGGTGCTTTCTCATCATTGCAAGTTTTCAGATGCTGGCCAGTCAGTTCTCCCAAGGCTCCAATCACTGCCATGTGACCAGACCACTCCACTGCAGCTACACAGTGTGTGTGTACTTTCAACACTAAGACTTAAGGTAATATGTGTAAAAGTTTAGAGTGTTTACTACAGTTAAAATGTGCTTTATTGTTCTCAGTGGCATCTACGCTAATATTAGACGTCTCATTCTTATTCCGAGGTCACCGTAGCCACCCAGATCCAGTCTGTATCCAGATCACATGGCCACTGCAGTCACCCGGATCCAGTCCGTATGCAGTCCCGATAGTGGAGCAGCACCTAGAGACGACCTCTACAGCCCTGAATGTCAGTGGAGACCAGGACAACTAGATGAGCCCCAGAGACAGATCCCCTCCAAAGACCTCGTCACCTAGATGGCCATCAGGACAAGACCACGGGAACCAGACCAATCCTCTGCACAATCTGACTTTGCAGCAGCCTGCAATTAAACTGCTGGTTTCGTCTGGCCAGAGGAGAATGAAGGAGTTTTGGTTACTTCAACACACGATTTTTCTGTTTAGTACTGTAAAGCTGCTTTGACACAATTTGTATTGTAAAAAACGCGCTATATAAACACAGTGACTGGGCTTTACTTGACTCAGTTCAGTTGAACTGTAACACCTGGTTCATTTATTTTTTATGACTTCTGCCTCATTTTAAAGATGTAATTGTGAAAAGTAGTAATATTTGTACGTGCTTGTTTGCAAACATTTTGTTTAACTTGTTTAAAGACTAAACAAGTTAAACTAAATGTTTGCAAGTTAAACAAATGTTTAAAATAAATTTTGCAGTTGTATTACAAATGTAATGTTTGACAACTGAATATTTTAAAGGGATAGTTCACCCAAATTTGCCGTTATTTTACTGAACCTCCAGGCCAGTAGAACTGTAAATATTTTTATCTGAAACAGTGATCCTTGTTGATTCATACACTGCACGATTCATACAAATGCAGACTGTTATTAAATAAAGGCTAGTATGTGTTGTAATGTGTGTGATTTAGTGATTGATAGACACCAGTTAATAATTTTCTTAACCTCAGTATAAAATATAATAACTAGTTACACAGCAAATTCTTATGATGCCCATATAATAAATCTTAGTTGAAGTAACATATGAAACACATGGAGTAAATGGTTAAATTTTAATTGACCTAATTTGCTGTAGTTTTCTAAATGTTTGACCAATTAAAACATTTTAGTTGAATGGACTATAAAACTATTTCAGTAAAGGTTGAGCCAACTAAAAAATAACAATTCAGGCAACACTGTGAAGACAAAAATTGACACAACATAAAATTTCTGTGGAACTAGTTAGTTGAAACGGCTTGAATTTTTTTACAGTATAATGAGAATCACTATATTATTATATTATATTATATTATATTATATTATATTATATTATATTATATTATATTATATTATATTATATTATATTATATTATATTATATAAAAATATTTATGTAAGGAGGTGGGAGCGTTAAAACCAATGGTTAAATGATTCAGATGAATCAAATAGCATTAATTGCAATCTTATTGAAAATACAAATCATAAATTAATCATATCACACAAAACATTTGCTGAGTGATGCTAGTTTAATAAACATTTTCTGTTTGTTGTTTCCTTTTAAAATTGTAGCCTTTCACTACTTTAGAAAATAACCCCATTTGTACAACATACCTTTAGTCGTATAAGAACAATACTGAGGTCATATTTCATGATATTGAGTGTTTTAGAATTTCAGCTTTCATTGCATCTACTTATGTTTGTTCCACACAAAACAGAACGAAAGCTATGCCAATCAGCACTAACCTCATCTGGCTGGATGTTGCATCAACACTACTCTTGAGCTGTAATATAGCTGGAAGGTCAATTTGACATGGCAAAAGATGTAAGAGGGCTTTTTTTTTTTTTTTTTTTTTTGGAATACAAAATGCTGACAGATTAAACTAGATTAAATAAAAAAAAATTTGTGTGGACTACAAGGTTTTCTGTTGTTGTTGTTGTTTTTGTTGTTGTTGTTTTTATATTGGAATAGTTTTGAGATCTCAAGTGGAAAAGGAATATTGTTTATCCTAGTTGTTAGCATCTTTAATTGGGTCTCCAGGCATTCTATCAGCAACAAGACTGTGCCATTCTCACATTCTCACCTTGCTACTCATACTGCAAGTGTAACTTTCTTTAGAGAGACATGCATGCATTTATGAAGTTGCATTAGCATAAAAAGAAGAAAAAATATTATTGATAAATGCAGTTTTTACCACCTTTGTGTGCCTTTAAATTTGTTTTAATTCATTAGATAATTATTTCAGGGTATACATTTAAAAAAAAAAAGACCTTAATACTACAAAATATGATTTAAAATTTAATATTTAATTACTCTCATTAATTATACATGTACATGTGCTAGAACCACAGTTTACATACTAATATCCACTAATAAAAATAAATCGCTTTCCAACTGAATAGGATGGAAAAAGATTGTGTTCTGTTGGCACAGCTACAGAAGGAAAGTGAGAATGAAGAGTCAAGCGCAACAGAGCTGGACGGCCTTCCAAGTAGCTGGATATTAGTCTTCCTTCCTCACATTCTAGGATTGGTGGGCCGAATTGGGCTGTTGTCCATCCATGACTGAAAACATAGGGCTAAAACCGTGCTTGTAGTCCGGGCTCTCTCTCCAAACCCATTGAAAGGATTTTACACCTGATTTCACATGCCGCTCACCAAATTTCTTCCAATTTAACACAGAGACCTCACTTGCCTGTCTGGAGTCTGGTCATGGTTAAAATTTTGGCTCTGCTGAATCGCTCAAATGAGGCTCAGTAAAGCCAGTTTTACAAAGAGCATCACTGAGGCCAATTGGCTGAAGTTCTGAGCAACTTAAAGAAAAATCGAGACAAAGGGTATGTAGTGCAAGGAAGATTTAAGGTTGATGGCAAATGGTTATATCCTTCATCATTTCATTGAGCCATAGAAAAGGAATTTCACTCAAGGGTTTTGCAAAGCATTATAGTTAATAGAGCATAACCTGTGGATAGTAGAGGGGCATTTTAAGACCGAAGCAGGTAAAGGCTTTCATTTCTATGAGATGTACATGCAGAAAGAAGTTAGAGTCTGTCTGCACTGTTACTGAAGCACACTTTGAAAACCAGTCTAAATTCAACACTGCTTTTCTTGTAAAATATGCCCAAGCCAGCAAGGTCTTTTGTATTTGTGAAAAAAAAAAATGTGTATTGCAAATCCATCTACATGGGAAAATAGAGTAGAAGAGTCCTCAGACTTTCAGTTTGCTCTTTACTTTCAATGCTTTTGAAATTGACATCCATTAAAAGGAAAAAAAAATACAGCTTTGACTTTGTAATCTTTAATACAAAAAAACTGTATTAACTACATTCTCTAAAATGGCTTTTTTTTTTTTTTTTTTCAGTGATGTCACATGTGGTTTATTGGGTTACTAATAACCACATTTAACCATTAACTGTCAAACTCACATTTGTGAATAAAATCAGGCCCAGTCTTACTTTGAATGTACTGTTTTATGCGGAAATATGTTAGTTAGTGGTGGGGATCTGATTCAGTGACTTCAATTCTATTAGATAAAGTAAATTTAGATAGGGCAGATTCTGGGTCGTAGCACCACTTTAGGCTATAAAGAGTGTAAATAATATATGATTATGATTAACTGATTTAAATTTTTACATTCTAATTCCTAAATGCAGAAGCACATTTAGTGGAGGTCTTGTGCCCCTGCGTAATTCAGTCTGAGGATTGGACTATAACGTTGACTGACAGGCTCACACGCGATAAAAAAGTTTTCTTACAATTACTGTAATGTAGAATGATATTTTAAACAATGTTACAAGTTGTGGAGGAATTCGCGAGAGGACATAAAACAAGCAAAACAGTTTTCCTCCTGCTTATTCTGATCATTACATAGTGAACCTGTCTGCTGAATCCATGCTCTAAATATTAATGGTTTAGTTCACCCAAAATTGAAAAATCTGCCATTAATTACTCACCCTCTTGTCGTTCCAAACTCGTAAAACCTTCGTTCATCTTCAGAACACAAATTAAGATTTTTTTAATGAAATCCACTGATGTCATATGGACTATTTTAATGATGTCCTTACTACCTTTCTGGGTCTTGAATGTGTCAGTTGTGTTGCTTTCTATGGAGGGTCAGAAAGCTATCGGATTTCATCAAAAATATATTAATTTGTGTTCTGAGGATGAACAAAGGTCTTACTGGTTTGGAACGACATGAGGGTGAATAATTAATGACAGAATTTTCATTTTTGAGTAAACGAACCCTTTAATATGTCCAGTTCACTTTTAATTGAAATAGTCTAGAAATACAGTATTTGTTGAATAATGCTGAATACATTTACGAGTTAAATGTAGGATTGATTCAGTACATACAGTTCTATGTCTTCAAGCGGATTAATATTTTGGTACATTCTGCCTGTACAGACAAGCTACAGGTGTCAAAATGATCTGTTCAGAATCCATCACATTCCATTCAGCATGTTTCTGCAGGTTAAAATGTTGAGCCAGCAGATGGGGACAAGTGACTGTTTTTGTGAGTCATTGAATAATTACTTCAGCCGATTCAGTAATCGAGCCACTCACAACTCAAATCACATTATTGCGCTTAACAACTTAACAACTTAACCAGTACAACATCATTCAGAAACAATGTTTTGTTTGCTCAGTTCCTTAACCTCAAATACTCGATTCCTGTTCTCATTCAGAACGCTGACTCATTCAGTAAAAGTTCAGTAGGTTCAACCAATGAAGTAATCCTTCAAATCCCACAGGCGAATACTATTTGTATTATATGTGGGCACTACATTTGGTTTGAAACTTACTTCATGACCATTTAAAAGGTGCATTCTATATGGATATAGATACAGGACATAGATACTATGTATACATATCTATGGGATAGGATTTTTTTTTTTTTTTTTTGTAAAATTACATACCTTAAAGGAATATTTCAACCAAAAATGAACATTTGCTGAAATTTTACTCACCCTTCAAGATGAAAACATCACAGTAACCCACAAGTAATCCACATGAAAGTGAAAAAGTGAAAGTCGTGACGTATTGTCAAGTACGGTGACCCATACTCGAAATTGATGCTCTGCATTTAACCCATCCAAGTGCACACACACAGCAGTGAATAGTGAACAAACGCGCACACACACACACCGTGAACACACACCCGGAGCAGTGGTCAGCCATTGCTCCAGCGCCCGGGGAGCAATTGGGGGTTCGGTGCCTTGCTCAAGGGCACCTCAGTCATGGTATCGAAGGCAGAGAGAGTGCTGTTCATTCACAGTCCCCACCTTCAATTCCTGCCGGTGTGAGAATCCAACCGGCAACCTTCAGGTTACTAGCCCAACTCTCTAACCATTAGGCCACGACTTCCCCCACATGATTCCAATCCATCAATTAACATCTTGTGAAGTAAAAAGCTGCATGAAATTGTAAGAAAGCTGTAATAAACAAATCGATCATTAAGGCATTTTAACTTCAAACTGTTACTTCTGACCAAAATACCAGTCCATAATCCATAATAACGCTTCTTCCCATGAAAATGTCCATCCCCTGTTGTCCTCTCACATCAAAATCCACTGACATATTAGTCTAAACCTGTTTTGGACTGTTTTTGCTTGTAAATATCTGTGCATATTTCTCTCCTGATTCACATGAGATGACTTTATCACTAAAGAAAGCAATATTATGGATAGAGGACTTGTGTTTTGGCCTAAAGTGACAGTTTAAAGTTAAAGCACATTAATGATAGATTTGTTTCTTATAAACACGCAGCTTTTCACTTCACAACACATTAATTGATGGACTGAAGTTTTGTGGATAAGTTGTGGATTGTGGCTTTGGACTCTCACTCTGACAGCATTTATTCACTGCAGAGGAAGATGAAGATACAAATTCATCTACATTTTGGATGGCCTAAGGGTGAAAATTTAATTTTTGGGTGATCTATTCCTGTATTCAGGGTAGACAGCATATTCAAAATAGACTTACAGTATATACAACAGCATGTGCTGTAAAAGTCCTATATCAGATTTTATTTTCAAAACTCACAACTTTCGAAACTGTTTTGTGGAGTTTTTGTCTTCTGAAAGTCTTTTGGAAAGATAGTTTGTCAGCTGAACCGTTGTTTAGTTGTTAAACAACAGTACAAGCCCCAGAATGAAGGTCAGACTGAAGGAACCTGGAATATCACCAAATACATCAGATTGCAGAAGTAAAATGGGTCGCAGACTGGGTATAAATTTTTTATTTAATTTCAATATTTCAATAAAGTTTTTAGGTTACCTTAAAAAGCACTTTACAGTGAACATTTGAACAAGCTCTCAGGAACAGAGATGGGTTTATTCTTACTTTATTAAACAGTCACCATGGCTGTATCTCATACTAAGTTTCATGTTGCATTCAGAGAAAACGTACGTCAGCATTCTACAGATCTCATTACATTGAAAATCTATAAATATTCAATCAAAATGGTTGCCTGGAGAGAAACGGTTCTTGTGCCTCACAGATGAACTAATTGAATCCATGAAACGCTCTAGCAAATATGCCCGCAGTGCACATGTCATTGTAACCCCGAGAGTCAAGCGACTGCAAATTGGTTTTTTGAAAAAACATATTTTTCTTATATGGAGTGTATGTATTCTGCTGGAAAGCTTGGAGAGAGTGTATGAAGAGCTCTGACTGTTGCATTGGAACCTCTGTCACTACAACGCATGTTTGCTTGATCACAATCTTACGGTGAAATTAATTTAACCCTTTGTAGTGCAGTTAACACAGAGTTCTCAGACCTAACAGCTTCCATCCATTTATTGGCCATTGTTTTTGCACTCTTCACCAAATGCAAACAGACAGGGAACCAATCCGAGGAAACTTTCTATGGTCTAAGAACATCTTGAGCAACCCTAAAAAGCCAGAAACTTAACATGACACACACAGTCCTATTGTTCAATCTACAATGCACATAATATATGTGTATTTTCTTGTGATTGTGTTTATGCCATGATCAAAGTGCATCTTGATTTTACCTGTATAATGTCTCATCAAAGAAATGGTGAAAGTAAGAGATAAACACCAAATAAATAATTAAAACCACATAAAAAATGCAATTTATTCTTCCTGTCTTTCTCCAGAGGTAGTTGTGATAGTAATGATGATTAGAGACAGATATATTACACTGTATATTTTGAGAGGCGTCTCACCACTGAATAGATGTAGACAGAGGATGCTTTTAAATGAGGCTTTCATTCATATTACCTTTGAGATTAATTAACTTCCGTAGGAGTCGATGAGAATCGCTGTTGTGACATTGCAACACTTGCCTGAGTGATTCTCAGGGGTGAGTTCACTAAACAGTTGTGCAGTATTTCATTGCAAAACCTGTGGTTATTCACTAATCATAGCTGTTCAGTTTAAATTGTTTTGCTCCGTATATAAATTAAATGGTCACACTTTAGTTTGGGGACCAATACTGACTATTAACCAACTATTAATTATGAGATTTGCCTCAGCAAACTCTAATTACTGCGTATTAATAGTTAGTAAGGTAGTTGTCAATTGTAGGATCTAAAATACGGTCATACAGAATAAGTCATTAATTTATAAGTACTAATAAAAAGCCAATATGCTAGTAATATGCATTTGCTATTAAGCAACTAGTTTATAGTGAGAATTGGTCCTTAAAATAAAATGTTACCAATTAAGTCAGTGTTTTTTCTAGCCTATCTGGTCTCATGAGGAAAACGTACCGCTGGGAACTTTTTCACAAGACGCGAAATACGTACCAGTAAGTTTGACTGCAGTTTAATAAATTTCACTGCAGTTTCCAACAGAAATTAACATTAGAGGCGATAAAACAGTGAGCACCATTTGTTTTCGTACACAGTTATGATTACAGCTTCATATGTTTCACTTTCCGGATGCAACAAGCTTTCTTGATAGCTCAGCCACACGGAATTGGACTTAGGATGAGGGTCGTTGGGTACGAATCCCGTGAAAAACATGACTCATGATGAAATAGCTGAAAGATGAGAAATTGAAAAACAAGCTAAAACGGCATGCTTGAGATTGCATTTTTACATCACATTCACTTTTGTTCATACTATCGTGTAGGTTTAGGTGTAGTGCAGATGGTACGTTATTTTAAAACATCATGGAGCATTAGACTTATAGCCCCACTCAATGGACATTTCAAGTCAGAACTGCGGTGACACAGTTGCGGTGGGGGGGGGGGGAAGAACACTCTTTTAGCACCACTCTGTGGACATTTCACATCAAATATGTTGTATATTTCACATCAAATATGTCGTAACGTACATGGTATTTTGTGTCTTGCAAAAAGTTTAATTTAATTTAATCAGTTTAAATTAAATTTTAAAACAAAATAAATTTTGACCTCATAATTCTTAATCAAAATGGCAGACTTCTCCAGTTATTTCCCGTTCGCCCATTAAGGCCCATTCGCACAAAAGATGGTAACTATAACGATAAGTATAAAGTTTTAATAATCATTATAAATCATTGAAAATACAGAAGGCCACACCACAACTATAACAACAGAAACATACTGGAACGATATAGTTGGAATCACTTTCAGAATGCAGCCAATCAGAATCTAAAGAGGTCAAATATTTAAAGTGACAAACAACAAAACTGCAGTACGGACTAATAATAAACAAAGCGCTATTGTGTATTAATTTGGATGTTGGTTTAGGTATCGTAATAGTTATCTTTCTTTGTGTGAACGGCATGCAAACCCCACCTCTTTCTTCCAATCAACTCCAATCTCGCAATCATATCTGCCTCCATCTAATGAACGAACAATGGATAGATCCATGTCCCTGCCCTACAATTTTTTCATAAGCCCCTTTCACACATAAAGACTTTACTGGAAAATTAATGGAAAATTGCTGTAAAGAGATCATGTGTGAAAAGGACCTTTTCAAAAATACCGGTAAATTCATTCCGGCAATTTGAAACCTATCTGTGAATGGTGTTTTTCTGGAAAAAATTTGGAACATCGTTGCCTGTGTGAACAGTGCATTTTTGAATTTACCGGTAAAGTCATTCTGGTAATTTTACGGCAATTTACTGGTATTACTGTGTGAAAGGGGCTATTGTCGATAATCCATTTAACTCAGATATACATCATTATACAGAATAAATGATCTGGCGCTATAACTGTTATATCGCAGTTTTAACACTGTGCTATTATTGCCAACTGAAAGCAGGTGATAACCATAAAATATTGTCAAAATTAAAGTAGCCTACGCCAGATGTTGAAAGTTTTCTGCATCCCCCACAAACTAGCATTCGACCAGCAAAATAGTGAACTGCATTGTGCAAACTGCTTTCAGCACTAATTTTGTGGGTGTGTTTGTGTGGTTACTTGATTTGCATAATTCTTTTAGTGAATCTGCCAGTGGGCATAATTCATTTTTAGTGAATTCCCTCCACAGCGTGCATTACTGCCAACCAAAAACTAAAGATTTTTTTTTTTTTTTTTTTTTAAGATTTTTTTATTTTAGCAAATGTTATTTTTGAAATGCAATACTTCTTTTTTTTTATTTTTTAATGTTAAAAAGCATAATACATTAAAACAAATTTTATATTTCAAGTAGAACTTTTTTCAAGTAAAAATAACTGATATTTAGAACTCAGTCGACATGGCTGGATCTTGAAAAGGAGTCCTTGCTACTGTATATAAAAGATCTTAGGCTTCATGAATCAAATCAATCAGACAATCACAGCTGTTCAGACAGAGAGAGAAAGACATGCATACAACAGCACAATAATCTCAGCAGTTCTTTTGTGGTGGAAAGCCGTACCATCCTGACAAACGTAACCAGGCGAGCTGAAGGGGCTGCGTTATGAAGTAGTGTGTTTGTCAGATGGGGCTGGACAGTGCTCAGGCGAACCCATGGGTCCTGATGACTGACAAAACAGCATATTTTATCTTTTTGATAATTGGGATTGGGACATAATCCAGGCCACATTCAAACCCAGATTCCACAAACACAAAAGCTCTCCCGAAAACAGCATGAGACACCAGAATGATCCTCAATAGAGTGTTGTAGGGACAACATATTTTTGTAAACCAAAATCCAGAAACTAGTTAGCATTTTAGCACTTTTGTTTCCATTGTCAAAGGGTTTTTTTCTGAATGGGTTTTTGGATATATGCCTGAAATACATCAGTACAAAGACATAAAATGCATCAGTAACACCCTCTTGTGTTTTTACTTATTGTTTATTTTTTAAAGCTTTTACTTTTTTTGAAAAAGGTTGTAGGGGACATCAAATGTCATTATGCCCCAAACAGATAAATTAATCTATTAACTAGTCCACTTTTACAGCCTTATTATGTTTAAATTGCAAGCTATTCTAACTCAGACTTTCAGGGAAATATATATAAAAAAAATAATAATAAATTTGACTGAGTTTAATGATGGTGACACTGAAGTCATGCGACCGCGGTGTAGTTCATTTATAGCTTATGTTTAACTTTTTAATTCTGGCGATTGTATTTAAGCTTCAAAATGAATTAAAGTTGTCTTCATATGCGAAGCTAAAAATGATGAATCATGTAAGAATCATAAACCTTTGTTGATCACAGAGTTATTTACTGCGATGATCCAAAATCCAATGGAAAAATCCTATTGGGTTTTTGTCGAATGAACCAGGGTGATGCTGACATCTGGGTTGGCCTGCAAAAATATATCAGAACCGGAGAAAGCAATATTATGGATACAAGATTCATATTTTAGCGGGAAACAATGGTTTGATGTTAAAAACTTCTTACTGATGGATTTGTTTCTTACAAACACACAGCTTTTGGCCTCACAAGATGTTAACTGATGGACTGGAGTGGTGTGGATTACTTGTGGATTATTGTGATATTTTTATCAGCTGTTTGGAGTCTCTGACGGCACCCATTCACTGCAGAGGATCCATTGGTGAGCAAGTAATGTTATGCTAAATCAGTTCCAAAGATGAAAAAAACCCATCTACATCTAGTAAATTTATGCTAATTTTAATTTTTAGGGGAACTAGTATAAATGAATCTATTCAAGTGTAGTGTAGTTTTGTTAGTAGCTTTTTGCACAGCTAACTACTTTTCCAAACTTTTGGACTGTAGCTTAAATGTTGAGTATCTCATAAGCTGAGAAGCAGTTTGGAAGCAGCTTCTCGACACTGACACGCACACAAAATGCGTGATAGAGCTGGGGACCCGTCCTGAACCCAGTAGACTTCCACAGAATTCAAAACAGAACCTCTACTAATTGCCTGTCTGTCTGCGTTCTGATCTCCACGCCTGCATTATCTGAGACGGAATCTTCCAGAACGCCCGACAGTCAGTCTGTCGTCCCCACTGAGCCCGGGAAGCGGGATGTGGAAGGAGCTACTGCCACCGCAGATACGTCGCGCTGATTGCTTTGCGTTTGCCGGTGTACGTTAACGATGGCCCATGGCAGCTGGCATTCTCACAGACCACTGCATGGAAAATGGACTGATTTTCAGATTTAATTACCCACGATGGATTTTACCCCTTCTCTATCTGTTCCTATCCTCTTATCAGCCAGAAAACATTTATTTGGAAAACAGGACAAGACCACGGCCTTCCACCCCATTCCTTGGCTCAGTCTGTGTGTTCGTGTTCATTTTAATCTGATGACAATGGATGATTCATTAGCATAGCTGAATATGTGCATTTGTACCAATGACAGCTCAGATCTCCACTGCAGCTGTTGTTGTTGCTTGATATCATTCCCTTTTGCATTTCAAAAACTTCCAGTGATCTCTTTGCACTTCATTTAAATGAAAATGTGTGCGCCGTCCTCCGCAATATTTCCAAAGCTTGTAATTTCTACATTTGCATTTCCCTTTGTCAATATTTTGTTGTCATGCTATTATACAGTAAGTTAGACATTATGATAAGATGCTGAGTGGCAAGACCTTACGTCTAATTAATTGCTGTGTGAATAAAGGCCTCAGATGAGCAGTGTTTGCTTTAGAAAGTTACTTTGTTTTCAATAATTTACTGAGTTGTCTTCCTAGATATAATGCATTTGTTTTATTTGCATGTATTGCATCTAAGGCTAAGCTAGTGTTATTTTAGAATCATTGCAATACAATTATAGTTTTAATTAATACTTTGAATGTTTTATTTATTTATTGTTTATTTGTTTATTTATTTATTTGTTCATTCATACATTCAAGTTTTTCATTTTCAATTTTTTTTAACTTTTTAATTTTTTTGCTTTTTTTTTATTTAGTTAATATTTATTTTATTTCTAGTAACATTTTTTTTATGGTTTTAGTAGTAATTAGCAATTAATTCAAATTTTATTTTCAATAACAATTTTGCCTTCCAGTCATTATTAAAACAAAATTATCAAGATAAAACGATTAAAACAAGATTATGAAAAAATTAGAGACAAAAAATATGAAATTATTGAGATAAATTGTTGTGCTGCATCCAGCTTCCTAGTTGTTCAAGGCCAACTATTTACCTCATTTATCTTTGACATTTTTTATTTACATTTCTTTTTTTAGGTGATTTTTATTTAAAGTTTAAGGAAACCGATTGTTTAAAAAAAAGTTCAGTAAATGCATGTTTTTTGAAGTCTACCTGTATGAATAACATAAATCACATTAAATAATTGTAACAGATAAATACAGTAATCGTCTTTATTATTTTTGCCGTAATAAGGCATCCTTAATTACATCTAGAGAGAGAGATGTTTTGCATTCTTTAGAAAGACATTAAACATTCCTCCCTAAATTATAAGCCACATTCAAATCATTGTGGGGTAAGATGTGTCAGTGGGTAAGATGTGCCACTTCAAACTGTGTATATATTTGTTTGTCACATGGCCATATATTTAGAAAGGGCTGATCATATAGCTATTGAATTATTAAATTATGCATAAAAAGTAACTGTGGGTGCCTAAACAGTGGTAATTATATCCAAAAAAAATAGTACAAAATGTTTAAAAATTGTTTCAGTAGATTCAAATATTCTGAAAATTAAATGTTTTCCTGGCTGGGTTTTGAAATTTTGAAATGGGATTGTGCATTAAAAACTTCTTTCTTTTTTTTTTCTTATATATTTTTTATTTGAAATGTAAATCATATTTATCAATAATTCATGTATTTGTATTAATATGAATAATATTTATTAATAATTCAATAACCACCGCTTGACATGACACAGCTTACTCCTAAAGTGGAGATTTAAATATATATATAGGCTTTATATTTCCATGGCCTTATGATATAGACACTTGACAGCAAACAATTTCAATTGACAGAACGTATCCTGAAATATAATTAGACATATTAGTTTTACATCAGCTGATATCTCATTTCTCTTTGCCTCAAGGACAGCCTAAGCAAAAAGTGGCTCAGCTTATCCCATACTTCCCTATATATATCCATTAGGTGTGCAGCAGTAATACATTCTCCTTTGTCCTGTTATTATTATTCAGTAATTTACTTATTTAATTTCAATGTCTTTTCATTTCAAATCACACCCTCATTGCCCTGTGGACACATTCTGGGGTGTTATTCACTCCACACACTGCTGTTGCTAAACTGACAGCATTAATTGGGAAATGATGCAACCTGTTTTGTTTGGTGATTAGTCGTGTTACCATCTGGACTGTTTTCTGCAGAGGAACCCTCACACATGAGTGATCGAAATGTGCCACCAAAAAATGCTTCCCACCATTATACGTCACACAGGCCACACGCGCACTATCACCTTCAACAACACCCCTGCAAAACATAACAGAAATAACAAAACACCAGACTGTTTGGAAGAATATCTCAGGCAAAACCTTGAGATGCATTGTGTTTTCATATTAAAGTGAGATCTATAGCACCAAAATTTAGTTGTACATTTGTATGAACGTCCTTACATTAGAAATAAAATATCAAACCAAGTCAACTCATCTCATGACGAAAACGTACCTGTGGGCAATTTTTCGCAAGACGCGAAATACATATCAATAAGTACATATCACTGCAGTTTCCAACAGAAATGAACACTAGAGGCAGTAAAACAGCAAACACTTGTAATCGTTTTCATACACAGTTATGATTACAGCTCCATAAGTTTCGCTTTCCAGATGTAACAAGCTTGCTCTGTAGCTCAGCGGCACAGAATTGGACTTAGGATGTGAAATCTTTGGGTATGTATCCCGTCAAAAACATGACTCATGATGAAAAAGCTGAAAAATGACAGATCGTAAAACAAGCTAAAACGGCATGCTTGTGATTGCGTTTTTACATCACATTCGCTTTTGTTCATACTATCGGGTAGGTTTAGGTGAAGTGCAGATGGTACGTTATTTTAAAACGTCATGGAGCATTAGACTTATAGCGCCACTCAATAGACATTTCAAGTCAGAACTGCATTGACACTTACAAAACCAATGTCACATACCATATGTATGTTCATCTGTTCTGGGGGAAAAAAACTAACACTCTTTTAGCGCCGCCCAGTTGACATTTCACATCGAATATGTCACAAAACACACATGGCGGTACGTTTTCATCATGAGATCAAGTTGCCTGATTCAGTCAAGATGACTTTGGAGAAATTAATATTATGGATAAAAGACTCGTAATTTAGCTGGAAGCAATGGTTTAAAATTAAAAACATGTTAATGATGGTTTTGTTTCCCACAAACATTTTGCTTTTCACTTCACAAGACATTAATTGATGGACTTGAGTTGTGTGGATTATTTGTGGATTCTTGTGATGTTTTTATCAGCTGTTTGGACTCTCATTCACATCACTTTAATGCTAAAAGGGTGTAATGTGTGTTTGAAAACCATTTTGCATGACCTTTGTAACCTGAAAGCAATGGACAATGGATTATTTACCTCAGATCTTGAAAATAAATTTGGACGTTAGACCTGTGCACCAACAAGTGTATTTCATGACAAAGATTGTGTCAGGCACTCAGTATGTATTTTTAAGCATGTTAAAATGGCTTATTATTTATTAATTAGTCTTACCATTTTCATTGCGAGAGAGCTTGGCTGTGATTTTTGATTGATTTTGTCGCGCCTCGTAGCCTTGTAGCATCTGGCGTGGACAGATGAATTGATTTTCTCATTATTTAGCAGTAGAATTTCGTTTATTTAAGTACTAAAATGATGGTTAATGAAACCTCAATCATTCAGAGCCAGCAAATTTATGTATGTGAAGTTTAAAGGATGGTGGGCAAAAATCTAATAAACCTTGGAATCTAATAATCAGCTAATTATGAAAGCTTTTAATGAATGACCAAAAAGTCTTTCTTTGTCTTGAAGTATTGCATTGTTTGGATTCATCTGATCTTCTCCATTGCCGTGCTGTGACTGTGAAATAAACAAAAAAAACTTGATTCCAGCCTCTGTAGTGGCAATGTGAGAGAAGCCTCTCTCTGTCTCCAGCAGATACCTGCGAGGATTCGCAATGACATGAATTCCAAGCTACTTATGAAGTCTAAGAACAATCTGTCATAATGTAGAGCATTCTGACCTTGACCTTGATGATTATGCAGCCAAAACCTGACAGGCTGGAAAACTTTCTGTCACTGTTCAACTCAATGCAGAGCTTGTTCTATTCCATATGGCACAACATCACCTTAAATGCATTTGTTTTCCTGCAAAGGTATGAAAAACAAGTTGTCCTTCAGGTAGTGAACATATATTACACTCTTATAAAAGTTCTTTAATGGTTCTTTCCAGCACGTTACATTCAATATTGACTTCTCAAGAGCCATATTTTTTGACCTGGCAACAGTAGATGGTTCTTCAGAAAATAAAAATGTTGAAAATTAATTTTATGGTTATCACACAAAAAAAAAAAAAAAAAAAAAAAGTTGTGCGCACCACTTTTATGGTACTGTCATGGTGCTTTTGCTGCTTTTTCAAGCATGAAAGCTCCAATCTCTGAAAAGAGCAGCTAGTAAATTATTCAGATTTTTTCCTTTTGTTTTCTGCAGGAGAAAATAAATCATATGATTTGCAGCAAAAATGATGATAGAAAAATAAAAGGCTTTTGGCTGTAAAAGCCAAACTATCATGTAAATACAGAAGACAGGGAATATAACACTTTATAAATTGTATGAATTGTTTTGATTGAATTACATTCACTGTAATTGCATTGAAAATAACAGCTAGTACATTATTCAAAATTTCTCCTTTTGCATTGTTCAGAAGAAAAAAGGTCATATGGTGTGCAACAATAAGGGTGAGTAAATGATGACAGACATTTTTAGGGGCCAAGCACCGCAGGTGCAATGGCACCTATTGTAATCGTTAGTGTTCTTTTTCTTCTTCTTCTTCCGCTCTGGAAGTCCATGGCAGCCCATAGAACCGCTTGCGGGAAAGTTGTGAAATTTGGCACACTGATAGAGGATAGTCTCAATACTAACCACAGCAAATTTGAAGTCTCTAACTCAAACTCTCTAGCGCCACCACTTGTCCAAAGTTTCACTCATGTTTATGCTAATAACATTTGAACCGTAAAGCAGAGAATGAAAAACTTTTTCTAACTCGTCCTAGACTCGTCCAGACCATGCTGGCAAAAAGTTATGGAATTCAAGTCGATTAGTCAAAGCGTTCTCGAATAACCAACCTAGGCTCATTGGAAATACGTACCTCTACATACATTTTTGCAAAACTGAAAAAACTTAACTATATGTACGATTCACTGCAGTTTCCAGTTGAAATGAACACTAGAGGCAGTAAAACTTTGACAACTTTTATTCCTTTTCACATGAAGTATGATTTACAGGTACTGTTTTGATTAATAAAGGCTAATTTTCACACAATTACTTGCAGTATGTTATTTGAAATGATTTGAAAACTGATACTTTTGAACATTGTCATCACATATACAGCTTCATATGTATGAGTTTTCCAATTCAGTAAGTTTACTCGGTAGCTCACGCGATACGGCGTTGCACTTAGGTGATGAAGAGCTCTGGTACGAATCCCCATGAAACTACGGTTCAACAAAACAGCTCAAATCCACATAAGGAAGTTAAAATAGCATGACTGCATCAGCGAAAACGTTTTTATATTACTTTTACATTTGTTAACACTATCGGGCAGGTTTAGGTTTGGGTTTGGTGTAAGGGATATTTCCAACATGATATAGTATTAATCTTTAGCGACACCCACTGGATATTTGAATTCTGAACGGCCGCAAAACATACCTCAAGCAGCATAATAAAAACGCTGCAATACGTGCCTGTACGAACGTAATAAAAACGTGTCACGGTCACGTATTAAACGTGTGTTTTAGCGCCACTCTCTGGATATTTCACTTTGAAACTGCCGCGAAACGTGCAGTAAGGTACGTAATTACGGTGTTGCAGAAATGTATGCAGAGGCACGTATTTCCAATGAGCCTGGGTTGCGAATAGCGTGCGAACGAATTCTACGAAAAGCATGCAAAAATGGATCTGAGGCGATATCTCCGCAACAGTTTGGTGTATTGAGACCAAACTTGGTGTGTGTTATAACAAGCATGACCTGAGACTATCTGCAGTGTTTCAGCGCTGTGCTCCCTAGTGGTCAGGAGATATGAAAAATGGCTATTTTTGCTTATAACTTCTCAATGGTTTGGTCAAATATCACGAAATCATGCATCACACTGTGTCGAATGATACCCAATTTTCCCATGTCGGCCATTTTAAATTTTGTAGTAAAATGCTATATTTTACGAATGCATTGACATATTGTTACGAATCTTGGTATGTGTCATCAGCACGATGCCCTGAAGGAGCTTGAGAAGTTTTGAGCCAGCGCCACCTAGTGATAAAACCAAATATTCACATGCTTATAATTTTGAGTGTGGTCGACTTATTTTCACGGGGGTCACCTTTTTAGACTCCTGAATCCTTGCCGAGTCCACCGATACCAAGCAAGCCAGGTTTTACCGTATGGTTTGTGCAGCGTTGCACTTAAGTGCTTAAAAAACAGTTGGCAATATCTTAGAAACCATTAGTCCGATCGACACGAAACCACGGTAGGAAATTCGAAAACTTAGCATGCCAGCTATATGCTAATGCCCAATTGCCAAAATTTTGATAGTAAGTGGCACAAAAATGCAAACAAAGTCAGCAGTCAGTCATTTTTTCTCTTCTCATATATAAAAATGTCTATAACTACAAAACAAAATGAGATATTTTCACCAAATTTGACACACATATGTATGGGCACACTCTAAGGACACATAAAAAATTTGGTGGGATTGTGCCTCTTGGTGGCACTATAATTAAACAAAACATGAAATTGCCATTGACTACAATAGAGTATTGTGATATAACATGCTATATTTTATGAATACATTGGTGTACAATTACGAAACTTTGTATGTACCATCTAGACCATGAATTGAAAGTACTCGAACAGTTTTGAGACAGTGCCACCTTGTGGTCAAAAGTTATAATGAAATTTCAAATAAATGCTTATACCTTTCTTTAAATTTTGCCTGTTGTAATGAGACTGGTATTAATAGATTCCTTGGGTCATGTTGAGAACAGTGATATCAATGTTGCCATAGTCAGCTAAACCTCCTGTCCGCCATTTTGATTTTCTTTAAAAACCTACTTTTTCGAACTCCTCCTTGACCATATGTCCGATTTTCACCAAAATAGAATCATATCATCTTCACACAATGCTGACAAAAAGTTATGGATTTTGTGTTGATAGGCAAAACCGTTTTCGCATACCACAGCAACGAATTTGAGGCATGATGCCAAAATGACACTTGAGGCTGTATCTCTGCAATGCTTTGGCATATTGACACCAAACTTTGTGTGTGCCATTGTCAGCTCACACAGAACACACCACATCGATTTGATGACAGCGCCACCTGGTCAAACGTGATAAGCCAATAAATCATATTTCTAGAGGCTGTATTTATGATTGTTCAGCTGTTTTGACTAAAATCATCCTAAAATTGCTTCAGTTACTCATTTCTACAGTTGGTCTGATGCTTGCTTCTGTAGTGCTTGGCCCTGTAATTGCTGCTTGCAGCTATATTTTTAAATGTTTTCTTTGGCTGTAAAAGCCAAACTAACAGAAGTCATGGAATATAACACTTTGCAATTGCATGGAAAAGAGCAGCTAGTACATTATTATTATTTTTTTTCCTTTTGCATTGTTCTGAAGAATTTGCAACAACAATGGTGAATAAATGATGATAGAGATGTTCGAAAATGGTTCTCCTTTCTCTGTAATAGCCAAACTATCATGTAAAGACAGTAGACATGGAATATAACACTTTATAAATTTTATTGACCACTTATATTACACTTTCATGGTGCTTTTGCGTCTGTTTCAAGCTTGAAAGCTCCAATCCTCATTCACTGCAATTGCATGGAAAAGAACAGCTAGTACATTATTAAAAATTTCTCCTTTTGCATTGTTCAGAAGAAAAAAAAATATAATATGGTATGCAACCACAAGGGTGAGTAAATGATGATAGAAAAATTAAAAAAGGTTCTCCTTTGGCTGTAAAAGCCAAACTATTGCATAAATACAGAAGGCATGGAATATAATAGAAAGTGGTGAGGATGGGTGGAGGGAGACTTGCCTTTTTCAGCCGGCGGAGAAAGTGGAGGAGCTGTTGTCCCTTCTTGTTGAGTGACGTGACGTTGGTGGTCCAGGTGAGATCCTCTGTAATGTGCAACCCCAGGAATTTAGTGCTGCCGACTCTCTCCACGGTTGAGCCATCAATGGTCAGTGGGGGGTGGTCAACAGAGTTTCTCCTGAAGTCCATCACAACCTCTTTTGTCTTACCCACATTGAGGGACAGGTTGTTAGCACCACACCATTCAGCCAGCTGTGCCACTTCCTCTCTGCCGTTCCAAATCAGTATTACTAACTTTTTTTCATACAACACAAAACAAGATGTTTAGCAGAATGTTCGGGCTGCTCTTTTCCATACAATGAAAGCAAATGGTGACCAGGTTTCAAGCAGTAAAAATAGCAAATTAGTAACCTATTTATGACTTGTGCACTGTGCATTATTTGCATAACTGTATTCAAATTTGTTGCGTTGCTGATGATTCCAAGTGCTGTGGCAGAGAAGATTATCATTGAATAATGAGGTTTTTTTTTTTTTTTTTTTTTTTTTAAACAAACCTATTGTATTTTGTCAGAAAACTAACGTCATATACAGAAGTCATATGGAGTAATTTTATGGTGTCTGTGTTTTCATTTATTTATTTATTGTTTGTTTGTTTGGAAAAGTGCAGCCTGGACATTCTGCTAAACATCTAATATTGTGTTCTACAGAAGATCTGTTAAATATCCATTTATAGGGATAGTTGAGCCAAAAAGTAAACATCTGTTATCATTTGCTCACTTGATGTTGTTCCAAACCAATATTAAGTGTGTGTGTGTGTGTGTGTGTGTGTTTTCATCCAACAAGAAATTAGGTATTTAGCAGAAAGTCCAGGCTGCCCTTTTCCATACAACGAAAGTGAATGATGATCAGATTTTTTTTATGCTGCAAAAATGTCAAATTAGTAATCTATATTTGACTTGTGTACTGTATTCCAACAGCCAGATTTACTAACAGCTTGCATCAGTGCAAGCCATCTTTTAGCAATACACTCTTAAAATTAAAGGTGCTTAAAAAGGTTCTTCACACCGATGCCATAGAAGAACCATTTTTGGTTCCACAGAGAACCATTCAGTCAAAGGTTTTTTTTTAAAGAACCATCTCTTGCTTACCTTTTTATAATCTGAAGAACCTTCTTTTGCCACAAAGAACCTTTTGTGAAACAGAAAGGTTCTCCAAATGTTAAAGGTTCTTTATGGAACCATTTAGACAAAAAGGTTCTTCTATGGCATCGCGAAGCACCTTTATTTTTAAGAGTGTAAAATTGTGCAGTCAGGATTTACTAAAGATGCACAGTGAAGAATTAGCACTGAAAAGGTGTGGACACAGTTATGTTTATGCCTGACCTTACTGAATATGCATTTGTAGGAGTTTCCCTTTCAGACACAAAATTTATGGGAGGAGAGTATTAAAATGAATCACGCAACGTGATTTACTAACGTTTTTGCTCGTCAAATTAATGGTATTTGCATCATTATTTAGAGCCCAAAAAAGTCATAAAGCAGGTGCTAATTTGCGCTGCTCTTGGTAGATTGTGATGGTCATTATGGAAATTATCTGGTTGTGTCTGTCTTCTTTAATGTGTGCGTTCTCACACACAGAATTTTAAATCACACACAGAATTTTCACCTCCCATTTTATCGAATTGTGCTCTAACACTAAATTGCCCTGTTTAGTAAATCTGGCCCCAAGTTTTCTAACATCATTACATAACTTTATGTGTGGAAAAAAAATAAATAAATAATAATAATATTCAATATGCATGTTCAAATTTGTCATGTTACTGTCGATTTCGAGAGTAATGGCAGAGGAGAAGATTATCAGTGAATAATGTCTTAAATTTCACTTTTTAAGCTTTAGAAAACCAACGTCATATAGCACAGAAGTCATGAAGTTCTATGAAGTTCTTTATGGAGTACTTTACTCTTTAATGTAGTTCTTTACTCTCACTGAATGGAAAATAGCTGCCTGGACATTCTGCTAAAATACATAAAATTTGTAAAACACCATCAGTGTTGATTTAATTTCCATTTAAATTTTCTATATAATAGACAGCTTATTACGTTAATATTTGCCATATTTGTCAAATATCAATTTACAGCAACAGTTGAACCATTATTTAAAATTTTATCATCATTTACTCACCCTCATGTCGTTCCAAAGTAATGTTATTAATCTTTTTCCATACAACACAAAATGAGACGTTTAGCAGAATGTCCAGGCTGCTTTTTTCTAAAGAATGAAAGTGAATGGCAACCAGGTTTAAAAATAGCAGCATTAGCATTCTGCTAAACATATCATTTTGTATTCTACAGAAGGTTCTACAAAAAGCCACTGGAACAACATGGGAATAAGTAAATGATGGCATAATTTTCATATTTAGGCAAACTATCCCTGTAAAATTCATCAACTTTGTAAGATACCATAAGTTTTGATTTAATTTCCATTAAAAAAAATTCTATGAAATAATAGACAGTTTATTACCTTAATATTTGCCATATTTGTTAAATATCATTTTAAAGGGACAACTGAACAAAAATTTAAAATTTTATCATCATTTACTCACCCTCATGTTATTCCAAACAATATTGCTGATCATTTTCCATACAACACAAAATGAGACATTTATCAAAATGTACATACCTCTCTTTTTCATACAATGAAAATGAATAGTGACCAGGCATTAACATTCTGCTAAATGTCTCATTTTGTATTCGCCAGAAGATTCTACAAAAAGCCATTGGACAACATGGGAATACGTAAATGATGACATAATTTTCATATTTAGGTGAACTATTCCTGGAAAATACATCAGATTTGTCAGACACTATCACTGTTTTAGCTCGGCTTTGAAACATCAAGCGCAAATCTAATTTTAATGGAGTGGAACAAGTGTACTTTATAAAATTTCTGCTTTTTTGGAAGTAGATATACTCTTTTTGAGTCTTGTATTATTCAGGATTAAATGTATTATTTATAGATATGTAAAATTTTTATCAGGGAAACATGGTGGTGTGAGGTACATGCAGTTATGAGTTTTGCTCTCATCAAAGTGAAATAAAATCATTTGAATAAATAATGATGACACAGAAACATCCATTCAGCCTAATGATGCTCTGAAGGCGGAGGGTAATTTTATGGAATATTAATCTTTAAATGGTGCAAATTGCATCAGGAGTTGTATAGACTAAAGGATTTTGTAAGTCTGCATGATAATTTCACTATATCTCTCCGAAAGTCCTGTCTCTGTTGCTGGTAGAGGATGTTTACTTACGCATATTAGTATGTATGCGAGCATCTCCGGTGCCTACTGCAGGTCTTCTTTTGAAGCTACTTTTTCAAAATTACCTTGGGCTTGATCTACGCAAACAGCTGAATCAGCTCTCAGCACTGGCTGTTACTCTCAAAGTCAAGCGTTGTTTGTTCCAGGTTTTCCATCTTAAAAGCTTCGTTTGAGTTCACAAAAGAGCCAAGATGAAGGCTGAGCTGAACCACAGCCAGTGTAATGGTGTTCATTCAGTCAGCATTTTAATTATAAGCGGTGATCTTTTTTATTATTATTTTTTTTTTAACAACTGTTTATTAAATTTTCTTCTGGGAACAGTAGTATAAAACAAAAAGCAGCTGTGCAAATTTAGAACCCAACCCACCCCCTTGTAGACGTAAATATATATATATATATATATATATATATATATATATATATATACACACACACATAATAAATAAATAAATAATAATAATAAAAAATAAATCAATTATATTAATAGATAAATAAATAACAATAAAATAATTTTTTTTACAAGATTTTAGAAAATATGACAACATTAAAAGCTGAATGCCATAAATTTACAGTTTTCACATTAGATCCATGTATACGAGAAGTTGAGAGTTCCATCGAGATGATGTCCAACAAATACACAGTCCAGGTTCGTCTGTCCATTGTGTGAGGAGGATTCCAACAGTTGACAAGCAATTTTTTTGCTGCTGTGAGAGCAGCTAACAGTAGACATCTTTGTTGGACGGACGAGGTGAAGTCCCAAAAGTCATTCATGAAAAAATGGCACGGAGTCAAACATATCTCAGTACCCAACAAATATGAAAGGTCCTGTGAGAGCTGAGTCCAAAAAAAGTGAGAAAGAGGGGCACTCCCAAAAAAAATGCAAACCCGTGCCTAAAGATCCTTGCGAATAGAGACTACAGAGAAACGTTTCATTGGAGTCAAGTAAATCCTATGCAGCAATTTCTAATGAATGATTTGGTGATTAGGGTTTTTAGAAGACATTAAACATATTTAAACATATCCCATACCTGAACCGAAAATAAAACATGCACATCCTCATTAAGATCCTTAGCCCAAACAGTTGTAACAGATAAAGGTTTGTATGAATGCTCAAGAAGAAAGAGATAGATGACTGAAGCAGAGGAGGGAGATTCCTCAGAAGCAAGGATTAGTTTGTGCAAAGGGTGAACAGGCAGTTGAGAGTTCCAAGGCACCCCATACGCCCGTAGGGCCGATCTAATGCGCAAATACATAAAAAAGGAGGT
Source organism: Spinibarbus caldwelli (assembly GCA_039654775.1). NCBI lineage: Eukaryota > Metazoa > Chordata > Actinopteri > Cypriniformes > Cyprinidae > Spinibarbus > Spinibarbus caldwelli. The sequence goes on along the minus strand of CM077253.1, from coordinate 21,400,761 downwards.
GCCTGGCAGATTATATTGAGTTTTGAGATTCTGGAAGGATTTTAAACCACTATCATCATAGATATCTCCCAGATTGTTTACTTTATTATGAATCCATTGCGGACAATGAAATGGAGTACTGCCTGGCAAAATATTATTATTGTGGAAAATGCCATATTGTAACTAGTTGTGAATGTCTTTCAACATCCCTCCATGTGGAGAGGAGGTGGGTTACAATGGGACCAAACCGAGATTTACACTGCCTAAGCGGAACCCCCGAAAAAACAAGATGCTTCAATTTATATGGATAAACAATAGATTCCTCAATTGCTCTCCAAGACACAGAAGTGTCAGGATCAAACCAAACTGATAAAGGGTGGAGGAAAAGGCTTGAGCATACAGTCTAAAACTGGGGAAAGAAAGACCTCCATGTAACCTACATCGCTGTAAGGTAGTCAGTTTAATACGAGGACGTTTCCCATCCCATATATACCGTGAAACACATGCATCAAGTTTGTTCCAGTAGCCAACCGGTGGAGCTAGAGGAATCATGGAAGAAAAGAAATTAATACGTGGGACAACATTCATTTTAATCACCGATTAAAATGAATGTGGTATTTATGAAGATACCACTTCATAAAACTTATTATTACACCTGCATATATCCTCCTATTTCAAATGGGATTCTTGAACCAACACTATATCAATCTTTCTTCTTCGAAAAAAATCCAGAAAACCTGTATGTTCATGAGGGCCATTTAGGCCATTAATATTACAACTCAGAATATTAAGGTCAGTCATAGGTATCTGTCACGAATCCGGTCTATGAACTTCCATTCACTCACCACCAGAGGTCACTCACTCACCACATTGACTCTTGCACTACACTACTGTTGCACGTCACCCACGGACTACAATTCCCATCATTCTTTGCACTAAGTACAAGCAGCCATCTCCCTAATCACACGCTCACACCTGAGACTCATTACACAATCACACACACTACATAAGCCATGGACTTTCTCAGTTATATGGCCGAGTATTGATCTGCGTATAGCGTATATCTCTCTCCAAGCGATAGCTACTCTACGGAGCCAACTTAGTAATCATAGTCTTGCCTTTCCTTGACTGTTTTCTCGTGTTTCCTGATCCTTGCCTGGTTTATCTCATCTCGTCTGTCAGCAACCTGCCCTGGATTTATCGTCTGTTTGGATTAACCCTTGCTTTGCCGTTTCGGACTCTGTTCGCGCTTCGCCTGGACTACTGCTCTCGTAATCGTATTTCTCCTCTTGTCAAGACACTTTGGATATAGTTCACCGATCGATGACCCATGCAATCTCTAGGAATACTCTTGTGTCTTGCCCACTATATACCTGTTTGCCATTGAATGACCCTTGCTTGTTTCCTGACCATGCCTTTGTTTAATAAAAGCTCGCACATGGATCCACACGCCTCTTGTCTCGTCGGCTCCGTAACAGAATACTCGGCCATACAAGGATCCATCAGCTTTTTAAACGAACATTTGTCAGGTATAGACACCACAAGAATTTTGTTTGCACTTAAACAAGGTCCACGATCACTGGAAAACCCTATTAGAGAGTTTTTAGCCATCGCACACTATTCGGATTTACCAGACATTATCTTAATAGAGATTTTCTGTGATGGCATAAATCAACCGCTCAAGTCTAAGCTTAGGGTCCGCGTTCATCACTCGCTCATTTTATGGATTATGCTTTGTTGACTGTTGGCTCTTTGTTTACTGTGGGTTTCGCGGAGGAAGAACACGACACCGCATCCGGGACTGAAATTGGGGCCGCACCAGAGCGCGCTCACATAATGGTGGCCACAACAACACCCCATCATGTCATTGCTGTCAATCACGAGTCAAGTCAAGTCACCGTGGATATTCATGAGTCCAGTCAAGTCACAGTTGATTGTCATGAATCAAGTCAAGTCAAAGTCGATCGTCATGAGTCCCGTCACATCACAGCTGATCTGCCAGAGTCTCGTCATGTCACAGCTGATCTGCCAGAGTCTCGTCACATCACAGCTGATCTGCCAGAGTCTCGTCACGTCACAGCTGATCTGCCAGAGTCTCGTCACGTCACAGCTGATCTGCCAGAGTCTCTTCACGTCACAGCTGATCTGCCAGAGTCTCGACACGTCTCAGCTGATCTGCCAGAGTCTCGTCACGTCTCAGCTGATCTGCCAGAGTCTCGTCACGTCACAGCTGATCTGCCAGAGTCTCGTCACGTCTCAGCTGATCTGCCAGAGTCTCGTCACGTCTCAGCTGATCTGCCAGAGTCTCTTCACGTCTCAGCTGATCTGCCAGAGTCTCGTCACGTCTCAGCTGATCTGCCAGAGTCTCGTCACGTCTCAGCTGATCTGCCAGAGTCTCGTCACGTCTCAGCTGATCTGCCAGAGTCTCGTCACGTCTCAGCTGATCTGCCAGAGTCTCGTCACGTCTCAGCTGATCTGCCAGAGTCTCGTCACATCACAGCTGATCTGCCAGAGTCTCTTCACGTCACAGCTGATCTGCCAGAGTCTCTTCACGTCACAGCTGATCTGCCAGAGTCTCGTCACGTCACAGCTGATCTTCCAGAGTCTCGTCATGTCTCAGCTGATCTTCCAGAGTCTCGTCACGTCACAACTGTTCATCTAGAGTCCTGTCATGCCCTGTCTGTTGCACCCAGATCATCAAGGTCAGTCTTCCGGTATCCCAGTCTGATGTCTAGTGTGAGGGATGTACCGCTGGTGTCTGCACGCGCAGCTGGTATCCCCAAATCCACTCACTCCAACCCTTCTGTCCCTGAACTAGATCCCCTGTCCGAAGCGCTTCCCCTGATGGGGATCGCTTTATGTTGTATTTGGGCTGCGTACACCACTTCAGAACTGCCCCAGGCGATGGCACCCACTGCAGCTTCTCCAGAGGTGGCGGCACATGCTGCAGAACCTTCCGAAGCGGCGGTGCTCGCTTCAGCTCTTTTTATGGTGGTGGCGCCCAGCAATGTACTCTCAGCCTGTCGAGTTGCGGTCGAGGAGACTATTACCGCTGTAGAACTTCCAGAGGTGGCGACGACCGCTGCAGAACCTCCGGAGGTGTCAGTGGTATCCACTCACCAACTCTCGTCTTGCTCTGTCAGGGCCACGGAGGCCGTCCGTGATTCCTCGTCCTGTCCTGTCCTGTCTCGGCCAAGGAGGCCGTCTGTTAATCCTCGTCTTGCCCTGTCACAGCTATGGAGGCCGTTTACAAATCCTCGTCCTGTCCTGTCGCAGCCAGAAGGGCTGTCCCTGAACTCTCGTCCTGTCCTGTCACGGCTATGGAGGCCGTCTACAAATCCTCGTCTTGTCCTGTCGCAGCCAGAAGGGCTGTCCCTGAACTCTCGTCCTGTCCTGTCACGGCTATGGAGGCCGTCTACAAATCCTCGTCCTGTCCTGTCACAGCTATGGAGGCTGTCTGCGAATCCTCGTCCTGTACTGTCGCAGCCAGAAGGGCTGTCCCTGAACTCTTGTCCTGTCCTATCATGGCTAGGAAGGCCATCTATGAATCCTCGTCCCATCCTGGAAATCTGGAAAGAAAGACAGTGTTGCTCCGTGGGATGTTTTCACCGGGGCGTGAAGTCTGGCGACCCACAAAATGAGCTCCCTGTCCGTGTACCGCAACAGTTTAAAGATGAAAACCCATGGTTTAGCGCGATCTGAGGAGAGCCTTGTGTACACTCGATGCGCTCGCTCCACTTCGATCTCTTTGCCCGCCAGAGACGGGAGCCACGTCGGTAGAGATCTTTTCAAAAAGCCCATAGGGTTGTCCTTTTCGGAACCTTCAGGCAATCCGACCAGATGCAGATTGCTGCGCCTATTGCGATCCTGTAAGTCCACAACCTGTTGCTCGAGTGCGGCTACTCGCCTATTGTGATCTGCGACAACTTTCTTTTGTTCTCTCATCTCCCCTGTAAAAAGATCCAATTTAGAGCATAGCGACTGAACAACTGACATGTGAGAAGCGAACTCGTTCCGCATTGCCGTCAACTCACTTCTTAGAATGTACTCAAAGTGTGTAACACTGTTCGCCATCTTGTCCACCATATCGCTCGTGGTCGGTGGCTTGGATTTCTTCTTAATCGGAGAAGCTGACGGAGACAACTCCTGCTGTTTCCAATTGTATACTATCAGTGAAAGTATTATTAATGAATAAAGCTTAAAATAAAACGAAAAAAATCAGCAAAAAGGGGCCAAACGTACAAAGCTCTACTCAAGTGCGACTAGGTTCATGAGCACATCACGTGACTCCCCTCATAAGCGGTGATCGTTACAGTAACCACAACTTTGACTCTTGTTCATATTTCACTCGTAGGTAGATTATGCGATTAGATTTTCATTTTTAAAAATATTTTTAACACTATTATGTGATGATAATTATAACAAATAATAATCAGTCTATTTATTTTCTATTTATTTATTCAGAATTACAGCTGTGTACCTCTCCTTTCTCCTTGCTGAGAGAAACAAGGGTAAATTAAAGGTGCACAGCAGTTGCAGAAGTCGTTGTAGTCATTGTAGTTGTGAGTATAATGGATATTGCACTTCCAAAGAGTGTGTGTCGTTCTTATCAGTGACGTACAGAATGCAACAGAGTTTTCTTTTGGTCCAACTGAAGATTTAGTTTTAAAACTTCAAAATACTGCTGGTAAACAAGTGCAGTTATTTGTTATTCAGTTATTTGGAGTGAACAAAAGCACAGAATGTGGGAGTTGAGCTTGCAGGAGCAGCCATCATAAACTTTACTGTTGGTCGTTATTGTGACAATCTGTTCTTTGTTTCATTAGTAGTTGTGCACAAAAATGAAAAAATAAAAAATAAAATAAAAACCTCAATAACAACAATAAAAACTATTTAGTGGTTTTGTCAGAAATTCCCACATTGGTGATTTTTGTGTAAGAAGCTAAACTGCATTAAAAAGTTGGGAAATGGGGAAACTTTTCATTGGTGTATAGCATATATTTCATTGCATGAAAACTTGTGACAGGGAACACTTCCACAGCAAAAATAGCACCTAAAGATATATTAAAAAGTATGCCTACAAACAAGAAAGAAGAAAGAAAAAACTGAAAGAAAGACAGTCTCAGTCAGATGACAGTGAGAAAAAATAATGCAATATTAACAGTGTTATTTCATTGTAAAACAAATCTACATATTTTGTAAGAAATATAATATTATTTATTATTATTAATGATGATGATTATAATAATAATTATTGTTATTGTTATTATAGATTCATTTTGCATTACCACTGTAAAATTACAATACTAATATCTATTTTTCTTTCTTTTTTGTTAACAGAGTCACTTTGATATACTGAAAACACCAGATTATGAGCTGCTCATGTCTAAAAGAACACAGTGCCACACTTTACTCTGAAACGTAGGTTTATCTTTAATTATATTTAATTAACTGTTCCCATCTGGTGGAATGACCTGCCCAACTCAATCCGAGCAGCTGAATCCTTAGCCATCTTCAAAAAATGGCTAAAAACACATCTCTTCCATCTTTATTTGACCCTCTAACTCTATCACTCTCTATTCTAATTCTATTTTATCTGTCTTAATTTTATTTAAAAAAAGACCACACACACACCCTTGACCGTCTATCAATTGCATATTTGTTCTCTAACTGCTACTTTTTCTTTAAAAACTAACACTAGCTTTCTTTTTCCTGTATTCTATCTACCTGTTTTCTAAAAAAACAAAAACCTTGCTATGTGTACTGCGTTAGGCTAACCGAGACTTGTCATATTGCTTGCATGTTGTTGCTCTTTTGTTGATTTTGATTTTATGTAATTATTTAATTAAATTATACCCTTTATGATTTGAAAATTGCACTAATCCATATCAAGATTTCAATTATATTGAATAACTGTCCAGCCCTAATTTTAAAAACTTGTTAAATGTTACATGAAGAAGAGACTTGGGCAAGCAAGCACCTAAAAACAACTGAAAATATCCTAGCAAATACTTGTCAACAGGCTAAGAACTGCCCAGAACACCCTAACAACTGCCTAGCTATGTAAAACAACATAGCAGAGAGTTTGTTCTTAAAATGTAGGTGTAATTAGTGCAGAAGTTTTAGTGTGATTCACAAATGTAACAAAAAGCCTAACTTTTTCTGATAACTTCCTGTCTGTTTCACAGCGAATGGCATTCTCACAGGTTTTTTTCCCCTCACACCTTGGCATGGGGTGCTAGCAGAACAGCTGTGGTGATGAACTCATCCTGAGGCGCTAACACCTTTGCTGTAAGGCGAACATCTCAACATGTCCTGTTCGGACACAACAAAACTGCCTACTCTCAAGGGCCGTCCCCCACAGAGCAGTGGCCCACGGCCAGCTCCCTTACATCTGCTGTCCAGCACTGACTGCAGCTGGACAAATGCCGAGGGCTTGGACGTAGCTCTGTTTTTAGACCCAATAGGTCTGATATGTTCTGACATGTTTGCGCATCTCCCTCCAATCGCTGTTTGTCAGACAGATGTGGAAACTGATGGGTCACTGTAAACAGAAGTATGTGCAACACTCCCCTTTAAATCTTTTAAAAATTAATTTGCAAGATTACCGTAGGCTGTCAAGTTCAGTTGGCTGAGCTTTTCCCCAGTCTTCTGAATGCAAATCTGTGTGTGCTGCTAACTGCATGTTAGCTAGAAGCAATGTTGGGAAGGTTACTTTGGAAATGCAGTATGTTACAGATTGCAAGTTACCCTATTTAAAATGTAATAAGTAGGGTAACTCTTTCAATTACTTTATTGAAGTAATGTAACTGATTACATTTTTGATGACTTTTCCAAATTCCTAACAAATGTTTTCAACTGTTTCAGTGGCAATGTGGATTGATGTAATTGGCAGATGTCGTGCGCTGCAATTTCAAACAAGTGAACCAATCAAAATCATCAGAATATCATCACTTTACTAAACAGCCTTTAAATGGCAGGACTCAGGAGGCATCATACACATCAAAAACAGGCAAAAGCAACAAATGAATATTATTCAACATATCCTAGCCAGAAAATATTCAGATGTAACCCCCTTTTGAAGCATTAACATTTTCATAAGTAACTCTAATTTAATTTCACATTTTTTTCTCAGTAACTGTAAGACTTTATTTTAGGGTGTCCTCATTACACGTTACAAGTACTTACTATTATAATAACACTTAATTATGCATAATTACATGCAAGTAACACTAAGACAAACCCTAATCCTAACTCTAACCATATCGTAAGTACATAAAGTTAATTAATATAAATGTATAATTACAGTGTAACAAGGACACCTTAAAATAAAGTGTAATGTAATTAAATTATGTAACACCATTACATGTCACATGTAACTTGTTCCTCCCCAAAACTGTCAAGAAGCTAGTTAGCTAGATATGTGGTAATCACTGTGCAGTATCAGGGATAAACTAACTACAATTAGCAACTAATTATGCCGCCATATGTTTTAGTAGCATAACAGTAGTTTAACAGATCATCATTTACTCACTCACAAGTTGTTCCAAACCTATATGAGTTTCTTTCTTCTGTTTCTTCTATTGAACAGAAGATATTTTAAAGAATGTTGGTGACCAAACAGTTGCCTGTAGCCATTGACTTTCATAGTATGAAAAAAAAATAAAAATACAATGGAAGTCGATGGCTACCGGTAAACAGTACATTCTTTAAAATATCTTCTTTTGTGTTCAAATGAGGACTGACTATTCTTTCAAGTAAGTTCAGTTAAGCACAAACCCTGCCCCACAGCTGATTTTTCCTTAGCAGATCTGACCAATCATAATGCAGAATCTGCCAATTTATCCAACAAACAAACCAGACAGTGGTGCATTTCACAAAAGCAACTATGGTCGCAAGTTCTGTCATTACCAATAGTGTTCAATGTCACTAACGACTATAGTTAGCTAACAATGATTTTAGGAAATGTATCCTAGGACAGTAGATTAATGTGGGTGTACATAAAATTAAAAATGGTGTGTACTGACGTCTTTCCACGGTTGAAATAAAATACGTTCTGATGTTCATTCGTGTTTATTTCATGCTTTATATAAATATTAAAGGACGATTGGTTGACATGCTGTTTGAACTGAGGTGCTACAGTGATCTGTTACAACACATAAAAGAGCCACAAAATGGTATTTAGTGTTTGAATTTCTTAAAAAATGACAAAATCTGAAAACTTTGTTTCATACCAGAGGTAACCTGCTCTGTCTTGTCTGTCAGTGTGTTGTCAGTCTTCTCTTTGCTCCACCATGTATTTTTCACTGCGTGAGAACATGATATGTAGTTGTCGGACATAGCAACAGAGGAGAGGGGGGGGGGGTCTTTGCGAAGGGTCAACTGAATTTTGCAGTCACCTGTCAAGAGGAGTTCTTGATTCACGTGGGTTTCTATTGAAATGATTGCATTTTAGAAATTTCACCAAACAACGGTAAATATGACCGCACCTTAATAGTACACTAAGGTTAAGTTTAGGGTTTAGGTTAGGGTTGAGAGTTAGTGCAATCAGCATGACTAATGACTGACAAGACAAGACTAACATGACTAATCAAAACTTTAGAACCAGCTGTGTGGAGGGTTTTGCACTTAATTTGTCTGATGGAAAAATCCTGCTGGTTTTTCCAACAAATAGGGATGTAGCATGATAAAATGTTTTGATTGGATTTGATAAACAGTTAATTCCGTTCTTGCACAGCGTTTTATGTCTACTTTTTGGTACATTTATGTGTTTAATTTTAATGCTGTCACTCTAATTGAGATCTTTATAAAGTGCTGCGGGAATTACAATTTTTTTGAAGGCCAAAACCCAGAAATGAGTTTTATGAATGAGTTCATAATGAACAAGTTCATTTTAGCACTTTCCGTTCCATCATCCTGAAGTCAGTGTGTTTTTTTGAATGGGTTTTTGTTTAAATGCCTGAAATAAGGTCTGTAGTTAACACAAGCTCAAGATATTTTCATTTATTCTACAACATAAAATACATCAGTAATACCCCACTCATAATTTTTTAAAGCTTTTACTTGTCTTGAAAAAGGCGCTTTCTAACAAATGGCTAAATGGTAAAACAGGGATTGTTGGGGAAAACTCGGTCACACTTTATTTTAAGGTCCAATTCCCACTATTAACAAGCCATTAACTATCAATTTTGCCCCAATAAACTCCTAATTTGCTGCTTATTAATAGTTAGTAAGGTAGTTGTTAAGGTTAAGTAATTGGGCTTATGAATGGATTATGGATTATGAATGTAGAATATGGTCAAGCAGAATAATAGGCATGCTAATAAGCAACTAGTTAATAGTGAGAATTGGTCCTTATACTAAAGTGTTACTGAAAACTCATTTACTCACTAGTTTCATTTTGGTCAGTTCAGTAAACTATAACAAAACTGATGTTTTTAAACAAGGACTGACTTGTCAGAAGCTTAAAGGTGGTGACATTGAAGTCAAGCGACCATAAAGTTTGTTTATGGAGTACGTTTAGCTTTTTACTTATGGCGATGGTATTTAGGCTTCAAAATTCATAAAAGTTTGTGAAGATTATCATGATGTACAAAATATGTTAGAATAATAAACTTTTTTAGTCACAGGGTATATTTTCTGCAATAATCCAAAAGCCAATGGAAAAATCCTGTTAAATTATTGTCAAGGGAATCAGAGTGATGATAACTTCCGGGTCGGCCTACAAAAATATATAATCACTGCAGCACTCTATTGTTGTTGTGGTGGATAAATACTACTAAAATAAATCATCATCATCACCTTAAGCTTCAGTTTGGCTTATATTTTGGAAGCTTTTATTGTAGCTTCTTGCTCAAAAGGCTTGCTTGACTTTAGTATTTATTTAATTAGCTTGTATCTCAATGGCAAACTTTAGTTTCAAAGTAGCTTCCCCAACTCTGTTATTCAGACAGTTTCTCCAAGTAACTTGGTCATTCGGCTGAGTAAACTGTGACAATTTCCTAATTAAAGCATCCGTAAATTCATTAGCAGTAAGGATAACTTCAGTACCTCTCATTAATCATTACATAGACCACCCTGCACCCTTTCTGATATATACTTTAGTCCAAACCCAAAAAAAAATGGGTTTGAACCCAATGATTTTCAGCCCATTTTCTGCTCTCTCATTTGTCCAAGGTCAAAAAGGTGAATGAGCATGTTTTAAAGTCCCCCACGTGACAGAAGTACTCTCTGCTAGAGAGTTATTTTAAATATTCTCTCGCAGAGGTAACACAAGGTCAGAGGGAGGACTGATGCGCTGTTCCCCCTGAAATCCCATTAATTTTCACCCTCACACACAAATGAGTTATTAGGGGAAATTTGTGATTCAAAACACCTTTGCAAAGCTAAACCCAAACCCTTGATGGTGTAGCATGTGTATTAAATCAGGCAAAAATATGACTTATTGGTTTCAGAATGATGATTTGAGAAAAGAAATGAACTTTTATTCTCATTCACCCCATATGGTTTCATTTATTAAAGTCAACATGAAGTCAAAATTGACCTCATAAACCCAGTGCAATGCGACGCCAGGCACAATGCAAGTGTTTTTTGCTAGTTTCAGCCTGACGCAGTTATCATTTTCACATCCAGCGCCAAGTTGTTTAAATAGCAAATGCACTTGCATCCATCTGTTTGCCCATGGACGTGCTTGTCTGAAAACAAGGTGTTTTCAGGCGCATTGTTGGCACGTTGCTATTTAGAGGCAACTGAAAATGATTGCGCCATTAACCAACTAAAACCTCAATGACACAGTATTTTTTATTTTAATTTTTTTATTTATTTAAAGGGCGCGTTAGTAATGCGGGTGTTTCTATACACTCTGCTTATTACACACACAGGGAACCGCAGCAGCACACAAAAATGCCAAATATTAAAAAGGAAAGGATAACAATGTAAAAGATTATTACGCCTGCACTCGAGCAGATCCGTTTCCTCTCTGGAGAAGCGTTCAGTCTTTGCTCTTGCAAATTCCGCCATGTAAATGGCGAGTCCGCCATGGTGCAAGCGCAACTGGCTTTTAAAGGGAATGGGAGATGAGAATTTGATTGGTTTATTGCACGTTACGCCCGAAACACACCCATGACTCATTAAGAGAATAGGTACAACCCTTTTGGACCATGCATCTGGCATGCCGACTGTTTCTTCCGTCGCTAAACCAGCAAAAGTGGATTCGGACACGCCCTAAGTGCACTTGCGCCATGCGTTTCAGACCATGCGCTTAGATCGTTAAAATTGGGCCCCTAGTCTTAGTCTTCTGAAGCTTGAAACTTTGGACCCCATTGGGTTTCATCAACCTAGGCTCAATGGAAATACGTGCCTCTATATACGTTTCTGCAACATCGTAATTACGTACCTATATGTACGATTCACTGCAGTTACCAGTTGAAATGAACACTAGAGGCAGTAAAACTCAGACAAACTTTTATTCTTTTTCACACAAAGTATGATTCGGTACAGAGTTTTCATTAATAAAGGCTAATTTTCACACAGTTACTTGCAGAATATTATGTTATGACTTCAAAACAATTTTAACATCCTGCACAATTTGAACGTTGTTGTCACATATACAGCTTCATATACATTCAGTAGGTTTAATCGGGAGCTCACGCAATAAGGCGTTGCACTGGAGTGATGAAGAGCTACGGTATGAACCCCGTGAAACTATGGTTCGACAAAACAGCTCAAATCTGCATAAGGAAGTTAAAATAGCATGGCTGCATCAACAAATGTGTTTTTAGATCACTTTTGCATTTGTTAACACTATCGGGTAGGTTTAGGATTGGGTTTGGTTTAAGGGATATTTCCAACACGATAGAGCATTAACCTTTAGCAACACTCCCGGATATTTGAATTCTGAACATCCACAAATGTACCTCAAGCAGCGTAATAAAAACGCAGCAATACGTGCCTGTACCAACGTAATAAAAATGTGCCACAGTCACGTACTGAACGTGTGTTTTAGTGCCACTCTCTGGACATTTCACTTTGAAACTGCCGCGAAACGTGCAGAAAGATACATAATTACTGTGTTGCAGAAATGTATATAGAGGCACGTATTTTCATGAGCCTGGGTTGGGTTTCATTGTGTGGAAAATGAAACAGCTAAAATATTCTTTAAAATCTTCCTTTGTGTTTCTCAGGAAAAAAAATAAATAAAAAATCAATGACAATTTTCATTTTTGTATGAACTATTCCTTTAAAAATCCAAGCATCATGGTTAACAAATGCCATAATAAATGTTTAAATGTGTCTCACTCTGTAACTACTATATATGTAAATGAAGTTTATGACTGCAAAACCAGCTAGTGGGATGCCAGCATTTCGCATATAAAATGGGTTTTAAATGCCGTTTCATGCTGATATATACCTGTTGTAGGCCGATAGAAGAGAAACTGATGTTAACAGGTCTATTGGAAGGTTTTGTTGTTGAGCTCAGGACCTTCAGCCTAGCATAACACACGCTAAGCCATGACATTCAGTAAATGCCCCAAAAGCCAGTGATCCATGTCTGTTGTCAAAACCTAGGTGTTTTCTTTGTGTCAGCTGGGTGATTGATACCAGCAGATAAAATGTCAGAAGGTCATTTTTGATGGCTTTGTTCTCCTTGAGCCTTTTACAGCACCAGACATTAAAATATGTTTAGCTTCTTTTTCTGGTAGACTTATCACTACAGGAAATATCTAAAGATACAGTATTGAAAATTGAAGGTGGCATTTAACAAATTACTTCCATTATAGGGTCGGAGTATGTTTCTATGATGTTCATGCAGTGGCAGCACAGAGCTCTTCCATGAACTTATTACAGGAACAATCCCTGCAGATCAACCTGAAGTTATGTGTCTTGCTCAAGGGCACATTGGTGATAAGTCAGGGTTTAATCTTTGCTGTGAATGAACCAGCAACTTTCTGGTTAATAGCTTTAGGCCTTGTGCCATTAACATTGCCAAAATCTGTTTGGCCAACCATTGGTAGATAGGGGGAGTTTTTGGGAAACCTGTTTGAAAACAGTTGGTTATTTATTTATTTATTTATTTATTTATTATTATTGTTATTGTTATTATTATTATTTATTTATTGTTATTATTTTTATTTTTTATTTTATTTATTTATTTTTTTTTTTGCAAATAGAATGTCATAGAATTTTAAAGACTTCACCTGTGCACATTTAGAATTGTAAAGACTTCACGTTTGTACATTAGGTGTCTAAGATACAGAAAATGAAAAATCTTTTTAAAATCATGTGAAATGTTCTGTTGAAAATGTTTATACCATTTCCAACAAACCTTAAAAATAACTGAACAACCTGAGCTAACCTTAAATAACCCGTAAATAACCGTACTGTGTGTGAATGTATTAAGAACTTAAATAGAGGAGGACTGACGGTATTCTGCTGCTGTGTGAACATGACCTTAGTCTTGGTTCATTTCCAGTAACCATCAGCCTCACTCACGTAATGTTGTTATATATCTATGATTTTAATGGTTTAATGTCATTTTATGACATATGTCATTATCAAAAGAAAATATATAGTTTTAATGATTTTTTAAATATTATAACATAACATCGTTGTTACGGGAAAATTTGTTGTTTTAACAACAACAACAAAAAAAAGTGGTTTTAATGCATAGCATCTCATTCTGAGCTAACCTTGACATCTCGTGACATTTCCTTGGCATCCATTTCTGATATTTCAAGACATTTTGACTTTTTTTTTTTTTCTTTTACTTTCCATTTTCACACTGTATTTGCACCACATGCCTAAGTTAGTGCTTAATTTGATGTTAGGGTTTTTTTTTTTTTTTTTTTTTTAATTGCTTATAATATTTTAACAGAATCTTCTTTAACAGTTCTTCCTTTTTTTCTAAGAAATAATACAAGATTTTGCAAAACCATTTAGTATTTTTTTTCTTTTCAATAATTTTGTTATTAATATTAATCTTCAAGAGGTATATTCAAGAGGTATATAAAAGTCATTATATGTATTAAATTTCTGTTAATTATGTATATACATTATAATATAATTTTAAAAATATAATTTTTAGGTGAAATCATTCAAATAAGATTCATTAAATTTAGTAAATTCATTTAAAATAAAAAATAAAAAAAACTGAATCGATGACCTTTGAAAACTGACTGCAGATGAATCTTTGTTCTCTTTGTGTCTTTTATTCTTGCAAAGCATTAGTGGATGTTGTTTGTTTTGGAGTTGGAGCTGATTTGAAATGAATGTCCTCCTCATCAGCAGATGTAATCATCTAATAGATTCAGTGCATTCTGGACCTGCTCGGATGATACGGCATCAGCACCATCCGGTATCTTTTAATCAGGCCGAAATTGATTTCATTTTACGTGTTTGCTCTTGTCGCCAATAATTACAAACCCCACCACGAAGCTCCGCGCAGCACACCTACTGACTCAAATGCATCTTCCCAAATATAACAGACCTGCATCTTGTCATGTCGATTATAAAGCATGGATGTCCAGAGGGAGAACGCTGGCTCTTCACCATCTGTGCTAATATTCTAAAAAACAAGTCTGCGCAAAGGGCCAAAACAGTGGGAGAAAAAAAGGAGAGAGAGACATAGACAGCATTGATGTTCAGAACTGGGTAATGACCTAACTTCACCTTATCTTCAAAAGCAATAATGCCAGTATCATTAATTGGCTTGTCAGCACAGATGCGACTAGAGAGAACAAGCAGGGGCGGCACTGTGAGTTTATTCTGAGCACTTCAGGGTTTTGTATTCACCTCTCTGAGAGGTTACAATAGGCTGCTATAAGTGTCATCAAGTGTACCTGAAAAACTAGCCATGTCTGCAAACACTGTAACGACTATTGTCTTCATGACAGAGTTCCTGTGAAGAAACCCTGATGAGATGCTTAAACTTGGTTGTTTTCCTTTCGCTTTTTCACACAGAAATATTGTCAGCATGTTCAAATAGAGTTTGCACTTGTAGTTCGGTTCTCTCTGTTCTTTTGGTACTGACCAAAAAAGAAAATGCATTTAGAGAATGTGGTCGTAAGTCTGAAAATTGAAAGGTGACTGAATGCAGTTGTCAAGCCCGTAAATAACCGTATTGTGTGTGAATGTAACCGTCTTTGGTTCTTTTAATCATCACAATTAAAAGAACCAAAGACTTAAACTACTTCAGTCTGTGTGCATTTAACTTATTTAATATACGAGTTTCACAATTTGAGTTGAATTACTGAAATAAATTAACTTTTCCACGACATTCTAATTTATTGAGATGCACCTGTATGTCGTTATCACAAGAAAATATTAATGATATGTAGTTTTTATATTCTAACATAACATCATTATTACAAGAAAATGTGTTGTTTTAACAAGAAAAATAAAGATTTTTTGTTAACTTAAACATTCAAAACTGCTGTGTATTGGAATAAATGCACTCTTTGTATGTATGTACATATGTTGGTGTTTTACCAGCTGAGAACTCATGAAGAGCTTATTAAATGTGGGGTAAAATCTGTCCTTTTCAGGGTTACATCTTGTGAAATCCCATCCTGTTTTTGGTTTGTTTAGATCCATGTTGGGTTCATATATCTGTTGAACCCCACCAGAGTTTGTTTGGAAGTGGACCAAGACTCCCTGAAATCTTGTTTGGTGTGCACCAAGGTTCAGACTTCATCATTCACACTTATTCAAATGAATCACATTAACAGTGCAATTGCACCAGAGTTTGTTTTAATTGAACCAGTTGCTGAGTCAGGCCTAAAATGAATACTCGCTAAGTGCCAAATGTGAGTAAAAATTGATGATGGCAAGTACATGAAACAATTTAACTCGCCAGTTGGCTGGTAACTATTTAATTAATTCTAACAATGCCTGAGAATGCAGTACTGTTTAGATTGATTATCAAATTACAAAAACTATGCTGCAATTATATAAATGGATATGTTTTAGATCGAAGCACAGCACTGTGATCTTTCATCTCCATTTTCACCTTGATGTGAGTTTGACACCATGTCTACATGGGACCCGACCACTGTTGCTGTCCACGCTGGACACGACAAAGCAACTTGGAGCTTGGAGTATTTTAGAAACAGAACGGGCCATCAGTTGGTTTACCTTTGAGGACTTCTTATTTTCATTTATTATTATTTGTGTGTATATATGTGTGTGTGTGTGTGTAGCACCACGTCGCAACCAGTGTAGACAAAATCATTTCTTATTGTAGGTTCTACTGGATTTTGTCACGTCCTGTCGTACCACTCTTGTTTATAAATCTTTTGTTAACAAAAGAAAAACATTTCAGAAGAGAAGTTTCTTTGCAGTTTTCTGCCAAAATAAAAGCTCTATGATTTAACATTTGAAAGCAAAGAAAAAACTAGCATGTATTATAATTTTACAGTTGTTACATAAAGTAATAATAATAATAATTATAACATTTTAATATAGGGTCCAGTTCTCACTATTAACTAGTTGCTTATTAGCATGCCTATTATTAACATATTGGCTGTTTATTAGTACTTATAAAGCACATATTATGCATCCCTAATCTTACTCAATACCTAAACTTAACAACTAATAAGCAGCAAATTAGGAGATTATTGAGGCAAAAGTCGTAGTTAATGGTTTGTTAATAGAGTGAATTGGACCTTAAAATAAAGTGTGACCAATAATAACTATTGTATAAATTAAAATCAAATGAATCATATTAAAGTGATTTCTTTATTGATTGAAATAAATCCAGAAACTTTTGAACTACATTGTTACATTCTTTAGCCCACGTTTTTATTAACCAAGTACAGTATTTACTTGACCATCAAAAAGGCACTCAACCAATCGTGAAAGAAGAGGCTCTTTTTAACACAGAAAGTGAAATAATTATTACATCCCTGGTCTGTCACGGTTGCCTTCTGTGGTGAAACGAGGAACAAGGAGATGTAGGCAAAACTCAAAGTAAACAGTCTTTAATCCATAACTCAAATGGGGTAACACAAGGCAGGGAGAGACTCACGGGAAACACAACATCGACAATCAATACCGGACGCTAGATTAAGGAAAACACAGGGCTTAAGTAACTCAAATTAAACGAGATAATTAACAAGCACAGGTGGATACTTATGAATTAATAATAGACCAACGAGGACAGGAACAGGAACATAACCAAATATAATGGGCATAATGACACAAGAGGGAAAACTAGGAGCACATAGGAGGAAAACACAAGACGTGGTCTGACATGGTCTAGCTGATTTAAAAAAAAAAAAAAAAAATGAAATAGATGTTCAGTTGAAAGTAATATGCTGGAGCATTTAGCTATTTGAGAATGCAAACCCGCTTAATGGAGGTATTACATTAAAACTGCAGGACGTGGACAGGAAATGGGTGCCCAAATGTTTGGAATGTTCCTAATTAGTGATGGTTGATTATGTGATGGATAGCTAATGAAGTGGGCTTTAATTGAAATATTCAATGATTATGAAACTTTTTGGAGCTCAATTGGACAAGGTCCTTTTTAATGTGCTCAAGCATTTTTAGCACTAATTGAAGACTTCATTAGACAACTTGATGCCACTTACAGTAAAATTGTGTAATGACTCTAATGGAAATTTTGTTCATGCTTTGTTGGGCCGCTAACATTTGTTTTGTCTCTCTTTTAATTCCCTGCCGTGAATTTCAAATGTGTTTTAACCAGCTACAGGTGCATGGACCAGGAAAGCTCCTCTACTAGCTTCAGCTGCCAATGAAGAGCGACACAGTGAGCTTTTTAAATAATTGACAACTCACTTCTGAAAACACCTTGTATGCTGGAAACTTCAGAAGGGACAAGAAACGATGAAAATTGGTTAAAAAAAAAGGTCTCACAGAGGAAATATAACATTAACTTGAATGATTTCCTTCCTGTCACAGGTAAAATTACATTGCCTCCATTTGATTTCCCCATGCTGACTCACATAAAGGCCTCCACGGTGTTCCTGTGCTCTCTCTTTCAGTTTTTACTCCGAGCTAAAGCCCTTCCCTAGAAACCAATTTTGCCACTTCATCATCAGGTCAAGTGTTAACAATTCCATTTTGCTGCCGTATAGCTTTAGCAAGCTCAAATTTGTAATTGTGTTTGGTGAAAATCCTACCTCATCCCATAGCCTTGTGCTTGCTGCCTCAGCCACACATTTTAATAGCGGCGAAGTGAAAATATAGCCAATGATAAAAAGCCACAGGTCTGTCGAATCCTCAGAAAGCCACCAAGTGTGGACTCCCACGAATCCACTTCAGTTTAAATTGCCATCAGTACTGCTTTCATAATACAGGTAATTTCATTCATAAGGGTCAAATTTTGTTCCCGCAGGAACATTACGCAAGATTTGACGTGGAAGCTTCTGCTGCCATTCACTATTTGTCCTGCTGTTGAGATAAACTGCGTTGTATATAATTCGCCCTCTTTCCATGCAGACTTTATTGAAATTCTTATGCCAGCAATAAGAGTCATGCATATAGCATCAATTCTGTGCAAAAAACACAGCTCTGCATACAAAACTCTACTCATTTTACATTCGTAGCTGCACTGATAAAAAGACGGCCTTCAGAATTCAACATTCAAAGGGATGGTTTCACATGGGCAGTCACAAAATACACTCTGGATTGTCTGTAAACGCATGCCATAGATTTGCTCAATGCCTTCGTAAATCTGATTCACTTACAACTGTACAGAAATCAATATTTAGAAATTTTTTACTCACCCTCATGTCCTTCCACACAATATGTTCAATGCTTTTGCTTTTTCTGTGGAACACAAAAGTGCACTTTTGATTTTAGTAAACTAAACTTAGTTAACTGTGTTTATCCAGTTGATTGACAGGCCTAAAAGTCATTATTTATTGAATGCCTTGCTCTCTGGTATAGCTCTCAAACAGTGTTGGGGGTAACGCAATACAAGTAACATGAGTTACGTAATCATATTACTTTTTTCAAGTAACTAGTAAAGTAATGCAAGTTACTCTGTTTTCCCATTTATTCACTGACACCTCTCCTGGCCCCGTGTTGTGAGAAATGGGGAGTAAATGCAGAGGCAGAAGCCCATCCTTCATCCTTAGGCTTATTAATTTCACTTTTGGTGTGATAGGGCCTTCACAGTTACCAAAAATGTAACTTTTGGGCCTTTTGTTATTAAAAATAAATAAGCAAGCCCAGGTGACAAAAACGTAACACAAAAGTCATGTAATGCATTACTTTCCAATGCAATTCGTTACTTTTTTATGGAGTAATGCAATTTTGTAATGCGTTACTTTTAAAAGTAACTTTTCCCAACACTGCTTTCAAATCACATATGATGTCATGTTTGACATTAAAGAAATTTAGTTTTTTAGATAGACAGTTTTGCATGCCAATCCAAACTGGAGTATTCGCAAGTGTTGGCATCATATTAAATATTAGCAGTGGCTGGGTATATGATAGATTTTAGTGATTAACGGGCCTAAAAGTCCTTATTCACTGAAAGCCTTGCTCTCTGGTATAACTCTCAAATCAAATTTGACTTCATGTTTGACGTTAATGGAGTTTAGATACAGGAAACAAGAACCAGTGATATTCAGTGTCACTGACATCCAGCCTGCACCCTGTTTGACTTGAGAGCAACATGTCTCCAATATTTTCAATGAAATCTGCAATGAAGTAGGACACAATGAACAAATAGTTACAACATAATGAGTAATAATATTTGATGATTCTGTATCTCGATCCAATGTTGGCATCATCTGGAGTCTTTACAAGTGTTGGTGCTGTATTAAATCTTCGTAATCGATGGAACCAAACCTATTGCATGAAAGATTTTTGTGAAAGCCTTGCTCCCTAGTATAGCTCTCAAATTAAATGTGACTTCATGCTTGATCTCAGTGAAATTTAGTTGTAGAAAACATGAGAACCAGTGACATTCAGTGTCACTGACATCCAACCCGCACAATATTTGATTTGAGAGCAAAGTGTCTCAGATATTTTGAGTGAAAAAGCGAAAAAAAAAGTGAAATTTTGATTTTGGTCTGTTCATCATATAAAATTTAAACAAGTTCAACTTCTTGAACTTCTTGACCATAAACAACTGCAATTGGAAAACAGCAGCGTGAACATTTTTCGAAACATTTCCTTCCATAGAAGAAAGAAAGTCATTCAGATTTGGAAGTAGGAATTTGGAAGAAGGAACTTTCATTTTTGGGGTGAACTATTCTTTTCATTGTCAGAACATTTGAAGATTGCTTCTCACCTCTGTGAGATCCAGGGATATCACTCTTTTCCTCAAAGGCTAATATCTTTCATTAGGGCCTCAATTCCTCACAAGAGTCTCACAGTACTCTCCCGGACCACTTGCTCCTCCATCCTTGAAATTGAGGTCTGGAATGAATCTTATCACCTCTCATTAGCTTCATTCTCATTCTCCTCTGCCTCTTTTATTGTTTAACGTTAACCTCCTCACATAAAGGCAAAGCGCCGGTCCCGCTTTTGGGGGAATTATGGTCGGCCAGACTCGTTTCATGAAAGTCGATCCCTGACTTCTAATTCTGTCCCCAGTGGATGCAGTTTATCAGGTGATACTTCCGCATCCAATTGTGCTCATGCACTGTGGCTCAATCCAGTGTTTGCTGAAACATGCCAGACATTTAGTTTTCCCATTATCTTGGCTTTACGACGCTCCTAAGTGCCAGATGTATCAGGTGGTCTCTGTTAAGTTGTAATTTTAATGAGACAGGCGGGCTTACAAGTTCAAATGTAATTGCCTTTATCACAGACATCTTAAAAACATCTGCCTCTGGGGTTGACAGAATGTAGGAAATTTATTTGCTACAAGAGCCAGAGAAATGCAGGAAATGTGTTCATAGAAAGCATGAGAGCGAAATCCGATACTTTCTTGTATAACCTAAAACTGTCAAAGCTTAAAAGTGCTTTATAATAATTGCATTTGAATTTAGTTTAGGCCATTGTTGGTTCATAACGTCACCAGTGAAATCCAGCTCAGGGGTATGTTTCCTAAAAGCACTGTTAGCTAACTATGGTCGCAAGTTCTGTAGTTAACAATTCAGAGTTTCCCAAAACCATAGTTCAAACAAACATTTGCAAACAGTACCGCAAACTTATGTGGATGGAACTACAGCTCTCAAAATGTGGTGAAAAAGTTTCATGTTCGTATGACATGTGGACTTAGATAATGCTCTTGGACACAGTAAACAAGCTAAAATACAGTACAATCTATATATTTCTTTCAATTTGAATATATATACATTTTAATCTATATACTTTGGTGTGCATAAATGCATAGTGGAACCCTGGAGTATGACATAAGAGTGAACACGTGATGAATCAAACATCAAATAAAGCAAAATGAAAATGACAAGGAATAATAAATAGTGAAGGTGGCAAAATAGCCATCAGATGCCGTGTTCATAACAGCAGCATCTTGTATATCTAAATCAATTCATTACTAGAAGTTATTACTCCATAACCTGCACTTGACATCATTAACAACAATCCTATATTGTTGAACCAACATTCAACATTGTACAAATGACTCATGTGCAACCACGTTACCATGTGACTTTCAGGAAACAATCATGACTAGTTGGTTAGTTTCTCCAATGTTGCATCATTCTGTAGTAGATAATCAGCAAGTTGCTCATTGTCTAGAAAACACACTGTTGGATAGTTAGCCTACTGTATTTTGGTGCCAATGACTTCAAACCTGACAGAACACATTTTTGAATGTACTGTTTGGAAGAATAACTAAAATTATTAGTAAAAAATAAATAAATTAAAAACTTAAATTCAAAGAAATTCTATATATAATTTTATAATTCTGTATTTATAATTCTATCTATATTCTGTCTATAATTTTTGGCTTGCCAAAGCTTTATTTGAAGGTTTGGTAACGGTTTGCAATAAGGTTAAATTTGCTAATAGTTTACTACATTAGTAAACATGAATTAAGAATAAACAATACTTATTAAGCATTTCTTAATCTTAGTTAAGGTTAATTTCAACATTTACAAAACTAGTTGCTTATTAGCATGCCTATTATTAACATATTGGCTGTTTATTATAAAGCACATATTCTGCATGACCATATTCTACATCCCTAATCCTACCCAATACGTAAACTTAACAACTACCTTACTGACTATTAATAAGCAGTTGTTATTGTTATAAGTAATTGTTAGTTCATGTTAGTTAATTTTAACATTAACTAATGTTAACAAATAAAAAATGGGTCACGCTTTATTTTAAGGTCCAGTTCTCACTATTAACTTACTATTAACTTTGACTTTTGCCTCAATAAACTCATGCAGAATATGTGCTTCATAAGTAGTAATAAGCAGCCAATATGTTATTAACAGGCATGCTAATAAGCAACTAGTTAATAGGGAGAATTGGCCCCTATACTAAAGTGTTAGTGAAAAGTATTACCGAAAGTTTTAAAAAGGTTTTAAAAGCATTTATAGATAGATAGATAGATATGTGAAATATAAGGACCCTATAATCCAAAACAACACCCAGAGGTATTCCAGCTGCTCCAAACAACACGCAGTGATCCCCATGATAAATATTCTAGCGGCAGCAGAACACTAGCCTCACCTTGCTCATGCAGAGAGCACATCCCTATAGGCCATAGAAAAATGCCTTTGATTATGTGGATGTGATGGGATTTGTTGGCAGGGCTCTGGAAATGTGAGCAGACTCAGGATGAGCAGTAAGAGCCCTTCTCTCGGCCAAACGGTACAGAAGAGGACCCAGTACATGTGTGACTGTGCACATCTAAGTATGCGCGCGTGGGGATCTGGTAAATGATCCGTGCACTCTTATGATGCTTCGACAATAGATTTATCCATACAAACGCAGCTTGAAATAAGTGTGCAGCCTCCGTCACAGTGATACCATGAATATTTTCAGCGTCTCGAGTCAAGATAACTGAAATTTAAAGACATGCTTGAGTGTGCAGTGGAGGGTACGGTTTGTACTGAGTCATAGGGAGGCTCACAATCATATTGCTTCTTGTAGTGTTAACTCTGTGAGGCGGAACAGAAAACTCCTTTGTTTGAGAAGAAGTGAAGATAAAGATTGGTGCTGTCAGTTTAACCTGTAAATTTAGTGTGCTTATTATAATGCACTAATTAAAAATTGTGTGCAATTAATTGCTAACTCGTACGTAAATGTCATAAGCTTGAAGTAACCTGCCACCTTCATGTTTTTGCGAGTCCCCACAATCAGCTAACTACAGGCAACTCATCTGTGTAACAAGAAATAAATTAACAATTGTGAGGTTACAATTATGAGAATAAAGTTGCAATTACAATTTAAGAAATACATGACTTTATTTCTTGTAATTGTGGCATTATCTCATAATTGAGAATGTTTTCTATTTGCGACTTTCTCGCAAATGACTTTCAGCCTCACAATTGTGATAAAGTCAAAGTTGTGGGGCTGAAAGTCGGTTGCAAGAAAGTCACAATTTTGAAAATAAAGTCACAATTATATTGTGAAGTATAAATGACTATTTCTCATAATTGTGTGACTATCTCACAACTGAGATCGATTTCTATTTTTCGCAACTCAGACTTTCAAGTTCACAACTTTGACTTTATTACAATTTTGAGCTCACTATTATTAAAATGAAGTCACAATTATGTTGTGAAGTATAAATGATTTTATTTATCATAGCTGAACTAATTAATCTCTGTAACAGTTCTATTTGCAACTTTAAATTGTGACTATTTCTCACAATTCTTGAGTTTTATTCACACAATTGTGACTTTATCACAAATATTAGATTAAAGTCACAATTATATTATAAAATCTATTTCTCGTAATTATGACTTCTCACAATTCAGATTTTTCTAGTTGCAACATAGCATTGACTATTTCTCACAACTCTGGCTTTCAATCTCACAATTGTGACTTTTTAATCACAATTTTAAGGTCACAATTATAAGAATAAACTGACAATTCGATTTTTAATTATAAATGACTTTATATTTTTCATAATTGTGACTCTATCTCCCAACTGATATCTTTTTCTGATTGAGACAAATTGTGACCATTTTTCGAAACTCTGACTTTCAATTTTACAACTGTGAAAGTCTGAGAATAAAGGCACAAATATATTGTGAAATATAAATGACACTATTTCTTGTAATTGTGTCTTTATCTCACAATTACAGGGACAGTTCACCCAAAAAATGAAACTTCTGTCATTAATTACTCAACTAAAGTCATTATTTTTGTTTTCTTTGCGCACAAAAAGTATTCTCGTAGCTTCATAACATTACAGTTGAACCACTGATGTCACATGGACTATTTTAATGATGTCTTTTTGCGTAAAGATGACTTGACCGTGGTAGGACCCTTGCTGTCTAAAGAGAGTCAGAGAGCGCTCAGATTTCATCAAAAAATATCTTAATTTGTGTTCCGAAGATGAATGAAGGTCTTACGGGTTTGGAACGACATGAGGGTGACTTATTGATGACAGAATTTTCATTTTTTGGGTGAACTATCCCTTTAAGATCCTTTTCTATTTGTGACTATTGCTCACATTTCTCAAATCTCACAATTATGACTTTTTATCTCATAACGTGACAATATATCTAACAAATATGACTTCTCAAAATTTCTCTTATCTTGATTTCTCATAATAGTGTCTTTATCTCATAATGTGACATTTTTTCCTCACAATTGTGAATTTAATCCCTATTTTAAACTTATTATTTAAACTTGATCTCATAATTATCTTTCTTATTGTACTCTGAGTTGAAAACAGGCTTCCAGTTCTCAGGAAATACACAGTAAATTAATTGGTCTATCATTAATTTTGTTTTTAAGTTGTTATCGATTGACAGCCCTAATAAAGATGCATTGAACTTTCTAAATGCACTAAACGTTGTTTTTTTTTTTTTTAAATCACTGCTTTATCTCTTGAAAAAAAAAGAAAAAGAAAATTATAGGTTGTCAGATCGCTGAAGATATATTACTGCTAATTAACCACATATTGCATATACATGTACAATTAAGAGCCATACACTGCACCATGTGTTTTATCTATTCTTTCTGTCAGTGAAAATACAGAGATGCCTCAGCTCCATTCAGCCACGTTCAGCAATAAGCCTACTCCCATATGCGTGGGGATGGTGATTGATGGCTGGGTTATGGCGATCAACAAACAGGAGGCTGTTTTTCCTTAAAGCAGGTCGGCATAGACTGCTCAACCCCATCAGCAGGAGCTTCTGTTTAAAAAAGCTGTCTGTCCAAAAAGAACACACTATCCCACAGATTCCAGAGAGTGACTCAATGTACTCGCAGCCCATCCGAACAGAAGCTGCTGTAATCAACTAAAAACACCTCCAGTTAGTTGAGTCATATGTGTATTCGTGCCTCAGGATGTTCGCAAATATGCAATGGTCCACCTACTATCCAAGTATCGGTTTGGTCTTAGTGCCTTCAAAGTTGTTGGGCTGTTGAGGAAGAGAATGAATATTCTACCTAAAGGGAGAGTCCACCAACAAAAAGAAAATTCTGTCATCATTTACTCACCCTCATGTTGTGCCAAGCCAGGAGGACTTTCTTTCTACTGTGGAGCAGAAAATAGAATTTTTGAAAACTATCTACTGTAAGCTTCTTCTTTTTTTTTTTTTTTTTTTTTTCAATAAAATGTAATTGAGCAAGAATTGGGATTGTAGGAACTGGGATTGTGAAGGTCTGAAATGCGAAAAACCAACAATAGAGTATTACATATATTAAAAAAAGGGTCCATGTGACTTGTCCAAAATATTTCATTTCTGAAGCCACATGAAAACTGTGATTAACAGACTGCAATTTAAAGGGATATTTCACCAAAAATTTTAATCCTGTCATCATCATATACTTAGTGCCATGTCATTAAAAAAACAGGATGACTTACTTTCTTTTATGGAGCACAAAAAGGTGAACTTTTGAAGATTATTTAAGCCACTTTTCCTACCAGCTTTGTATTGTAACAGTGTTGGTAGTATGTTAAAAAAAAAACAACATATATTCTTTCTCCATGTTTCTGCACCAAGATATCATTACTGATTTTTTATCAGTAAAAGTCTGCCGGATGACATCTGACAGTTCCAGGGCTTTTGTGAAAACTACTTTTTTTATTTTTTTTATTTTTTTTAAACTACGCATTTTTGTATCCCAGTTCTTGGACAGTCAGATTGAACCCAATCCACTGGATGCTGAAGTTTTCTTGTGTTTTTTTTTTGTGTTGACTCCATTGACTTTTATTGTATATTAAATATCTGTGTTCAGAAGAAAGAAAGTCATACAGGTTTAGAATAAGTAAAACAAAATTGAACTACCATGTTGGGTGAACTGTTCCTTTAACATGATGTCATCAAGGAGGACATTGCTGGTTCTACATCCTTATTGGTCCTGGAACAATATTCCTGTCAATCAAAGGAACTGGGCTGGAACGGTTTGTTTGATGAGTGTCGTTCCAACAAAAGGTATCCTACTGGACGTCCTACTTGGCAGTCACCAGATATGTTGGTGCGTGAACAGTACTTCATGATTGTGATCTAATGCATATCAACACCTCCTCCAATGGCAGTACGTGAGGAAATAATGGAGTAGCTGATCCATGACATGATCTAAGCAGTCCAGCATTTCTATCAGATGCTCCTCTTGACCCCTCAAGTTAACTGACAATTCATCTTCATCTCATCGGTCAAAAGGAAGTGGCGGGCCATACTGAGTTTGAGTGACCCGCTTTAGCCCCATGTCAACAAGTATCAAGCAGTCCATCCTTCTCGTCCAGCCAGGGTTTCATGCTCCAGGGACTCATGAGTAACACGGCATGCCGTGGTAACTCCGGTGGCATTGTCAGCATCTGTCTGGTGTCTTTCCTCCCTCTCTGAAAAGCAGGAGGCGTCACGCTCAGTCAGCCACCAAATGCTGGCATAAATCGACACAGTGACTTCCCAGCCACTGGCCCTGACTCCACGGCTCTGCATAGCTTATAAGGTGTCATACTTGTCATGCAGTGAGGGTACATGGGCTTCATTTCAAGGACAGAGAGGACCAAACTCCTGAAGGAGTCTCGACTGTGGCACTGGACTTGAATGCGGTCAGGCCTCAAGTGTATACAACCACTCAGTGGATTTAAAGACTAAAGGTTTTAATTATGAAAAAGGGTGTCTTTTAAAGGATTTGTGTTACTAGCAGCACCGAGAAGAAGTGCAAGAATTGTTTTCAAACATTCTGCCCATCCACCATTGGTCAGACAAACTGATAAACCCGCCCCAAACTCACACCATTGGTTGAGCTGCTGTTGCTGTGTCAGGCCAGTCGGGTGTTTAAACAAACAGAGAAATGTTTTGATAGCCTCACAGAGACACACTGTTTAAACTTTTTAAGGTAATCAACCTACAAATGATGCAGTTGTCGCTGCATATTAAGCTAGAATTAGTATTTTAACAAAATAATTACATAATTCAGCTTTAAATGAACTTTAATATGCTTTTTTTTTTTTGAGGATTATTCTAGATATGTTTGTTAATACTGAACTAAACTGGAATGCAGTTTCAAATGCAGATAAAAGTCTTTGAAGATGATGAGGAGCTAATTTTGGAAGTTCAGTTCTAGAAACAACCGACTGAGGGCTCTACTGAGTCCTGTTCATGAACTCTGTGAAGGGAAAAACACGGTCACTACGGGCAATCAGACAGACTTCCGGCAGAGGTCAAAGCATTTTCAATGAAAACCGTTTTTGAGAACAGTGCACAACTGGGATTTCCTTAAACATTTTCTTTTGGTTTTGAGGACATTTCAGGCTTGGAACAAGCAGATTTTTCTTGTTAATGGAATATGCTATAAGTTCAGTATGCTAAAATATGAATATATTGACAAATATACTGTAGTATGTGTTTCTTCAGTGGTATGAATTTTGTTTTTGACATGAAACTTGTCCGTGTATGCAATTTTTAACCAAGCAAATTGCTGCTGCATATAAAGTATACGTATATTAGAAATGTGGGCATCTCTTGAAAAGAGATGTGTGCCTGTCAGAGAAAGGCGCATGGCACTCTGGGATGCTCTTAAACAGTGTCACTTCATGTGAAAGACGCATAAGGCTTAAGTGGTGGACTTTAAAGGTGTTTTTATGCAAGTATGTGCACTAGCTAAAATAAAATGGAATGGATCAAACAAAAATTGGACTGGAGCCCAGAAATGAAATGGAGTGACAAACAAACTGCCAGTATTTTTCTCAATCAAAGCCCTGAGTGCAACATTGCTATTAGTGGTCAATGTTGGGGAATAACTAGTTACGTTTAACGGAAATACGTAATTTAATTACAAATTAAAAGTAACTGCAATCTTGCATTGACTGCTCTAAAACAAGAGATGTTTCAGGAGTTTAGGACACAGAAAAGGACACATGCTTATTTAATAGCTGTTTTATTTCCTATTTGGTTTTATGTATATGCTTTATTTTTTAAGATTAACTGTTTTTCCAAAGCATTGTTAGATGCCAGTGTTTCCTGTCATAACTGTGCAAAGATTTGATTTCGAAAACAGTATCATAGCTATTAAACTATATCTTATGATTTTAAATCAGTATTTAACTTCAGAATCATCTCAAAGTAAAAAGTGATGCTAAAGTCTGATTTTGTGGTGGTTGCGCTTTAGAATTAAATTATTATAATCGTAATTCAAGTGATGAAGGATTTTGAAAGTCTGACAGTAATCAATGTATCCCTGCCTAGTTTAAATGTTTGAAAATGATTAACAGCTGAAAACATTCATTAGAAATTTAGAAAAGTAATCAAAAAGTAATCAGATTACATTACTTTAATAAAGTAATTGAAATAGTTACACTACTTATTAGATTTTAAATAGGGTAACTTGTAATCTGTAACCTATTACATTTCCAAATTAACCTTCGCAACACTGTTAGTGGTCATGATAAAACAAGCATGTCTGTTATTTTTCTAAGCTGATTTACAATTTTCGCTTGGTGGACAATACATTAGGAGATCGAATCTGGCAACCCCACAACATCGTCGCATTGTGCCGCCTGGTTTGGCATAGGCAAGCAACTCTCCTACTACGAGTTCCTCTTTTTTTTTTTTTCTCGAGACTCTCGCCACTGCACTCTGCTGGAATGTAGATTCTGGAAAACTGACTGTTCTTCCCACTGGCCCTGAGCAATAAGAGAGTGTTTACACAGACAGTCCCACCCCTCCTCTCATCACCAACTGCAAATTTATATCTTTTCGCTGGCTGTGTTTCTAATGCACCGGAAGCGAAAAGCTTCCTCCAGAGAAGCGAAGAATTCTCACATTATCTTTTCATTTGTGCACGTCAATACAAATTAATGTCAGGAAGAGTTTCAGAAAGTTCAACCGATTGAGTTTAATTAAATCAGATATTTTAATGCATAAACACATTAATTACTGAAGTGCACAGAAAGATTATGAGGTTACTTTCATTCAGGTCCGCTGTGTCAATCAAATTCTGAAATATGCTAAAGGGGGGGTAATGTCTCTAAATTAATGGAATTACAGAAATGATAGTAATGATATTCATTGTGAAAATTACTTCTCAGTACATTTTTAACATTCCTACTGTGCCAGTTTCTTCAAAGATTATGAGCGTGTGGTTAAACATCTGATGAATCACTGTGTTTATGAAATGCGCACTTTCTTCTGGGTTCACCTCCGGCTCAGACTTGAGTAATTGGTGAATCGTAAACGAGTTCCCATAAATCAAAACATTAACCTGGCTTTTTTTTTTATTTTATTTTTTGGCATCGAGCCAAAATTTCTAAGACATTCTACAGCCTTGACTTTCATCTAAACTTTCAGTGCACATGCTGAAAGAGTCTCTCCACTCATCAATTCTGACTCATTGACTCACAGAAACATATTGTTCTTCATAATATCAACCTTGACTTTCATTTTCCATTTCATGAATATTATAATTGTGATATCTACATGCATACACTCTTATAGATTTAAATGACCTCTGATGGCAATAATATTGAAGTATTATTAGTACTGTGTATATGGCATTTTTATTATGGATATACAGAAGAAACTGCATTTTGAATGTCATTCACTGAATGTCACCTCCACACTAAAAATAATCATTTAAAAATAATCATTATGCTGTTAACTAGCCCTCATGTTGCATTCGGTCATTTTAACTCGGAGAGGATTTTTTTTTTTTTTTCTTTTTCTTTTTTTTTTTTTGAAAATGCTTGTTAAAGGGTCAGTTCATCCAAAAATGAATTTTCATCATTTACTCACCCTTCCAAACCTGTGTGAATTTCTTTCTTCTGTCAAATAAAAGAAGATATTTTGAAGAATGTTGGAAATCTAACAGTTACAGGTCCCACTGACTTCCATAGAATGAAAAAAAAAAATAAATAAATAAATTACCCATTGACTTCCATAGATTTTTTTTTTTTTTTTTTTTTTGCATCTCTTGTGTTCAGCAGAAGAAAGAAATCCATACAGAAACAACACGAGGGTGAGTAAATGATGACAAAATTTTAATTTTTGCATGAACTATCCCTTTAATGTTATCACATTGGACTAAAACTTGCTTTATTACTTTAACTTTTGTACTTTTTTGGGGATTGTTTTTCCCACCTTGTTACATCTATCAACAATGACCAGGCTACTAAACTTGCTTAATTATGCTATATTATTACCAAATATTGGATTCAGTCTTTTTTATTATCAACTTGTATTCTTTCAGTTAGCACAGATTTTGTATTTCTTTTTGGAACTGATCGTCATTTTTGGAACTAATCGTAATTTTTGGAACTAAACTTAGGCCTCATTAATCTGAGCTTATGCACCTTGGTTTTTAAGTGAATATTGCCAAAATATTCCACAAATAATGCTTTTTCACCAAAAAAAAGGACATGCGTAAGCTCATGTCAGTGAGGTCTTTGGCCAATCAAGTCTGAAAAAGAAATTCAAAACCTAAGGCAAGTTGAAAAAAAAAAAAAAAAAGATTGAATCTTAGATTTGGTGATAATATCATTTTAGATTTATAAAAGGCCGGTCATTTTTCACCAGGAACACTAAATTTGAAAATTTTCCACACAACACAGAGGCTAGAAGAACATGTTTTCAAAGACACATTTGTACATATTTAATTCAGTAATATGATAAGACGCATGATTAAATTCAAATGAAAACAAGATAAAACTACTGTGATGTTAGTCACGCTTACTGATAGTCTAATAATGTTTTAACTCCACATTAAACTTTACTTATAATCCTCTGCATTTGATCATACTGGACTGTTTCAAAATCAAATGTGATGCAACCGAAGTTAAAAGAGAACTGCTCTGAGGGTCCATGCTTTAAAAAGCGTTATCAAATATGTGCAGATATGAGATCAACTGCACAGACAGCAGCCACATGAAGCCTTGAATGTTACATTAATTTCTAAATATGTGATTCACTTCCACGCATCCTTCCTTATTTCGCAACAATAAGTATATAAAGACCAACTGTAGCAAATAAGACTAAATACAGGATATGAAACAAGATGACTTGAGAAAATTGAAGTCAGTTATTTGTAAAAGATCCAAGGTAACCTGATGGCTATGAGATAGAAAGTCTTTATTTGCATTTTTTTCTTGTTCACTGTGAACAAACTTTTCTGCTATTCAGTAATTCTAATTTCTAATTTTCTAACATGATACACTATCATTTCTGTGCTTTTCAGAAACCTCTGATCTGATCCATGTGATCTGAGTGTTTATGAGCCCAACCAGGTTCAAAGAACGATAAGTGAACCAGCAAATGTAAATAGGCACATTTGTGGCTGTAGAACTGTCAGAATAAAGTTACTGTGGCAAAGAATAAATTTTTTATTGGACGATACAATTATGTTAAAATGGTTGTAAAAATGGCAATTTTTGTTGAATAAAAACGAGCCTCCTGTGGAAAACCAACATGCTGATGAAATATCTCTTGCTTTTTCTCTGACGTTTACATGAATAGGCCCTCTTTAGCTTTATGTCTAACCTTGAAACTAACCAAACCATATGGTGGCGTTCTGTAAAGAGGACATGTCACATATCGCACAGCCTGTTATACAGCATGTCAGCAAAGGATAAAGAATGAATGAATATCTGACCACACAAGAGAGGTCAAAAGTGCTGACCCTTATTATAAAACCTCTACATTAAAAGTCTACTTATATAAATAAAATTGTTAAAATTAAAATTAAAACCTTACATTTTAAAATAGTAGTTTATTGAGAGTTTACAATATAAATACATTTATAGATAATATAAATAAATTGTAAACGTATATATACATTTTATAATACATTTTTATTGCATAAAATTATATGCAGTGGGTTCCAAATTTAATAATATTAGTAGTTGAAATATTCCATATAGCCTCAAATAATATCATCTCATCTGGATATCATCAGGATGCATAAATCTTATTATAATATATAATACAGTAATAATAATAATAATAATAATAATAATAATAATAATAATAATAATAATATATTATGAACAATAATATATTACTGATATAATATAGAAAAAATAATATATTATTATTAATGATAATATAATAATAATAATAATAATAATAATAATAATAATAATAATAATAATAATAATAATAATAATAATAATGTTGCTGTTATAAAAAAAACAAAAAACAAAAAACAATATTTAAAATAGCATCATAGCGTATTCATGTACATTTTTCATTCTTATATCTATAATGTTCATCTAATTATTCGATTGAATTTTATATATTACACTTATTGTGTAACATTGATATAGAGAGCAGAGGGTCTGTCCTTATCAAAAAAGAAGAGGGTTGATCTTTGTCAAGGGCAAAAAGTTCTATGATTCGACTCTCCACCTCCCCTAAAATCCTCCACCCTTAATCTGAATACTTGCGCGGTCCCCTTAAAGCACCAGGCTGCCATTTAAGAACAAACGTGAAAAGTGTGCTCAGAAAGCCACATCCTCTTGTTTTCATATGGGCAGGGTAAAAACCAAAAAAACAAAAACATGATCCTGTGTCTCCAAAGACAGCGCGACTCAAACCGCTGCTCATTGCTGCCAGTGAAAGCGCATTTTAATCGAGAGCGTCGGTGCTCGATTGCTCTGGTCTGACGCGAAGATGGCAGAATCGGAGTATAATGTTTCAGTTCCTCACTTGAACTCACTTCTACAAATGGATCCTTACCTCAAACCCTTTGAAAAGGACTTCCAGAGGAGGTAAAACGTGCTTTTAAGCGTTATTTGCATCTTGTCGCTGGGTAATGGTCCTGTGCCCTTCCCAAACGCGCAATGACACGCATGTCTGTCTGTCAGCCCTTCTTCACACCCGGCTCTCAGGAGCTGTTACATTGATTCAGTGTAGTGTGCATTAAGAGACAGCTGCTGGATGCTCTCCGCCTCTGTGTATAAGAGCTGCGAGTGCCCTGCTGAAGATGTAAATATGGACATCTGATGGTTTCTATGGAAGCTTAATGGCGATGACACTCCACTTCTCTGCAATGAACACGTTCAGCTCCAGCACAAATAACAAAACGCTGCTTTAAGACAGTATAGAGGACTTTTTTTATTTTATTTTATTTTATTTTTTCCATTTTGTGCATGACAACAACAATACTGCTACTACTAATAAATATACTACCAACAAAAACAAAATAATAAGAATATTTTGTTGTTGTTGTTATTATTATTATTATTATTATTATTATTATTATTATTATGCAGCCTTTGCATTTGCATGGTAAAACACCTTTCAAAAAAAAAAAAAAAAAAAAAAAAAAAAAAATAAAATATATATATATATATATATATATATATATATATATATATATATATATATATATATATATATTTAATGTGATAAAATTGAGTAAGAGCTCACTGCATGTTGCAGTTTTTTTTTTATTTAAATATAAGTTTTTAAAATCATTTTATGCCTCCCTTATAAGTTTGGTAAGGCCCCCTAGTGGGCTCCAGCCCCCTGGTTAATACACTGGTTAAAAATAAAGGTGCTTCAAGAGGTTCTTCAAACGATGCCATAGAAGAACCATTTTTGGTTCCACAAAGAACCGTTCAGTTAAAGGTTCTTTAAAGAACCATCTCTTTCTTACCTTTTTATAATCTTAAGAACCTTCTTTCGCCACAAAGAACCTTTTGTGAAACAGTTGGGTTCTTCAGATGTTAAAGGTTCTTTATGGAACCATTTAGACAAAAAGGTTCTTCTATGGCATCGTGAAGCACCTTTATTTTTAAGAGTGTATAATTAATAATTTGTATTGTAGTCATATTTTTAAAAAGCAAAATACAGTTGAAAAACTAAATAGTTTGCAAAAAAAAAAAAAAGAGAGAGATTTTGAAGGATGTTGGTAAACAAACAATCTGATAATAAAAAAAGATTAAATCCAATATGATTTTTTTCTTTTTCTTTCTGCTCAACAGGTTCATTAAGGCCTATATATTCATTAAGGCCTATATATTAACATTAAGGCCAGGTTCTATATATATATATATATATATATATATATATATATATATATATATATATATATATAGCTACAAGAGTTTACTTTGAATTAAATCAGCCTGATTGATTGATATTTATTTATTTAATAAAAGAGCTGTGCATAATGTGGGACATTTAATTATAAACAGACGCGAAATGCACTGGAACTCTTATTTTAAAATGCCTATGCTTTATTAGTGCTGGCTTTGACATGGTCATAATTCATGAACAGCTAAATACATTTTAAAGTTCAGACACCTATGTTTAGTCTGAAATGCTAGTGAAATGCATGGACCTTTTCAACATTGGCACTGTAATGAGATCATGTGACAACACAATAATATAACATACTACACTGTTTATAATTGCAAAAGTCTCACATAACTTTTATTTACATCAGCAGTACTCAGTACTGCTTAGTATGCAGTACACTACTATTCCATTCATAGCCGTACAAGCATGCTTAAAGTGAATGGAAAGAGAAATGTTATTAGGCCGCACTTATTAATACATAAGGACCTACAGGAAAGTGATGGATGACTTGGGGGTGAACACCTTGAATATCTAATTATAATGTCACTCATAGTTATAGTTACAGTTTAACAGAGTTATATTTGAGTATATAAACAGTGACGCACAATTGGTACTTCAGCTTCTGATTGCTTATGCCTGGAGACTTCGAGTGCTCTGTACCAATTAGATGACACTTAATTGCAATCCGGTGAGTGGCACTGTCAGCAGCCGTACGCTCACCACTCGTCACTTTAATACACAATATACAGGGTCTTATGGCACCGTCTTTACATTTGATTATAATGATAACAATGCCTAATTTTGTTGTTGCACGCATTAAGTGTGCGTGGCACAGTCTGCATATTTATGACTCGACATTCTCCATTCATTAGTGCCACAGAGACCACTGACAAGTGAAATGGAGTTCTTCATTATCGTTTTAATTAACACCAAAGTCTTGAGGGGTAGCCATCGAGGTATCTGAAAACATGGAACATGGTTTCTAATTTTACGCCTCTCTGTGGAACTGGTTTTGAAAGCGGAATAATGTTGTGTGAAATGTGTGTCACGGATTGACTGAGTAAAACCACATGGGATGTAAGAAACTCAGATTATTAAGGAAGACTACTCTTCTTAGTATGTTCCGTAAAACTCTTTTGAAATGAAGGTTAATAACATTTCAGATTTCTGGGCTATTTTCATTCGCTCTGGGTGAGAGAGCCCATAGGAATGGGAAATCGCAAATGAGATCTCTTTAATATCTCAATCGTTTCTCCTAGATTGCAGTGATAATTATAGAGAGCAAATTGAGAATTTTGCTTAAGCTTTTTACTTATCTATGGAAGTCAATTTCTGACAGTTATAATTGTGATATAAAAAGTGATAATGCCATGAATCAAAATTATGAGATATGTCAAAATTAAGACATAAAAAGTCACAATTGTGACATACAATATTGAAATAAGGACATGAAAGTGATATAATGAGATGACAATTTACAGTTATGAGCTAAAGTCAAAATTATGAGAGAAGTCAAAATTAGGACATGAAAAAATCAAAATTATTAGAGGAATTGTTGAAATTATGAGATGACGGTCGGTTTTAGGATATTAAAATGACAATGAGATAAAGTCAATAATGAGCTAAACTCAGAATTTTGTAATAAGTCGTCGAATTTAGGACATGGAAAAAGTCAAAATTATGAGAAAGTCAAAATTCAGATGTAAAAATCTAAATTATGAGATATGTTGAAATTTGGACATGAAAATGTCAAAATTATGAGTTAAAAAGTCATAATTATGAGATAAATTTGAAAAAAAAGAAGATAAGTCGAAATTAGAGCATGAAAAAGTCAAATTTATGAGATACAAAAATTATCAAAATACAAAATCATACAAGATACAAAATTGAAATCAATACAAGAAAAGTCAAAAATTGACAAAGTCAAAATTGTGAGGTAACGACATAATTATGAAATTCAGCTTTGAATTCATAATTGACTTTTTATTTAATTTTCATGTCCTAATTTATTTACATTTACATAATGAATTGATGTTATCCACGTGAATTTTAAATGCAAATGTTTGTTTTTTCATTATCTTTGGAGAGACATTTGAAACTGTCGAAATGAATAAAATTAAATAGTATTTTAAAATGCTGTGAGCCAGACTCGAACTTGCATCACCCTCATGTGCACCACAGCTCCATAACTCAACTAACTGTTATGCTACAGCGCCAACATCTGAGAGTTACTGAGTGATGAATTTCACTAGGCCTTCTGACCTACTGCATGTAAGCAGTGCATTTTCTTGTGGGAGTTGAATGAACATTAGGTGGGAGTTAAGTCTTTTGGAAGTAAGATGAACTTTTTATTGGTTTTTGATGGCGAAATGCTCTTATTGAGCTCAGACGGTTTGCAAAGGGTCGTGCTCTGATAAACAAACACTCTAATAGGGTGAACAGAAGAGCGGTGCGCGTGCTGTTTTAATAGAGGCTAATCATTTACACGTTGCCCTGAATA
The DNA here is from genome assembly GCA_039654775.1 of Spinibarbus caldwelli. NCBI lineage: Eukaryota > Metazoa > Chordata > Actinopteri > Cypriniformes > Cyprinidae > Spinibarbus > Spinibarbus caldwelli. Next base: position 21,363,684 of record CM077253.1, on the reverse strand, counting down.
TCAGTAATCAGCATGAGCAAACATAGCCGGCAGAAGCTGTTTTCTCATATGCTTTCTCATAAATATTTAGCAAATTTCCCCTGCTAGCATAAGTAATGAGATGATGCAAACTTGTAAGTGGTGAAAGTGTAAAACAACTAAACAACATGGAGATTTTGTCCAGAAACAACATGAAAGTTACACACTTAAGGGTTTCAAGTGTGATACACTATCTACACCTCTACACTATTTAAAGTCAGCGAGAACCTCAAATTGTGATTGTTTTTACTTTAGTACTCTGATGTATTTCTGAGTGAAACTGAATATTGAATGAGAAAAAAATAGGGGGCAGGGCTTGATTTTGGTCAAAGACTATAGAATACCCAAGACATGTCACTCATATAGTTTTGAATGGGGAAAAATGCAATGCTCAATATGGCCACTCAATCGCAGGAAGCCCCGCCTTCTGAATGAAAGAGCCAATCGCTAATCAGTAAAGTCGGCGCGTCACTGCAGCTGCCGTTAGAATTCCCTGTTGCTATAGAAACAGTCAGCATTCTGAGACGTGTGCTTAGGACTGCGCATGTGCACTGGCTGATCTAGCCTGAAAAATAAGCTTTTTATAACGCTATTTGAGCAAAAGAAACAACTTTTATGATACAGTTGTTGTCAGATTCTTTGGTGATTTCAAATATGAAATTTAATCGTAAGCTTAGTGAACAGGGAGAATTTGATGTTTCCCCATGCAAAATAATAGGAGTTGCATTTGCATGCCCGAAAGGCGTTTCAAAGATGGCTGCGGCGCCGAGTGACATGACTTGTCTTAAAACTACTTTGTTTTTGTGCACCGCCTTGCCCTCTCAAGCTCACAGCAGACTGACAGACTGAGTGCTTGAATGTTCTGCCTAAGCTGTCAATCTGAACACCTTTCCAGGGAGGCAAATTCTGACTAAATATTATAAAGACAAAAAAAAAAAATAATCATAATCTGTTGATTAACTTTATAATTATGGCATAAAAGTTGAAATTGACAAAAAAGTTATTTGACTGAAGTTAAAGTTATCAGCAACTTTATTCTGACAAAAAGTCATGATTATGAGATAAAAAGCTGAAACTATGAGATAAAAAGTTGAAATTGACAAGCAATTTTGAGAAAAAAATCATGATTACGAGATCAAAAGTCAGATTATGGGATAAAGAGTCATAATTGTGACATAAAACTCAAAACTGACGAAAAGTTGAAATTGACAAAAAGCAATTCTAACAAAAAGTTATGATTATGAGATAAAAAGCCAAAATTATGAGATAAAAAGTTTGTTGACAAAAGCAATTGTGACAAGAAGTATTGGTTACGAGATACAAAGTTGAAATTATGAGATGAAAATTTGAAATTGACAAAAGCAATTCTGACAAATAGTCATGATTATGAGAGAAAAAGACAAATTATAAGATAAAAAGTTGAAATTGACATAAAAAGCAATGCTGACAAAAAGTCATGTTATGAGGTAAAAAGCCGAAACTGTAAGATAAAAAGTTAAAATTGACATAAAAAGCAGTTTTAACAAAAAGTCATGATTATGAGATAAAAAGGCAAGTTATGGAATGAAGTCATAATTTTTACAAAATTCAAAATTATCATAAAAAGTTGAAATTGACAATAAAGTTGAAATTATGAGATAAAAATGTTAATTCGCTTTTATTTTTTTACATTTTAAGTTTTCATTTAAGTTTTCAAATTGAAGTTTTTCATTATTTTAAATAGTTTTAGTTAACCGTAACAAAACTGAAACAGATTACAGTAGTATATTTACTTTATTTATATAATATTATATTGTATAATATAATGCATTAATAATATGCTCAGACATTTAGAGTCTTTTGTGATTTGATTCAGTGCAATGATAAGTATTTATGATCAGTGTGAACACAGCAAGTGTATCATGCTTACCTTTCTTAGTAATATTTCTCAGACCCTTTGATGCTTGCTTACATGGTTCTTACCCTAAGAACCTATTTTGCCTCACTCAGTAGTCTGGTGTTTCTGTTGAATAAGTGCTTTTTTGGTGCGTGTTAATGAGGTGACTGGGTCACGCTGAACACACATCTATGTGTCACGGCCCATTCCAGCAGCAGCGCGGCTTTCGCAGACTCCAGGGAGCAACCAGGTGAGGCTCACACACCTGTCTGGTCCCTGAAAGCCCCTCTCCTCCCCATAAATAATTGTACATAGGCAGGTGCCAGCGCAATAGCTGCTCGCCTCTTGATCAAACCCAGCATCAGAGGCCCCTGAGCAACAGGAGTGTTTCTTATGAGTGCAAGCGTCAAAATCAACAAGGTCTTGCGGGCAGCTCTGAATCACGCTGTGCATCAATGCACAGAGGGAATGAAGTGTCAGGAATTCAGATGACTAAAGAGACTCGGTAAACTTCAAACTGGGATTGATATGTGTTGCTCTGATCACTTGTTCTCCGAGCTTTAGAAAGAGTTGTGGTGAGTAACTTATAGGGATGCATTGATCTGATATTCAGGATCGGTATCGGCTCCGATACTGGCATTTTCTGCGGATCGGGTATCAGTCAGACGAGACCGATCCAAATCCGATATTGTGCGTATACTATTCTGTGTTATTACTTTTCGTATTATGATGCTTTTGCGCAACGAAAGATTATTTATAGCGTTTCTTGTTCTGTCCTATCAAGATCCTCAATAATCTAATGTATAGCACAGTTATAATGGAGGAGGCAGCAACATATGATAGATAGGACTCCTCTATCATATGTTGCTGCCTTCATTACTGTGCTATACATTTAAAAGAAATGTCTTTTGATTTTGTAGTTTATATTTATAAATAAATATATTTACTTGTTTTCATTAATGCATTTTACAACAATACAAAGAGCAATGTGTATCATTTTACCAGATGTAGTCCTTCACATATTCACTTTTATTTGTTCCCCACTAAATAATGTTATTTCACTAAATGTTTAGATTTTATAAAATTTTGCACTCATGATTTTTCTAGAATAACTTTTGGTGCTAAATTATCCACTAACCTAGTTTATAATAGTGTTTTTGTCATAGATTATGAATGGACCCGTTTACACCTGGTCATTTCATGCGTGTTCTCGCTGATCGGATATCAATCTGATTTGTTAAAACGTTTCCATTTACACTTGGCCACATAGTCTCAAAACAGATATAAATCCGATCTTCAATTCCCGCGCTATATTTAAATTTAACGAAGTTCACATCAATGAAATATGTTCTTCCCTCAACTTATCACTGCATGCACTTAATCGCTCTAGCGCGCGGCGCCACTATGCTAGCATTTAGCTTAGCACCATTCATTCCTTAGGCTCCAAACAGGGATGAATTTAGAAGCCACCAAACACTTCCATGTTTTCTCTATTTAAAGACGGTTACATGAGTAGTTACACGAGTAAGTATGGTGACAAAATAAAACGTGGCGATTTTGAAAGCGGAGAAAAAATGATAACTATAATGTATGGCGGAAGAGCACGTCGCAGCACTTCGACCTTGGCGCAGTAATATCATCGCTCAAGTGAGCACTCGACCTCTGCGCATGATGATATTACTGATATTAAAGCAGCAATTATACCTTTTAATGCTGATAACCATGTTATTAGCTTGTCATGTGGTGGGAAAAAAGTTTGCACGCTAGTGTTCCAAGCCACTTTGAAACTTTTTTTTTTTTTTTAATATACGTTATGAACAGAAGTGTGATATTTCAAACATACTGAAATACTTTAGACGTGGAGCGGTGTTTCTGATATCAGGGAGCGAGGAGTGGACCGGGAAATGCTGAACCCGGAGTTAAAAGCTCGGAGCGCGGAGGGGGAATTGTTGCCGCTCCACTCCGCTCATATACTCTGCTGGACACTGCCACACAAATGTGGCTTTTTGTTAATGACTGTCCTAATACAGGATTTAACACAGAGTAACAGCTCATTACCAGTTACAAAAGACACTGTAACAGTCTGTCACAGGCAATTCTAGTTGCATTTTTCATCAATTAATTTCTTAAATTATACTTTGACTATGTTCTGGCCCGCCATCTAGTGGCAAAATTTGGACATTTTGACAAAACTTACTTGCCGACCCCTGGTCTATGCAGCATCACCAAAGTGTGAACTCAAAGGTCGACCACAAAGGCTTAGGGCGGCATATGGGACAGGCTCACAGTAATACCAAGGTCTCGAATGTTCCGAAGTATAAATAGCAACCATGTTCCCCCCGTTATGCCCAAAATAATAATAATAATAATATCATTGAGTTTGTCCAGCTGTGAGTGTAGAGAATGGCGATGTTAGACCACAGGTGCACCTGGAGATCTGAAAGTCCTACATGCCTACATGTTTTCAGTAATTGAATGATGCTATTTTTTACCATTTTTTACCATTACGATCTCCATGGCAATTTTCTCCACCCCAAAATTCGAAAGATTATTATATTATATTATATTATATAGCGTACTTATAATATTACATTATAAATTACAAATATAAAGAGTATTAATGGAACACTGTATTTATTTTAAATACAAATATAAAAATGTGTAATTATAAAGTATGTGTTTATATATAAATTAATTTACTGTAAAATTTACAATAACTTACTGGCAATTTTGTACTGTAAAAATACAGCACACTGCTGTAATTTTTTTTTTTTTTTTTTTTACAGCTATCACTGTAAAATTACAGTAGAAATGTTTATGAATGTGAGTGAAATTACATTAGAAACTGTGAACTTGTACTATACATACATTTTTCAGTAAATTAGAGCATTTGCTGTGAAATTCAATTCACTAAATTAACTACAATTGAGATTTTTTCACTGCTGTGATAGTGTGTAAACCTACTTTTGATGTAAATTTCAGTAGTCTTTCCATTTTTGTCAATTTAATGTGTAATGTGAACAATAAAACTTAAAAAAAACAAAAAAAAAAACAACAACAAAAAAAAACAGGTTTTCATCAATGTAACTATTTATTGTACAATAATATCCATTAAACATAGGCACCAGATTCCAAAACATATTTGGAGAAACAAAAATGGACACTTTATAATAAATGAAAGGCTTTAGCCTTGGGAGAAAAAACAAATAATAAAAATTAAAAAAAATAAAACATTCCTACAGCGTGACTCAAAGTTTAAATAAACTAACACAAAATAAATAGTTTAAACTGTGCCTACCTTTAAATTCCAAATCCATGAAAAGTCAAGACATTGCATGTACATTTAACTTGGACTTCAATCATGCACTTGACAATCTGTTTAGAGTCTCTCACTTCAATTCCATTGCAATATTTTTTTAATTATTTTTTTTTTTTTAAAATGGCAAGCCATTCAAAGTCCATTAGCTTTCGTATCAGTGTGCATACATGTGGGTTCATTCCATCCATTTTCTTGTCTCTTTTTCCAGCATCAACGTTTGATCCAGTTTCCGGGTTAAAGCCCACAATTCCTCTGTGAAAAAACACACAACACAAATTATCAAAAAACAACATATTCTCAAAGAAGAAAATTAAAATAAGTGTCATTTTAAATCACATTTGATTTATTGAAGAGTTAGGGCCATATTTAACTTTATCAGAGATGTCAATATGAAAATACATATTTACAATAAAAAAAAAAAAAAAGTTCAGATTATGTCATTATTATACAGATTATGTGCAACACTTACCAATTGCCTACAGAATAAGCTCTATGCTGGGTTTCCATTCTTGTGTTTAACATATTTAAAAGTGCATTTCTAAAAATTTGGCTATAGAAAATTTAAATCATTGCGCACTGCTATCCACTGCATATAGAGCACTGTCTAAAGGGAGATTAAATGGCATAATTTTCATTTTTGGGTGAACTAGGTATATAACCAACATTAATCTTCATACAAGTATCTCAGTAATATACCAGCAAATACACAGGACATTTTCCCACATGTGCTTCTTTAAGGTGTAACTATGATAACTTACAAAGCAGGTTAGCTGTAGAATTTTAAATTGTAAATAAATTGTAGCACATGATTGAGCCAAAAACTGCTCTGCTGCTGTATAACAGCTTAAGATGAAATAGCTCACCTCCAGTGTACTGAGGCCTGTGTCGATGAGACCGCTGTTCAGAGAAGGCCGTTTCCACAAACACTTGTCCTAAATATGACAAACAATTCTTCCGTTAAAGGCAAGTTCCACTTTTGTTGTGCCTTGTAGATTACAGACACATTCATTCCTTGATATTTGCATGCTTTACAAGAAAGAAAGAAAGAAAGAAAGAAAGAAAGAAAGAATGCACATTTCTATACATATCTATTTGAGGCCTCAGCCATAAAATCAACTCAAAAGCAGCAAGGTGTAATCACATAATGGCTATGATTGTGACCTATTAAAATATTGACAGTAAAATTGTAAATTGAAAAGTAACTTTAACTCAAAAACTGACCAAAGCATGACGGTCTTATAACATTATAGAGGGAACACTGCAAAAGATTACACTGAACAATTAATTATCAGTGGCACATAAAGATTGACTTTAAAACCTACTGTGAGCTCATCTTGACGACTTTTGGCATGCTCTTGAATTGTACCTGAGAATTTCCATGCTTTAATCTTTAACTAGCTACAAATTTTTCAATTTGAGACAGTAAAAAAAAAAATCTTAAATTCGCCAAAATACGCCACAAGTTCTGTATTTCTATAGTCTTTGCTCTAACAGCAAAGATCTTTGGTGCCTGTTAGCTAACACTGCTGCTGACAAGGGGTTAGTTAAAATTAGCAGCACACAGAAAGATACATTCATACGCAATTATTTTTTTTAAACTTACCTTATTATTACTGTGTAGAAGTAATGAGTCTTTGTCCGGTGGTAGAAACGCAAACAGTCTCTCCTTCCCAGTTTCAGCAAAATCGGCGCACAAATTCAAAATGTTGCTTGTTGCCCATGCTCTCTAACCGTCCTTATTTCTTTTTCTGTTGTTTTGTTGCACATTCGCAACACATTAGCGCACTGCTGCCTCCCACTGATGAATTAATGTCATTGGTTTCGTTGTGGCTGCTTCAATATTTTATAATTTTAAGTAAGACTTACTCATAGCAGTAAGTCAGTTGTTTTATTCGCCTTAAAATTAGCTTTAACTTAATAAAATAAAGTATGCATAACAACTAAGTAAAGATAACAAATGCTTAGTAAGGTGAACTATGGGATTTTACAATGTGTAAATAATTCGTTAAAAGGGCAGTATTTATTACAGTTGACTAAGTATTTGTTTTTCTTTAAAAATTTAATTAAAATATAAAAATTGTATACATGCTATCCTGTAGCATTTACTGCATAATCATGTTCCCAGAATCCATAGGAAAATGCAATAACAGTCTACCTTTAAAAACATGCACAGTATCTTTTTGTAAATACTACTGTAAAATTTACAGCAATTAATTAGCATGTTCCCACAATTCATAGCAAAATACAGTAATACTGTATATTTCAAAATACAGTAGCGTACTGTAAATATTTACTGTAAAAATTACAGCAATTTTTTACAGTGTGGATTGTGAACAAATTCACAGTGATTTTGGAATTAATTTATCCTTCATAGTAGTATATGTCGTAGGACCTCGAATTTAGGCTTTTAAATTTTTAAATATATGTAAAAATTAAAGACTTATAAAGTTTTGAAAATACAAATAATTTATATATAGAATTTCAAAAAATTGGGGTCAGTAAGATTTAAATACATTCTGGTCTTTTGAACTTTCTATTAATCAGAATACTGAAACAAACAAACAAAAAAATTGTTTCCATAAAAATATGAAGCAGCACAATTGTTTGATAATTTAACAATTTTTTTAACATTAATAATAATAAGAAATAATTCTTTATCACTGAATCAGCATATTAGAATGACTTTTAAAGGATTGTGTGACATTGAAGATAGCAATGGCTTGAATATAACACAAAAAAGATATAATATATGGAATAAATATAATGTTTTACAATAATACAGTTCTGAATTTTAAAACAAATAAATGCAGCTTTGGTGAGCATAAGAGACCTCTTTCAAAAACTTCTTTAAAAAAAAAAAAAAAATCTTACTGACCCCAAACTTTTAAACAATAGTGTACTCTTTTATTTATTACAATAGTATTCATTTTCTTTATGCAAAATATAATTTCTAATTATTATTTTTCATTTGTTTATGGGTGGCATTGAACCATGCAAGAGGTCTTAAACTGGTGGCAAATAAGGCTAGACTTAGAGTTAAACCATTTCTGTGTTCTTCTGTTGTATATTTTGTCAGCCGTTTAATATAATTTCTCTAAAAATACTTTCATGTAACCTCAAACTTTCTTTTGACACAGTTTCACAAAGACTGCTGGGAAAACCCAGCTTGCTGTTCTCTAGACTGTGTCTCATTGCATTCTCTCAGCTGATTCTGAAAGAGCATGAAATGCAGTCTGATTTTGTCTCCATCTGGGACTAATATTTCCCAGCAGTCTTTCTCTGACAGTTACTCAGCCAACTGTACATTTGTGAGAACAAGCTCTTAAAACTAAATGAACAAACGGTGGGGAAAGTGTGAAGGTCAATGGGTCACACATCCTCCATTCTGCATGATATTGGCACAATGTGTCACAGCTCCAAGGTGGTTAACCAGAATTATCTTGGTTTGAATCCAAATCTAGTAGGAACTCTGGGATAGTGGCCTTGTAGTGGGTTATGCCCTTGAACAAGGCACTTAAGCCAGAACTGACTGCTGCATCATGGGGCTTGTCAATACTTTTTTTCACTTTCTAAACAAAAGCTGTTTTAAAGAAACCAGAAACATGATAGTTTACAATAATTTCATCTATTTAATTAATTAATCAGCATATCACATCACTTATGATTACAAATAAACATACTAAAAGCTCTTATTCAGTAAATTGAATGTTGGTATCTGGCTGTTTAATAAATACATGTGTTCATATGAGTTGAATGATAATGTTTATCCTCTTTAACTGTTGTTGAAATATACAATATTGGAATATTACAATATTATAAGTTTGAAGCAGAAGCTGATTCCAAAGAAGAAGAGCAATAGTGAATTATACAGGGTCTACATGTCATGTTTAAGAATGGAAATGTATCACTCTCTACAACATCAGAGATGTAACTGTAATTGATATCATTAGCCTTTCGCTTGACTATCAGACAGCTAATAATGTGTTGCTAATTTTACACAAACCATGTTCCCATTTGCCATCTCAGACAGCTACCTTATAAAATCAACAAACGTCTCGGTTACGTATGTAACCTTCGTTCCCTGAAGGAGGGAACGGAGACATCACGTCGGATGACAGACGAAATTGGGATCTCGCCAGAGAGACCAATCCACTTCGAGTGTAACTAAACGAGCCAATGGACATTGGCATGTGATTATTGCATCCAGCTGCCGCTGATCACAGCGTGAGCATAAGAGGCAGCTGGTGCGCCGCATTAATTCATGCTTTCGCTGAGGAGCCGAGCTGGTGACCCGGCAGCTCAGCGGTGGTACAGCGACTGTGACGTCTCCATTCCCTCCTTCAGGGAACGAGGGTTACATACATAACCGAGACGTTCCCCTTTCAGTCGGTCACTCCGAGTCACATCGGATGACCGACGAAATTGGGATCCCTACCAAAGCGCCACAGGAGCTGCCCCTTCCAGTGCCCTGTGTAGGCCTCCTGATCCTTCCTATAAGGCAGATGATAGGACCGGGCTCTACACAGAGAAGGTCAATTATTGTTGTTCCTTGAGCAACCCAAACAGTAGGACTAGGATAACACTGGGAAGCGTGCACTTCCACTTGGAAGAGGCACACTGCGGAGTCACCTCCTCCCAGAGAAGGTTAAGTGACATTCAGACGTGAAGTAACCCCGTAGGGCCCTATTGCACATGGAAGTCTCGGAGATGGCTTAGGCTGCATCATTAGAGATGGCAGAATGTGGTCTGCCAGGGGAAACACGGCTCTAATAAGCATACCGTGGAATACACATATGTGATCCCGGCAGGGTCTCTCATATGGGCACTAGCCTCGCACCAGATTTCAAGAATTCATTGGATGAAAGGCCTGGCACCGGACGCTCCGCCACGTCCGGACGCCGGAGTGCTGGAGGACTTGACAGGGTTTGCCTGGTTAAGGAACTCTCTGGAGAATTAGGCATAAAGACGCCGCAAGCAGACTCTGAGCCGGCCCTCTCAGTGCCACCACCCGTTTGAGGTGAGAACACAGGAGGAAACCGGTTCGACACATAGGCTATAAAACCTAGCGAACATGTTGGGAGTCGCCCAACCCGCAGCTCTACAGATGTCTGCTAGCGAGGCACCACGAGCCAGCACCCAGGACGATGTGACACCCCTAGTGGAGTGAGCACGCAACCTGAGTGGGCAGGGCACACTTTGTGCTTCGTAGGCCAAGGTGATGGCATCCACTATCCAGTGGGCCATCCTCTGCTTGGAGACAGCCTTCCCCTTCTGCTGTCCTCCGTAACAGACAAAGAGCTGAGGTCCTGAAGCTCTGAGTTCTATCCACGTACTGACGCAGTGCGCGTACAGGACAGAGCAAAGCTAGGGCTGGGTCTGCCTCCTCCAGGGGAAGCGCTTGCAAGTTCACTACCTGGCCCCTGAAGGGAGTGGTAGGAACCTTGGGCACAGGGCCTCAGTGTTGCACTGGAGTCAGCCAGTTTTCATAGAGAGAAACTTAAACTCGACTGACTGCAACGGCTCAAAGGGGGCAGTTTGTAGGGCTCTTAGCACCAATGCCAAATCCCAAGAGGGTAGGGAGGGAGGCCAAGGAGGATTTAACCTCCTGGCCCCCCTAAGAAACCTGATGACCAGATCGTGCTTCCCCACAGACCTCCCCTCTATGGGGTCGTGGTGGGCAGAAATAGCAGCAACGTACACCTTAAGGGTGGAGGGGGACAGCCTACGCTCCAACTCTTGTTGCAAAAAGGAAAACGAGGCTCTGATCGAACATCTCCGGGGGTCCTCATGGTAAGAGGAACACCATTCGATGAACAGGTTCCACTTCAGTGCATAGGCCCCGTCTTGTGGACGGTGCTCGTACTGAAGCGATAGAGAGAGCTACCTCCTGGGGCAGGTCACCTAGAACCTCCGCGTCCCGTCCAGGGACCACACATGGAGTTTCCACAAGTCTGGACGCGGGCGCCAGAGGGTGCCCCGTCTCTGAGAAAGCAGATCCTTCCTCAGAGGAATCGGCCAGGGAGGAGCTATCGTGAGGAGCATGAGTTCCGGGAACCAGGTCCTTTGGGCCAATATGGAGCCACTAGCAGGACCTGCTCCTCGTCCTCCCTGATCTTGCACAGTGTCTTTGCTAGCAGGCTCACTGGGGGAAATGCATATTTGCGCAGGCCCTGGGGCCAGCTGTGTGCCAGTGCGTCCGTGCTGAGCGTTGCCTCGGATAGGGAGTAGAACCACTGGCAGTGGGTGGTTTCCGGAGATGCAAACAGGTCTACCTGAGCAACTCCGAACCGACTCCAAATCAGCTGAACCACCTGGGGATGGAGTCTCCACTCCCCAGGAAGTGCCGCTCGAGACAGCTCGTCGGCCGCCTGATTGAACACTCCTGGGATGTGGATGGCACGAAGGGACCTCAGATGCTTCTGACTCCAGAGGAGGAGGTGGCGGGCGAGTTGCGACATGCGATGGGAGCGTAAAACGCCTTGCCGGTTGATATACGCAGTGGTCGCAGTGTTGTCCGTATGGACCAGAACGTCGCTGCCCCGAAGGCGCCCTCTGAGGTGGCTCAGGGCAAGGCGTACTGCCAGCAACTCGAGGCAATTGATATGCCAACGCAGTAGGGGACCCGTCCAAACCCCTGATACTGCATGCCCGTTGTACGTGGCACCCCAGCCGGTGGCCAAGGCATCCGTGAATACCACAGCATGCCTGGATACCTGCTCCAGGAGCAGAAGGATCGTGGTCAGATCTTTCGCCCGAAGGAACGAAAGATCTGACCACGGGCTGAAGGTTTTGCGGCAGGCCGGTGTAATCTGAACCCGGTGAGTACCGCGTTTCCACGCCCACCTCGGGATTCGGCCATGGAGCCAGTGCTGTAATTTCCGCGCGCAAGACAGGGTCATCGACGGCCTTGACTGAAGTGAACCGGATGCCCCTGAATTTGGGGGGACGCATAGCCGAGTCTGATGGTCCGCAGGAGCCACCGAGACGGACCGGGGAGCGCTAGCCAGGCTCCGAGAGACCGTACCAGTGGGACCAATGGGGCCACCGATGTACCCGCAGTGGGGCAGCGAGGTGGAACATAGGGACCGGCCCCAGGGCCTGTGACGGCGGGGGGTGGGGTCTGGGTGTGTAGTGTAACACTCACCTGATTCCTCCTCGTGTGGGAGGAGACACAGGAACCTGGCTTGAGGCTTGTGACAGCCCGGCGTGTAACGACTTGAAGCGGGGACTGGAGTGCTACCGCCCTTACCTGGTTCCACAAATGGGCAGGAGGGGTGCTCTTGGGCAACCCGCTGCCTGCTGGCGAGAGAGGAGGAGGTAAGTGATCCCGTGATATTCCTCTTGAGACCCAGAGATTGAGGAAACCGCTCTTTTACTGATGTTTTGGGTACCGCTGGCTGCTGGGATGGAAGCAGCAGGTTTCGGAATGGAAGCCGGAATGGAAGCAGCAGGTTTCCTCCGGTGCATGATGTGTTTGATCGCCTCAGTCTGCTTCTGGGCTGCCGAGAACTGCTGGGCAAAGCTCTCGACAGTGTCGCCGAAAAGGCCGGTCTGCGACACGGGAGCATTCAGGAACTGTACCTTTTCCTGCTCCTTCATGTCAGCGAGACACAGCCAGAGATGGCGCTCCTGGACCACTAGTGTGGACATCGCACGACCCAGAGACTGTGCGGTCACCTTTGTCGCTTGAAGCGCGAGGTCCGTCGCAGCACGCAGCTCATGTAGAACCGCCAGGTCGTGACCACCCTCGTGCAGGTCTTTCAGGGCTTTGGCCTGGTGGACCTGCAGTAACGCCATGGCGTGGAGGGCAGAAGCCGCCTCCCCACAGGCTCTATAAGCACTGCCAGTTAGACCTGACGAATACTTACAGGTCCGTGAGGGGAGACACAGGTCACCCCGCAGGGTGGAAGCGGCTGTTGGACACAGTTGTGTGGCCACAGACCGCTCCACCGAGGGGATGCCTGCATACCCCAAAGCGGCCCCACCGTCGAGGGTGGTGTGAGCGGAGAAGCCACAAGATTTGTTTCGGGCAGTGAAAGGTGCCCTCCACGATCTTGTAATCTCCTCATGCACTTCCGGAAAGAATGGCACCGGAGGGGGGCACTGAGAACCAGCGCGACCCCCACCGAGAAACCACTCGTCCAGCCTCGAAGGATCGGGACGCGGTGGAGGATTCCACACGAGCCCGACATTCTCAGCGGCCCGGGAAAGCATAGCCGTCATCTCTAGGTCTGGCTCGGACAACGCTACCACACCCGAAGGGGGCACGCAGCCGGGTCGTCATCCCTGGAGAGAGAGGGCCGATGCAGTGATCGACATCTGGTCGTCAGAGTGGGCACCGAAGGAAACGCGTGGTGTACCCCATCCAGCAGAGGGCCCAGCGCGCTCCTTCGGCAGCTCCACCGGCTGCGGAGTGCTTGAGGGGTGAGGAGCTCCACTTGGGGAAGCCCTCACCGTAATCCTCAAATCACCTCTGACTCCACCGGAGTAACTACAGAAGAGTCAAGCTTTAAATAGGAAAATTATCGAAATTCCTTGGTCGTTGTTGAGAGAGATGCTAATGGTCTAATCTGATTCAATGATCTATGCTAAGCTAAGCTAAAAGTGCTACCGCCAGACCCGGAGACGGCTGAATGGATTCAAAAATGGTAAAACTCAACTGTTTAACTCTAGGGGAGTTGTAAAATGAGCCTATTTCCAAAAAAAGTGGAGTGTTCCTTTAAAGGGATAGTTCACCCAAAAAATAAAATTCTGTCATTAATTACTCCGTAAGACCTTCGTTCATCTTCAGAACACAAATTAAGATATTTTTGATGAAATCCGAGAGCTTTCTGACCCTCCATAGACAGCAAGGGTACTACCCACGGTCAAGGCACAAAAATGTAGTAAGGACATCTTAAAATAGTCCATGTGACATCAGTGGTTCAACCGTAAAATGTAAACTAAACTAAAATGACTTTATTCAACAATTTTTCTTCACTGCGTCACCCTAGCAGCATTATGGAGAGTACCATGATGCATACGCGTACTTTGATCTGCATGTAAACAACGCATGTCGTTGGTGCTGCTGACATAGAACACACATGCGCTGCACGCATGTGTATGAATCGTGGTACTCTCCATAATGGAGGCAGAGGGTGACTCAGGGGAGAAGAATCATTGAATAAAGTCGTTATTTTAGTTCTTTTTTTCGCACAAAACTCTCGTAGCTTCATAAAATTACGGTTGAACCAGATGTCATTATTTTGTTGATGTTCTTGGTACCTTTCTGGGCCTTGAACGTGGTAGGACCCCTGCTGTCTATGGAGGATCAGAAAGCTCTCGGATTTCATCAAAAATATCTTTATTTGTGTTCCGAAGACGAACGAAGGTCTTACGTGTTTGGAACGACATGAGGGTGAGTAATTAATGACAGAATTTTCATGTGTGGGTGAACTATCCCCTTAAGCTTGTAATTACAAGTCAATCATATGAACATTTTAGCAAATCAGAGACTCCATGATATTCCAACAAAATTATCTAACTAGCTTTTTAAGGGCAGGCTATTCATGACACTAGTTGTGTTTTAAATAGATCTTTGTGTAATTCACACCTGGTCTGCCTATTTACTTTATTTATTTATTTAGTATGGATGATGCCCACTGTGAATTTTCTAAAGTCTGGCACACTACGATGTAGGATCAGAATGAGTCAGACAAAGTTAAGATTCGATCCGAACATTGAAACATGAGGAGCCGAAATTCCAGAGAGGATCCCAAGGCTGCAACAGGATGTTCGTCATAAATCAGATTCCTAGCTCCAGCCCTCTGAAGAAAGCAAACCAACAAGCCTCTTTCACAGAACAGTTTGCAACATTCAAACAAAAGAACACTTATTGATAATTCCAATTCAGGAAGGAGACGATCACATTTGGAGCAAGTAATCAGGACTGATGGTCAAAGATATGGCTGTCACTTGAAAATCTGTGATCAAAATCACGAGCTAGAGACTTCATTGGGTGGGTCATCCCAGCTCTCCACATAGAAGACAGACGGAGACTGAAATTCCTTAAGAGACCTTTTAACCTCTCTAGTCTTCACAGAACGGTACAGAAACTGCCTTTTCACATATAGATGCACCAAAATCATCTTAAAAGGACTTATCATGTTTATGCATAACCCCATATCATGTATGTAACCCACACAATTGATGATCATGTTTTAATCACATATTATGTATGTATTTTAATAACTAGGGAATAGTTTGAGAGTTCATATCCTTGTGTGGTATGTATGAGTTTGAAAAATCATGCTTTAAATGTTTCTTCCAATCAATTCTTTGTCAAATGTACCATAGTCTTGTTAGAGAAATCATGTCCAAAATTGTACTCTGTAAGAGCGGGAAAATTTGGACCATATGACTGATAAGATAACATGTTAGATTTATGAATGGGGAGGAGAAACATACAACACCACGAGCCAAGATCATTTCTAATTGGTCAAGACGTCCAGATAGGACGGTCTAGAAGCCGAGTTTAAATACTCAGGACACCATCAAACTCGCTCTTCTCTCAGCTCTCTTGGCTCTTCCTCTGCTTCTCTTCTTCTCTTTTGCCACCGCGTTTCGACGCTGCTCTTTGAGCGTGCTCTGGCCTACGTGCCAGCTGCCAACACAATGAGAAGAAAAACCACCTAGTCTCGTTACATTCTTTTATTCTTTTACTTTAATTTCTTGTCTTTCCGTGAGAGTTTTGTTAAGTTAAGTTTGCCGCAAAGTCCAGCTTCGACTGCACCCGCCCAAACTTCAACCAGACCAACTCCGCATCAAGAGCCAACGCCCAAGACGTTACTACGAAAGACCACTGAACTCAGCCAATCAGCAACCTCGGGAAACCCCTTTCTCCAAAGACGACAAGGACACAAGGGAATTCCTTAAGGCAACACAAGCAAGTACAACCTCCAGACTTTTGCTGAGTCGGTGCAGTTTAATATAAATTTTAGCCTCATTGAGAAACTCAATGCAAGGGTCAAATGATTGATGGTTCAGGTCTATAGGCAATTGCACATATTGCTGTAAACTTGGGATTTCACATTTTCATTCTGTAAACTCATCCTTTCCTCTCTTTCTGCAACGTGTGAATGCGTGTGTTCATGTGTTAGATTAGATTAGTTTACATGTCTTAGGTTTATATAAATAAAGTCTTATTTATATTGAAAAGAGAAGTATCTTGTGTTTTGTGCTTACAAGTTAATGTCTTAATCTGCCGATCTTGTTACTGTGCTTATTAATAGTGTTTTCACTATATTTTGGATCGTAATATCCAGTGCAGAGTTGATGTTATACGGCTCGTTCAGTGACTCGCTGCTGATTCAGTGATCAGCCGTGAAACAGTGATTCTGTTCAAATTCCCTATAAAATCATAAATGATTTCCTTTGAGCTAAATTGACTTGTTTCCCTTATATATATTACTTATATATATTTAAAATTTCTACAACGATTTTCGACATGATTTTGTTGTCCAAGACAAATTTTGGGAATCATAACAGATTTACTTTGTTGTAGGGCACACTTTGATTTCTTAACATGAGAATAATTACCATGAGTCGTAGCCTCTCACAAACTTCTGACAGTGTCAGAAATATTGGGTCGCGGTCCTAAAATGTGTCTGCCCTGCGACGGCCATCTCCACAAACTCCCTGTTTTGCCCAGCCAACTGTCTCCAAACTTTTGTTTTCTGTGCCAGGCAAAACATTGCCAACATTACTTCAAGGGCTTCCTTGGGTTTTTTGTGGTACCATTTCAATTTTGGTGTTTTGATATTAAAATATGACACACACGATTGATAGTCCAGTCAACACGGTTAGTCTGGCTCGGCTTAAACTCAAGATCTCACCAGACTCGTGTCGTACAATGCGACAAACTTACAGAACAGAAAAAGAAAAAATCAAACAGCAGACGCTCAGCTTTAGAAAGGACATCTATAGTCTAGTAATTTGCACTCATTATTACTAATAAGCAGGTTTGCTGAAGTTCTGATTTCAGTGACGTTCAGGTTTCGGTAATGACCGTGTTGGAAATCAGCTTCCTATGAAGTCACCTTGACTCTCTGATTGAGATGCAGTTTCTGATCTCTCCTCTAGTCTCTAATCATCTGGGACACGAGCCTGCGGACATGCAGAGAATATCACTGCCTTATGGTGCGGCAGTAGGCCAACCCTCCCTCCGCTCCTCAAACACTGATTTCTTATAATGGCAATGACTCTCATAATCACAGAGCAGCTGAAGTTTGACAGTCGGCATGGACTGGGAGGGGGTCAGATTAATTTCCTTGCAAATAGCTGTCAGGTGTTTGCTTTTGTGTTTGCCTTTTCGGAGTCCTGGAAACTGTTATGCTGTAGATGTATTTAATAGGGATACTGATTCAGTGTAACACACTTTTTAGGGGTAAAAACCAACACTTTTGAGGGGTCATGTAAGGTGTTTGTTATCATTTGCTCAGCTCAGGTCGTTGTCGTACAAGATTCGACTGCCCTTCAGAAGCCAGTCCTACTTAGACTTAACTTTGCATGCAAACAAATTTCTGAGTTAGATCTGAGTAAGAGTTTTCACAAACAAATCATGATTCATACTAAAATTTATTCTAAATTTATGAAAAATGTAGAAGCAACTGAAACATGTAGAAATCACATCTGGGTAGCCTTTTAAGAACAAATTAATTCATAAAGTTGCCCTGTTGGTATAAATATGAATAATTCATGCCATTATTAGTGAGTGATTTCCTCTTTTTCTCTTGTTGTTTGATTAACATTAAGCCCAGCAGGCACACAGTGTCATAAGACGTTTATATTTGGTTAAATTTCAGTTGCATCGTCGGATGACCAAAACTCAGTGTCAGTTCAATGTCTAATGTCGATGTTAATTTGATATCTAATGCCGACGTCAGCTGACGTTGATATTTTGTTGTTTTTAGATTGTGTTGTAAAGTAACCGAAATCCAACGTTAAGTCAACGTCAAATGCTGACGTCAACCCAATTTTCATTCTCAACCAAAATGCAATGTCTGTCCCACGTTGGATTCCAACGTCAACCTGACATTATATTCATGTGCGGTGCCTGCTGGGAGGATACAGACAGTAGCAGGTATATTAGGCTGCTGTCACTTTAAGACCTAATGTACGGATTCAGTATACTGATACATATCTGATATTCTTCAAACATTCACTCAAGACAAACAACAGTATTTACATGAATACTAGGACAAAACAGGCATTTTGACATAATTTTCAGTGTATTTGTCTGTTCAAGCATGAGACACGTAACCGAACTCTATTCAATACTCATACGCTGTCTGAGATGTGATTTCTGTCTGCACACAGAAAACTGGACCAAACTGAGTTATCTTTGGGATCATCACAATTTTTATTTTTTTTTTCATTTATCCATGTCTGCTCTTCTTTCTTCCAGACGCTGACATTTTTTAACATTTTATGAGACATGCAAGTGTATGCTAACTTGTTGCGTTGTGTAGATCAGTATGTACAATTTGCAATACCTGTTTACGAAAGTATTACAATATGTCTCATTTGCTAACTTTGCATACACACAAATTTGTGTGTGAAATCTGTGAAAAGAAAGTATTAAAATTATTTAAAAATTTACAAAATATTTAGGACTAACTGAAACCATATAGCTATACGTAAATCACATACTCTGGGTGGCCTTTATGTTCTTTTGTGAGAAGTTCCCCTATGAAAATGCACGTTTAGATAATCAAAATAGCCTTACGCTTTTGCAGAAATGGTAATATGAAAGTAATAATTAATCATGGTAGTGTAGCAACTTGGCTAGCAGGCTAATCAGTTAGAAGTTCATCTAAGATAGCATGCTAATCAGCTAGTGGAATGCTACACTGTATTGTTTAGAAAGGACGTCTATAGTCCATACACACTCAAAAATGAAGGTACAAAATCTGTTAGCAGGGCAGTAGTTTTTAAAAGGTACTAATATGTACACTTTAGATACAACTGCGTACCTTTGAGGGTATAATAAGGTACAAGGATTTACCCTTTGAAAGGATGCAGTGCCAGTGATAGCTTTTGTACCTTTTTTTCTGAGTGTAAGCTAAAGAGTATTTGGCTAGTAAAGGTCAATCTAAAAGATTAGTTTCGCCATTTTATACAGTATCTTCAGTTATGTATCTGATGTACATTCAAAAGACATTGTCATATAGTTATGATGACAAGTCATAGATTGGTAATCAGACAATTGATTTAAAATAAAAATTCTTTCAGCCGATAGAAATTGCTTTGGTGTCCAAAATGTTATGTGTGGTGTGATTTAAATGATGTAATACTATTTGTAGAGTTATTGTAAATATTTGCATGAACTACAATATTCACATTCTTTTCCCACTGTTGTCTAGTGCGTGCTCTTAACACGTATTATGCTGAATTTTAGTGCAAAATCATGCATTTTCATTCATACCAATGGCAGTCAAGGATGAAGGATGGATTAGTAAGCCAGTAACCTTTTTAAATATGACACTGTTACGGTGCTGCCCGTCTGTACATTGATTTATGTTAATTTCTTTTAATATCTGAAAAGAAAAATGGGTCTTCTCTCTTTTCAAAAAAGACGTGCTTGACACTGACCGAATATGAGCACATTTGTATTCATATCGTAATATTTCTGTGCTTGTTAAAGTGGTTCGTGAGAGAAACTTTAAAAGGCTTAAAACTTTAAAACCAAATGCCAGAGGTTAAACTGCCTCATTGTGATTTCACATGACAATGAATTCGTTCACGAACAGCTAAGTTTGATGGTACCACTTTACGTGAAGGTTATTTTTGTTAACTTTAGTTAATACACTAGGTATCGTGAACTTTTGATGAGCAATTACAGCATTTATTAATATTGGTTAATGTTAATTTCTACGTACTTTGCTGTTAGAAAGTTTTGTATCAGTGATATCAATGTTGAAAACAGTTGTGTTGAATATTTTTTGGAAACCTACTTTTTTCAGGATTCTTTGACTTTGATATCCTGAACAGCATTTTTTGAAAAATAATTATTGTAAATTATTATAAATGTTTTTTTACTGTCACTTTTGATCAATTTATTGCATCCTTGCTGTATAAAAGTATTTAAAAAATACTGACAGAATTTTTTTTTTAATGAGTACTAACAATGAGCAATAGTAGATTTATAAATTAACATTAATCTGGGTTAATAAATGCTAAATTTAGTTCATGATACCTAATGCATTAACTAATGCTAACAAATGAACGCTTTTTGTAAAGTGTTAAAAGTTTATCAAATGATGAATCATCATGCATCATTTCTTGTCAAGTGCACTTAATTGGTGAATCAATCAGATTTAATTCTACTGTGCTGCCGATTGACTGTGGTTAAAGCACACCGTTAAATTAATTGAAGGATGTAAGATGTTGCTTTTGAGTTTTTCTGAAGATTTGACTAATCTGCAATTATTATTATTTTTTTCTGCTACAACATTTAGTATATATTTAGTTTGTGATTCATTTTGTTCTACTTCTGTTCATTTAGTGATTTCCAGTGGTTGTGATCTACAGGGGATAAACACATAGTTTTGAGAGAGGCCTTTAGCATGCTGACAGCATGCTCTGCTTTAGTGTACTAGCAGTAAGCACTAGACTGACAGCACAGTTAAACCCTCTCTTGGTCTGTTGTGTCTGTGAATTCCTCACTTTCAGCCTTACAGTTATCAAAGCTTTGCCTTATGTAACTAATCCACAAACTTTATTTAGAGACACGTACTGTTAGACTTCAAAATTATTGCCTGCTGTGAGCAATGTACCTGTTATTATGGATAATCTGCAGGTCAGTGTTTTTGAACGGACTTATGATAGTTTAGTGTAATTTTAGGTTTTAGTCATTTAGTCTGTTTATTTGCTTAAAAAAAAAAAAAAAAAAAAAAAAAAATCCTCAGTTACCCTATTGATGAGCTATGCTTATAGCATCCATATTATATACACACAATGTTTTATTCAGCAAAGATGCAATGAATCGATCAAAAGTCACAATGAAGACATTTATAATGTTACAAAAGATTCTATTTCAGATAAATGTGGTTCTGTTGAACTTCTATTCATCAAAGAATCCTGAAAAAAATGTATCTCAGTTTCCAGAAAAAAATATTAGGCAGTACACCTGTTTTCAAAATTGATAATTGATGTTTCTTGAGCAGCAAATAAATCAGCATATTATAATGATTTCTGAAGGATCATGTGAAACTAAAGACTGGAGTAATGATGCTGAAAATTCAGCTTTGATCACAGGAGTAAATTATGTTTTAAAATGTATTCACATTATAATATTTCAAAATATAACCATTTTTACTGTATTTTGATCACGGGAATAAATGACATTTTAAAATATATTAAAATTGTTGTTTTAAATTGTAACAATATTTCACAATGTGAGAATATTTAATGTATTGTATCACAATAAATTACATTTGAAAATATATTCAAATAGAAAACTTTATTTTAAATTGTAATAATATTTCACAACATAAGAGTTTCACTGTATTGTGATCACATAAAAAAAATACATTTTAAAATATATTAAAAAAGGTGTTTTAAATTGTAATAATATGTCACAATATAACAGTTTTTACTGTATTTTGACCAAATTATCTTTTTTTTCAAAAACATTAAAAACCAAAACCATAACTGAACAGTACTTTATCTGGTGTAAAACCTGACCAATTTTACAGAGCTTCCTTAAAATTGAATAGTGAATGGTGATTAGTAAAAAGTTATGTTTAGATTATTTAAGAAAAAACGGGTTGGTGTCCGTTTACAGGCCCAAGTCAAAAAAAGCTCCCGACCACATTGCCATGATATGGCTCAATGTTTTTTTTTTCCCCCTCGTTTTGGTACGACAAGAAAACTGTCTGTCCACTCACCTTTTAGCACACCTTTCCCTAACAATCTGCCTGAAGCAAACACCACTAAATGTGTAGTTTACCACATCCCTAAGGGTAAAACCAACTGCGAGCGAGCCTGTGGTCCATTCAGCCGCCCAGAGCACATTTAAGGAGCATCAAAATTTATTCAAAAGAGTTCAGAAAATCAAAACACGTCATGGGAAATTTCTTTTGAAGGTGTCTGGGAACTAAATGGATAAGCCCCAAGGGTTCTGCTTGACCATGCCAGGCCTGTCAGCTCTTCAGGCTTAAAGTTCACATTGAGGATGCAGACATATTTTGGCTATTCAGACTGGAACGGCTTGCGCTCTTCATCCTCGGGCACCATCCAAGAGCTTTGACCTCTTCTTCAACCCATCAACATCTCCAGCAGTAGACCTTAAGGGGTGTTCTGGTTCATAAGTCTCTATACAGTTGGATTCTACTAGCTGTTTTTAGCTTTGTTGGTAATTGCTGCTCATTTGCAGAAAGTTGAGCTCAGCTTCATCACATTATTATTGCTCATGCTGCCAGAAACCACCAACTCTTATTGAAAACGAATGAGTTCCAGTTGTTTTATCGCAGAAAATCGCCCTGTGTGTGAATGCTGTAGGCAGTTGACAGACCGCTGAGAGCTTAGCTGTTTAGATTCGGCATTTAATTCTTGTGGGGACGGCATCCAACCGCGGAACTGATAAGCAGCAGGTGGCAAAGGGGATCTTAAATGCTATTGATTGTTTTGAAGAATGAGAATTAGCCATAAGGTGTTCTCTAGTGTGTTGTGAGCACTTACGTTTCAAAAGCAGATGTTAAGTCACTGTTAATGTAGAGCTGTACGACAGAAGTATTGGTTGTTCAGAAATAAACAAGTAGAACTCAAGAGCTTGTTTCTTTTTTAGCTCTGAAGTACCTTAAATGCATCATGTGACGCAAAAAAAAAAAAAAAAAAACCTTCTACAGAATAGAATAGCCTCTTTAATGAAACATGACAAGGGTTTAAATGGTTTTTTAGTATGGCTTTACTATATAACACATGACAGTGACATATTGATTGTAATTACAGGAGTTATAAATGCAAAATATACAGAACAGATTATATATATGGAACGAGACAAAACCACAAATTATGTAAAAAATAAATAAAAATAAATTAATCACTTTGAAAATATTATTAAATTATAATTCAATTTATTAAAATGTATTTTTTTTTTACATTTTTATTAATTATTAAATATTTAAAATGTTACATTTCACCACAAAAGTAAAAGGTAAAAATAATAAACAAATAAATTCATCCAGGTATTGACAGGTTTTTTGATGTTTACATACTGTATTAACATACATATAATGCTAAGATTTTGTATTTATTGCTGGCTTATTGCGGCCTGACAGCATTTGATAAGATGTTGTTGTTAAAGTGTGTTTTTATTAAGTCAATAATATGTGTGAATGTTTTTCCCCCTAACAATGTGTTCCAGTTTTTTCTTTCTTGTTAGCTCATATGTGCTTCTATACCACACATACAGACATTAGCTGTCAGAACAGAATGGCTCTGCAGAATCAAACAAGGAGGTGTTGACCGACCATGACTGATCATGTCTGATATGCCTTCCTGATGAGATGGTCTGTGTTGATATGTCATTTTAGAGAACACCAGGTATAGGTGCCTAAGAATCGTAAGTAGTCTGTTATGGCAGTTTATTGGCTGTTGATTGAGACAGGGAGTTTGAGGTCTGTAAGTGCCTGAAGAATGAAGTGACCTCAAAAAGGTCATTCATGGCTTATTGTTAGCACATCAGGTGAGTGCTTTATCCACTTCTAGCTGATATTGTGCTGTATTTTCAGGAACTGTGCTGTAGAGTTGGATATGACTGAAATCTTATATCACAGTATGAGTAATTTTATATCACAGTATCCATGTATGGAATACGGTTCAAAGGTTTGCGGTCGATTCTTTTGAAAAGAATCACCAAACCTAAAAAGGCTGAATTTATTTGATCAAAACTACAATAAAAGCAGTAATATTGTGAAAGATTATTGCAATTAAAAAAAAAAAAAAAAATTGAGAATAGGCCTATATATTTTTAAAATGTAATTTATTCCTGTGATGGCAAAGTTTTATTTTCAGCAGCCATTACTTTAGTCTTCAGTGTCAGATGATCCTTCAGAAATAATTCTAATATGCTGATTTGTTGCCCAATAAACATTTCTTATTAATGTAAATGTTGAAAACAGTTGTGCTGCTTAATATTTCTGTGGAAATTTTGTAACATTATAAATGACTGGCACTTTTGAACAATTTAATGCATCCTTGCTAAATAAAAGTATTAATTTCTAAAAAAAAAAAAAAAAAACCTACTCCAAACATTTGAACAGTAGTGTGTGTGTATATATATATATATATATATATATAGTTATTTTTTATTTAAATAGAACAAAATATGTATTATACATTAAATAGCCATGTGGTAATGTCTATTTTTTTGTAACCTCAATTACATGTAATTAAATTACAACTGAAACGTTGTTCATCTAATTATTAGAACATTGTTACTTTGTGGATGCAAACCAAAAGATTTATTCATGATAAGCTATTACGTTTAGCATCAGTGCAAAAAACCCTGACTTCTTCGTGTTATAAAACATCTGGGCTAAAAACCAAAAACTATCTCAAAGTAGGGCTGGGCGATATGGCCTAAAAAAAAAAAATAAAATAAAAAAAATCTCTGATTTTTTTTTTTTTTTTCACAAAAAATCTGATTTACGATTTAAATTGATTTTTTCCCCCCTACTTAAAATCAATCTATTTTGTTTTGATCTTCCCTTCTGGGATTTGATCTGGATTTCCACCTTGAGGTTAAAGTGCAATCAGAAACAACAAGCCAAAGAGACAAGATGGCAGGCCCTGCCACTGTAAACAGTGAAAATGTAACATAACATAACATATAACATAAAATGTAACATAAAACATAAAATTATGTAACCCTTTTTGATAAGTTTTCTTTAAACACAAGTTTAACATCTTGCTATTCAGTAGATAGGAGGTAGTTCTGATAAACGATGGACGATGACATCGTGGGGGTTAGGGAGTGTGCCCGAAGATTCAGAAAGGCATGGAAAACAAATAACATTGCTAAAGTTTGCCTGTTACAGTTACATTACAGTACATACAATTTCACTTACCACATAAACAGAGTAAGGATAGATGACTCAGGAAGATGACAAATGATTTGCAGATCATGAGCAAAACTGACAAACATCTAATCTTGTAAAATGTGTGGTAAGTACTGCCGCTCCATAGTATAAACACAGACGTGCGATCGCCAATCTCGAAAGTGAAAGTGAAACTAAAAAGCGATCGTGCATTCAAAAGCAGTTGCAATGCATAATAGCGGCTCCCTGATTCCCGTAATTTCATATACTGTATGATGATCACCCAATGATAAAACTGAGAGGGAAAGAAATATACATTTTCCTCCCATCTAGTATTTATTCTCGCAGTTAGTCAATGTCATGGAGGTAAGGGCAGAGCAAATTTAAATATCTTTCTAGTCTATATTTCCATTTTGTAATCCCGCTGTTTTGGGTATTTAAAAAAATACATAAATAAATAAATAAATAAAAAATTGTAATAGAGCAGACACTGACTGTTGTTCATGTATTTATGGCCTCATTTGGTGAGATGGCAGACGCTGAAAACTGAAAACATCACTGCGCGCTTCAGTATGTGTGTAAACGAAACTGCGCATCTGTGCATTCATTCATAACGAGACACGCAGTATTCATATTTAAATGGTATTTCTGCAGCTTAATATTTACAGATACTAGTTCATATCGCGATTTGATTTAAGTGTAATGACCTACTTTTGATTTATTCATATAACGCGCGGGGGGAGGGCTGAGCCCATTCGGGAACACGGGAGCCCAGAGGGGAGCGTCGGCGGATGTTAAAGAGAAAACCGATTTTCATTCAAACAAATCGACGTAAACTACACATTCGAGTTAATCGATAAAATCGATTTATCGCCCAGCCCTATCTCAAATATGTAACGTGGTATAAATAGTTTTGGTCATAAATAGTAAAATCGGCTGACACATTTTGACTATCAGATGGTACATATTGTTATACTGTCATTCAGCCAGTGCAACTGTGCTTTGAAGTGAAGCTAGCATATTTGTGAACAAGAAAAAGTGAAGTGGGGAGAGTACAGAGCCTTGTGGCATGCCAGAAGGTGGGAGGTGAACTTCATCTCCCTTGTAGAAAATCGAGCAGCTGACAGCACTTGGTTGGCTCAGTGCCCATATTTCAGTTTAAGAAGGTGGATGATATTGAAAACAGAAGTGAAGTCAAAGAACAGGACGCATGCTTAGGTGTTTAGTGTCTCCGGGTGATGTAATGTGCAGTGTGTCGAAGATGCCGGGTCAATGGCAACCTCCATCAATATACATGAGTGGGCGGCTGTTTTCAAATGCGGACTCAACTTTGAGATTTCAAAGACGATCCTGAGGGTAAATGTGGTTCTTCTGCCAAGGGTTGTTCAATAGGAGGCGTATATAATAATATAAAATATTAACTTATTAAATAATTCAGATGAGGGTTTTGAATGCCAAATAAATTGGTTTAGTCAATCAGAATTCTCTTGATTCGTTTTCTTGTGTATTGGGATATACTTGTTTTGTATTTTGCCCATAGCGTCTTTATGGTATGATATATTTACTATGGATAATGCTCAGAGACATTACGAATATTCATGTTTTTTGTAGGATTTTCAGCTGTGGAACTTGCTTTAATGTGTGAGATACAACATCTATTCTGTCGATGGTTGCTAAGAAGTTTTCCTCTGCTTTGTTTTTGAAGGTATGGGCTGTTTGAGAAGCAGCTCACACTCCTTGAGGAGGCCGAAGGAGGCTTTGATCAGTTCACACGCAGCTATAAGAGTTACGGAGTGCAGCGGATGCCAGACAACAGCCTCGTCTTTAAGGAGTGGGCCCCGGCCGCCGAGGCTCTGTTCCTCACTGGAGACTTCAGTACGTCTTTTCTCATTCTAAGGCCTTTTCCCTAAAGCCCTAGGCGCTTGCCATCTTCCCGTCGGGTAGTACTGCAGCGATTTCTGTTAGATCTCGAATCCCATTAAAATTAGGCACTAAGCAAAAATACAATATTAAGTTAACTTCAACCAAAGCTGAAGGTAAGAAGCTAAAGTTTAGCTAAATTGCATATTTATTTAAATATATTTAGTAAAAGTAGAATGTAAAATACAAGTATAAGTCTATGTATATTAATAATGATTATTTTAATGTTAAAAAAATTAATATGGTGCTATACGCTTAAAATGCAACACTCAGTTTTATATAATATGTAAATAGTAAGGTGAAAGGATTGATTTAGTAAACATGTAACTTATTACACAAGTAAAAGTCTCTGCACATTAATAATGATTATTATAATGGCTTAAAATAAAGCTTACTTGAAATAAAATATTACTCATAAAATGCAAAAATTTTATTTAGTATATTTAGTAGAAATAAAATGTATTATACAAGACATTAATTTTATTTTAATGGATTAAAATATTAAGCTTTACGGTACTATACTTAAAATGCAGCAGTTTTTTTATGTAAATAATAAAGCGGAATATTTCAGATTTAGTAACATTAAAATGTAATGTATAAGTGTAATAATTTGTATATTAATAATGATGATTTTAATGACTTAAAACATTAAGATGTACTATACTACACTTAAAATGCAACAATTTTATGTAAATACGGTAAAATATTTTACTTATTTTCAGATTTTGTATATTCAGTAAAATTTAAATGTAATCT
Organism: Spinibarbus caldwelli; assembly: GCA_039654775.1. NCBI lineage: Eukaryota > Metazoa > Chordata > Actinopteri > Cypriniformes > Cyprinidae > Spinibarbus > Spinibarbus caldwelli. Next base: position 21,335,714 of record CM077253.1, on the reverse strand, counting down.
GCAAGACACTATACATCAATATTGATTATTTTAATGGATTTAAATATTAAGCTATATGTACTACACTTAAAATGCAACAGTTTTATGTAAACAGTAAGCTAAAATATGATGCTGTATATTAAGTAAAATTAAAATGTATAAGTCTGTACATCAATAACAATTAATATCGTAAAATATTAAGCTATACTGTACCACGATTAAAATGCAAGACAGTTTTATGTAAATAATAAGGTAACACATTTGATTTATTTTCATATTTTGTGTTGTGCAAATAGTGGAACGTTATATAAAAGGTGTTGCCAAAAACTTTCCAGCTTTGTCACAATTCATAATTCAGAAAGTTTTGTTATTGTACTGATATTTTGTTCCTTTGCAGAATTCATAAATCATACAAGAGTTAGTCTGCCTATTCATCTATATCTTATGTCAATTTGTAGTTGACTGTTTGTTCTCTTTGACAGATCATTTTTTTTTTGTTATCTTTAACCAGATGAAAGAACATTGTGTTCAGGTTAAGACAAAAAGAAGAATCCCTTCAAGGTTATCTGAATTGCCTACAAGACCGAATGCAGTCAGTCAGTCAGTCAGTCAGTCAGTCAGTCAGTCACTAAGGGCCTTTCTTTTGAAGTCTTTTGTTTGTCAAAAGTCTGGCATAATGATTTCTCACCAAGAAAGTGCATGAATGCAGGATTTGAAGGCCTTTTCTTGTCTTTTCTAGTCATTAGGAAGTGCAAGTTTTTTTTCTTAAAGAAGTAATGAGCCAGACTTTACAGACTGCAGGCCAAATTCTGTAGTCTTTGATCACATGGCAGAACTTACATTGCTTTTGAATAAACAAATGGTTGTTAGTAATTTTATCAGAGAGAATGCAAATTAGGCAACAAATAGATGAGCATCACTATTACTGTTTCTCAGGATTTGAACAAACTCCTAACACTAATCTAACACTAATTATTAAAATTCGGCGTACAATGTGTGAAAGACATGAATTATAACTCAAATCATGCAGATTGTTGAAGAGTGTAAAATTATCCTGTTGAATTTGCAGTAAAAAACTGGCAACTGTGGTCATAAATTCACATACATACTGTTACCTGTATATTTACAACTTAGAAAATGATATAATGTTAATATATCTAACTTGAATTACCAAATTGGCATGTGATGTGATAACCAGCATAATGATACAGGTTTTAAAATAGAACAAAACACAATCAGGGTAACACATGAAACTATAATAATGCACAAAAAATTTAACAAAACACCCAGTATACATTAGGGATAACAAAATCTTTGTTATGATGTACTTCCTCTGGTGCAGCTTGTGTGGTGGTCAAAAATGAATGTGAATGTACTATATTTTAGTTTCATAATGTTTTTTATTTAATATTTTGTATTTTTTGGGATTTTATGGTGCTACTTTTTAAATTTTTTTATTTTTATTTTTTGCAGTAGTTAACCACTTTTTGAGCATAGACCTGAAAAAAATTCTAACTTTTCACATCAGCAATAATCTGCCAAGTGTCTTTTTTAAAAAGAGACCGAACGTCTGTTTGTTATGAAAAATGCACAAAAAATACTATATTTTTATAATATTTTTATAGTGAAAAATATATTTTATAAAACTAGTTTATTAACAGTTATAGAGTTTTACTCTATAACTGTGAAAAAAATAATAAACCTGAAATGAATCAAATAAATCTAAACAAGTTGTGATATCTCAAGGTTGATATCTCACATTTGGAACAAAACTTGTTTACATTTATGGCTTTGATTCATTTTAGGTTTATTTTTTTCTCCAGTTTTATATATATACTCTGAATTTTCATCAGCGATTAAAGGGATACTCCACCCCAAAATGAAAATTTTGTCATTAATCACTTACCCCCATGTCGTTCCAAACCCGTAAAAGCTTCGTTCGTCTTCAGAACACAATTTAAGATATTTTGGATGAAAACCGGGAGGCTTGTGACTGTCCCATTGACTGCCAAGTAAATTGCACTGTCAAGGCACAGAAAAGTATAAAAAACATTGCCATCAGTGGTTCAATATGAATTTTATGAAGCGACGAGAATACTTTTTGTAAGCAAAGAAAATAAAAATAACGACATTTATTCAACAATTCGTCTCCTCTCTGTCTCTCCACATCACCGTAGTGCCATTTTGGAGAGCATCCGATGGACGCAAAGTGCGTACGCTATTCTCTGTCATCAGTAATGCATGGATACGTGGTTTCCGTTCAAATCAAACCGTAAACAAATGTACAATACGTACTTTTCTGTGCCTTGACAATGTAATTTACCTGGCAGTCAGTGGGACATTCACAAGCCTCCCGGTTTTCATCCAAAATATCTTAAATTGTGTTCCGAAGATGAACGAAGCTTTTACGGGTTTGGAACGACATGGGGGTAAGTGATTAATGACAAAATTTTCATTTTGGGGTGGAGTATCCCTTTAATCCAGTCTTCAGTGTCACATGATCCTTCAGAAATCATTCTAATATGCTGGTTTATTATCAGTGTTGAAACTGTTGTGCTGCATATTATTTTTTTGGAACCTGTGATATTTTTTTCTTTGATGCTTTGATGAATAAAAAGCTAAAAAAAAAAAAAACAGCATTTATTCAAAACAACTGATCAACTAGTCCATTTTGAAAACGTAGTTTTGCTCGTTCCTATTTCCCTTTCCCTAGCAACCACTCAGAATACCCTAGCAACCATGCAATGAACACACTAAAAAAGCACTCATAGCAACTAGGGCTGCACGATATTGGAAAAAACTCACATTGCGATATTTTGTTTTTCTGCGATATATATTGCGATATGGAGAGAGAAAAAAAAAAAAATTCACCAAATGACTTGAATAGCTCTATTTGGAGAGAAAAAAAAAATACTGATTTTGTAGGTGAGTAAATCAGCATAGGAAATAAACAATTTACAAGCATAGATAAATATAATAGAACAAAGATACAAATGAAATAAACAGTGCTTTGTATTTTTAAGGCAAGTCCAACAGTATTCAGGTGCAGAAATTGAATAATAAAATGTAAAATAACACTGCATAACACAGTCTTCATTGTATAAATTAAATCTAATAAATCTGTGTTAAAGCTACAAAAGTGATTTTTCTCTGTTTTGTTGTTTGATTATGACACCGAAAGCAACGGAGACATTAAACTGCTGTTATTGTTATCCTCTTTCTTTCTCAATTGTTTACCTAAGACATAAGCAACTGTTTTTTTTTTTTTACAAGGATACTTGGAGACATGCATTTTGACACGGTTTCGCGCATATGTGTCGTACTACACTGGATGCGGCGCGACACGACGAATCCCCGCCAGTAAACTGATATGCCTCGCTCTATTTATGACGTACTGACACAAAGTTGACACGACTGGCAACGGTCGCTTTGTCGCAACCAGTGTAGAAAGACTTTGGGGCCGTTCACATCTGCAAACCCGTGGAAAACTCCCGCCGCGCCACTTCCTCCTCCTTTCCAAAGCGCTCGGGAGCTTGCGCTTTCCTGGCGCCTGCCGTTGCTAAACATCCGTGATGTGCTCTCCTCGACGACGCGGAAGTTTCAGCAAAGGATAAATGGATTTCCAGCACTGAAAATCGCTTGCAGTAGCTCTGCTACTAAATTTATTTAAAAATGGGTATCTCTGTGCAGCTGTCGCGTCCGGAGTAGACACGGTGTCTGTGAGCAAAGAAAACGATCAGTATAAATATAACGATCAGGCCTGCTAAACATCGCACATCCTGCGATGTGACTATCGCGGATGCGCACATCGCGATATCGATGCTGAAACGATATATCGTGCAGCCCTAATAGCAACTTACCAAACAATCTGCAACGTCCTTGCAAGTTTTACGCAGACAAAACCACTCACTTTTTCTTCAGAAAATGTTTAGATAATATTATGTATCAGACGGAAAGTTTTTAACTGCAATTCCTTTCTTTTAATAGATGGCTGGGATAATTTTTCACATCCCTACACTAAAAAGGACTTTGGGAAATGGGAGCTGCACATACCCCGAAAAGAGGACAAGACACCTGCTGTCACTCATAACTCCAAGCTGAAGGTGAGCAGACGCATTACCTGGTCTGTTTACTTCATTAGCCTGAATGAGGCGCTGAGGTATTATGAAGCCTTTATGCGCCGTCGAGATGGCTTTAATTTTCAGCCGTTTTATGGATGGCGTGTCAATGTTAAAGATACAGCAACAGCTGTGACTTTCAAGCCATTTGATGCTCTTCAACCGCATATGTTTTTAATAACGCCACTCCAATTTGGAGCTTCACACCCATGAGGTTTAAAACACAGAGTTTTAATTTTAAACAAATTGAAGCACGGTCCTGCGGGATCATTTGGACTTCTCACTCAGTTCGAGATTGTACATTCAATTAAAGTCAACAAGCTGAATGGACTTTATTCACTTTAACACACATTCTTGATATTATTGTGAACGATTCATCCGTGCATGTTATTCTTGCATCAAAATCTAACAACTTGCTTTGCTGCTTTCCATCTTCTACAGGCCACACTGCCACCTTAATTGGTCATTTTGGGTCTTTTGATTGTAATAATGTATTGAAATACTGTAACATTACCTCACATTAATAAATGCTTTAGGTACATTTGTCATTGGTAGTTCATGTTAAAGGGATAATTCACCCAAGAATGAAAATTGTCTTCATTTTTTTCACCTTCATGCCATTCTAAATCATGAGACTTTGGTTAAACTTCAAAGCACAAATAAAGTTACGTGTAATACAACCTGAGTTTCTTTCCCTCTATTGAAAGTGTAGGTAACCAAATTAAATGTGTTCCTCATAATAAGCAAGATTTGGATTAAACCATTTGATTCATATAGATTCGATTTGCAATGCCTTTATAACCTTTCTGGATCTTATAAATTTTGGTTATCTGGACTTTCAATAGAGGGACAGAAACATCTCAGGTTTCAATAAAAATCTTCATTTGTGTTTTGAAGGTTAAGTCTCATGAAGGTGAGTAAATTACGTCAGAATTTTCATTTTTGGGTGAACTATCTCTTTAACTAATGTAATTAATTCTACCAAATGAAACCTTAACCTTAAAGGGATAGTTCACCAAAAACGAAAATTGTCATCATTATACTCAACCTAAACTTGTTACAAACCTGTATGATTTTTTTCTTCTTTTGAGCACCAGTTGACGGTAGCCATTGACTTCCAATATTATGGAAGGCAATGGCTACCGTCAACTGTTTGGTTATCAAAAAGTCTTTAATAATCTGATTTAAAACACGTGTGCTAACTTCTTAGGAATGTACTCTTTATGTTGGTCTCATATGATTTTGAAAAACTTTTATACCATTTTCAAGAATTGTTTACATTTATTGACTCTAGAAATGTCATATGGCGCAACCATCAAGTAAATTTGAAATGTTGTCCTTACAAGTCTTATTTATTTATGTAGCTAATTATTCTTTTTTTGGAAATGTCATGACTTATTAATGCAAAAATATCATTTGGTTGCACCACATGACATTTTACAGCCTAAAGTAATCTTTCCTTATAAAATTGTCAAGTTATCTGATATTTTAAGATTAACTTCTTAATCACATATTTTTTTCTGAAATTAATCGAAATTAATCACGATTAATCCCACCTAACATTAAAGTTTTTAAATATACTTTTATATTACAATAATTTCACATGCAATCTTCAAATTAATTAGCAACACAAATACAGTATATTTTTTTAAAATATTTTTTTAGTGACATCTTTTTTTTTTATGACTGAATCCAATTTTTTTTATCACTGATACCAATACTGATGTCTCTATGAAAAAGATTTTTTCCCCCATTGATTATAACCATTCAACATTACAGTATAAGTGAGATCTATCAATTTTAACATTTATTAGACTTTAAAAAAGAACTTATAATTTATCTTAAAACAATATTCACATAAACCAATTATAATAAATGTCATATTTACTTACCTGTGCCCTTCAGCAAGTAGGAAATATACAGAAATTGAATAAAGTTATCAGACACTAAATTCTAAATTAAATATAGATGAATCCTTAAAGCTACAAAAGTTATTGATTTCCTCTTTTTTTTTTTTTTTTTGTTCTTTGATTAACAGATATCACAGCAGCTGGGTTATTAGGTTATGTGGCTGCTATTACTTTAAGAGCTGCCGCTGCTGAAAGTGACGTAGTTCTGACACGCATGCTCGTAGTTTCATTCACACTTTAATATGAAATAATACAGGCTACAGCATGCGCCGCCGTATTTGTGCATGCAATTGAAGAGCAGTATAACAGCTGACAGAACGGGAAAATTAGTTTTTACTGACATATGGCCTGACAGCATCTCATCTGACTGCAGTTCACTGATGTTCTACTGAAGCACCTTGTCAGCTGTACCGTTTCCGTGCTCTTTTGACTCGCGCCTGTCGCTGAAGTGGAGTGCGTGTCTGAAAAGTCTTCTGTTTGATGTAGTTGTAAAGACGTTCTGCGTCTAAAAAAATGCAATTCTTGTCAAGAAAAAAGAAACAGATGCTGCAGCTTGGGGTGGCCAACCCTAGCTCTGCCTCTGCGTTAACTCTGTTAAATATTTTTAACGCTGTTAAACTAGAAAAAATAATCTAATTATTTATTTATTTATTTATTTTTAATTAATTGATAATTAACACGCTAATTTTGACAGCACTATTTAAGTCTCCTTTTCAAGAATTTCATTTATTTAATTAGGATTTTTCTTATGATATAAGAGCAGTTATTTCACCTTGACATTTTTTACTTTATCTCTGCAAATTAATTTTAAATTGAAATTTAAAAATATGCTCATCATAGAAAATGTGTATAAAAGTCATTGTATGTATGATTTTTTAAAATGTATTTTTAAATAAATTAATTGACCAAAAAAATAGCATCATGTCAATGACCCAGCGTTGAAGCTGAGGTTAATTTCTAATCTATCTGCTTACAAAGCCAGTAATGTATCTCTGTGTTTAGTCCAGCCTCTTTCGCTCATGCTGTCCATTATATTGTGTGACACGCTGGCAGAGGCTTGATTGATGGCAGGTGGATGCCACTCACTGGGCACAGGCTGCTTTTATGGTTGCTTTGTTCCTGTTGTCTTCTTGGGTCAGGCTCTGGACGATAAGAACCAGATGCAGACCCTGGCCTTGTCCCAGTTCAGGCCCTCAGACTGGACTCAGATGAGTTGAGTGTCAACTGCATTATGCTCCCGCTGAAAAGTGGTCCGGCCAGACTTTAATTATGCAGGAAGTGGACTGTCCTGTTCTTTCTGCTTCACGCCACAGGCTCATATCATGATGGAGAGACCTTGTGTTGTTACATAAGGTGTTTTATGCACCTGTTGACTAAATTAAACTAAAACTAAGGCATTTGTGGTAATGTAAGACAGAGAGAATACCCGTAATATATCATTTGATGAACTAACATTAGCCAGTCATTAAATGTGGGAATAAAATAAAATAATAAAATAAAATAAAACAGACTTTTGCAGGTGGCTGGTAGGAAATGCAACATAATACACAAATTATGTTGAATTGTAAGAATGTTAAGATCTGAAAGAGAGCTTTCCTGTAGCTCAAATAGTAGAGCATGGCGCTAGCAACGCCAAGATCATGGGTTCGATTCCCAGGGAAAGCAAGAGCTAATAAAATGTAAAAACTGTAACTTGAATGCAATGTAAGTTGCTTTGGATAAAAGCGTCTGCTAAATGCATAAATGTAAATGTAGATGTTCTGGAAATTAAGAAATGTAAACTCTCCACAAAATAAAAAAAAATAAAAAATAAAAAAAAACTTTTACAGCATAGACAAAATATCATCAGAAGTTTATTTAAAACTCAATGTAGTGATACAGATATGGAGTATTTCTTGCATTAAGCAAGAAATATGACAATATTATTACAAAAATCTTTATGTTTGTTCATGCTGATGATTCTGTTCTATCACTGTTCTATCTGTTCTATCACCCTATTTTATTTTTTATTTTTTTGTGGGAAAATTAAAGAAGCAGGAAACCAATGTAAAGTGTTCAAGGCTGCATTTATTCGATCAAAATTATTTAAAAAAATATTAATTAGTTAAATTATTCAATGTTAAAATAACTGTTTATTTTATTTTATTTTGTTTTTTGCAGAAAATTAAAGAAACAGGCAGTGGCACCCAATTTAAAGGGTTGCAAGGCTGCATTTATTCAATCAAAAAAAAAAATAGTTGAATTATTACATTTTAAAATAACTAAATGTATTTTATTTTAATTAATTAATTAATTAATTAATTAATTTGCTTGTGGGAAAATTAAAGAAGCAGGAAGTGGCACCCAATTTAAAGGATTTACAAGGCTGCATTTATTTGATCAAAATTATTTAAAATAAAAATATTAATTAGTAAAATTTTTACATTTTAAATTACATGTTAACTACAGTTGTGCTGCTTAATATTTTTGTACAAATATTTTTTTCCCAGAGGATTATTTAATGAAAATAAATCTTTTGTAATGATATAAATGTCTTTAATGTCACTTTTGATCAACTAGGTGCATCCTTGCTCAATAAAAGAATTAATTTCTTACAAAAAAAAAAAAAAAATACATCTTACTGACACCAAACTTTTGAATAGTAGTAAGAATAAAACAGTTACAAAATGTCTTTATGATAGGAACAGAAATATATACTTTAATCAAAATAATGCAAAACAGTTTGATGGTGATGTCAGAAATATTCATCGCCAGTAAATGTTCTCAGTAAACCTGCGACTGGACTCTAATATGACAGTACAGGAAAGTGACAAGACATTAAATGAAGTCAGTAAGAGTTTTGTCATCATCCATTTATCCTCCACCTCACCCTGCTTTCATTGACACCGTGTGTCTGCTATTTTCTGCTATTTTCTCTCCATCAGTCGGTCTGGCTCAGCATCTGTCCATTCTCGCACTCTTTTCTGGGTAATTATATAAACTGGCAAACCCGTGGTGTGGCAGTTTGGCGCTCCGCATGTCCTCGGGTGAGAAGCCGCTAATGATTGAGCCCCACTGGGACACTGCTCTGTAGGTCACCGGCAGGTGCCAATGGCTCTGTCATTACCTCTCGCTGGCAGCTTATGGAGGGGCCCATCAAATGATCCATTTGCTTTTTGGCCCGGGAAAGAGAGATAGGGAGACTCAGGATGGAGAGCTCCCGCGGGTGCATTCACACGCTGAGAGACGCTCCGTTATCGATCTGCTCCCCTGTACTGACAGTCGTGTGAGGAAGAGAGGAGCGACTCTGAGTGAGTTAGACTGTAGTCGAGCACACCGCTCTTTACACACTCTTGTTTGGAAAGCAGGCTGGAAACCAAGTGCCTTAAGCTAGTTTACTTCGAGTGTGGTTGTCAGGTTAGAGGAAAATCATCAAAATCATACCATTTAGTGTGTTTTTTAAGTCATTTGGTTTACGAGGACACAGGAAGTGCCCTCATAAACCATGTTCACATTGTAATGCCTACACTCTCGGAAAAAAGGGACAAAAGCTGTCACTGGGGAAGTACCTACTCTAAAAGTACATGTTTGTGCATTTTAGGTATTAATATGTACACTTTTGTTGCATACCCTTTAAGGTACCAATATGGACCCTTTAGGTACAAAGATGTACCTTTTGAATAGGTACCATACTAGTGACAGCTTTTGTACCTTTTTTTTCTATACACATATATTTTAATGTTTTTGTATATAATGTATAATGTTAATGCATGATGTTTTTTAAAAGAAGACTCTTATGCCCATCAAAGCTGCATTTATTTGATCTAAAATACAATAAAAATAATAGGACTGTGAAATATTGTTACAATTTTAACTAACTGTTTTCTGTTGTAATATATTGTAATATATATTTATACATAATATTAAATGTTATTTATTCCTGTGATGGCAAAGCTGAATTATCAGCAGCCATTACTCCAGTCTTCAGTATCGCATGATCCTTTAGAAGTATTTCTAATAAACCATTTAGTATAATATAATATAATATAATATAATATAATATAATATAATATAATATAATATAATATAATATAATATAAGAGTATAAGAATATAATCATAGCTTCAAAGAAAACTAAATGTTTTTTTAATAACCAAAACTATATTATTTTTTTGTGTGTAATTTTATTTTATTTTTGAACACAATATATTTGGTTTCAGATTTCATAATATAGAATAATAGAATTTAAATTTCTCAGGGCCATCTAGTATTGTCACAGTTTTTAGAGTTATGAAATTGTATGTTGTATTATATTAAAATGTATATTTAATAACTCTAAAAGTTGTGGCAATATTATATGTGTGTGTGTGTGTGTGTGTGTGTATATATATATATATATATATATATATATATATATATATATTATAGTATCAGGGCCGTGTAGTATTACAAAATTTGATATATTATTATATTATATTATATTATATTATATTATATTATATTATATTATATTATATTATATTATATACATTTTAGTATAATACAATGTCAAATTTGATAACTCTTAAAATTGTGGTAATACTAAATTTTATTCTCTACAGGGTATGTATAGCATGTAGAATAATGGCATTAAAATTTCTCAGGGCTGTCTAGTGAAATAGTTGTATGTTATGTTATGTTATGTTATGTTATGTTATGTTATATTTGAATTTACAAACCCTTCTGAGTTCTGGCGTCTGTAGATCCTGTGCCCCCCCCAGAGTTACATTCACACTCTGCCTTCGAATGCCCTTTAGAAAGGAGTGCTTCTGTAGTCTAATCTGAGACACATGATGAGTTTTTAATATCTACGACACATGATGAGTTTTTAATATCTACGACTGAATAGTTTTGCTCCAGCTATAAATAACAATGCCGATAGTACACAAAGGATTAAATGACCCTTTCCATTTCCGATCAATGCTTTTGTGCTGGCTAATAGCTTTATTTTAGACAGCTCTAGAAATCTTCTTCTCCATGAGGAAAACACAGTGTGGCGTCATAAACTTTTCCTGACATGGTTACAAATCACTTTAGTTTCAAATGATGAATGTCCAAAATGTCCAGGCTTCTTATTTCCATACATTAAAACATACATTGACCACAGCTCCAAAAAGCATCGTAAAAGAATATTATGATATTTTGATGCTTTTTGTCATTTTGGGAGCTTGACAGCCGTTGTCCACTTTCATTATATGGAAAATAGCAGCCTGGACATTCTGCTAAACGTCACATTTTGTGTTCTCTGGAAAGTCATAGAGGTTGGGGGAGGTTGGGGGAGGTTGGGGGGGGGGGGGGGGGACTTGAGAGTGAGAAAATGGTGACATAATTTCCATTTTTGAGTGAGTTGTTGCTTTAAACGCTGGCACAAACACAAGTTCCCACATAATCTTTCCTGGCCTCTGTGTCTATAGTTGTAATCTAGGGCATATTGGTAAAAACAGAAAGCGTTTGATCTATTATTCATTTTACTCTTTCAAGTTTGTATGTATATGCCTGTAAAGCAAGTACCAAGCTAAAAATATAATTAAACACAAATGTTTCCCAGAATCACTGCATGTTTATTGCCACACTTGGTGATTGTAAATTGGTTATAAAATTGATAACCATGCAGTTTTCTCTTTAAAAATACTCATAAACCATTCAGGAGCTGCTTGTTGCCACAAATAGTTTTTCTAGAAACCCAATGTAATAAATTCAAAAATCATATATATATATATTTTTTTTTCAGTATAAAAGCTTTTTCACCTCCAGCAGTCAGACTGAACTCAAACGTCCTCTTTGCTTGTACCGTGTGACCTTTCTGCATGAGATTGGCCCTTTATCCCTGCTCTCTGGCAGCTGTAAACACATTTTCTCTTACCTGCATTACCCAGCGCCCTTTGCTTGTGCCCACGTCCCGACCCTCTCTCTGTGCCCTTGCCGTTACATCCCTCATTTGTCTCTCTTCCCAGGTGGTTGTTCACACCAGAGCAGGTGAGCGGCTGTACCGAATCTCACCTTGGGCAAAGTATGTGACCAAGCATGAGAAGTCCGTCATCTATGATTGGGTACATTGGGACCCTCCTCAACCTTACATTGTAAGTGATTATTTCCCCCCAGCACCAGTGTGCCACAACCTTTTATTTTGTAGTGAACTATAATGGGTCCTCAACTTTCAACCCTTCTATTTAAGTATAACTATGTACATGCAATGCATTCTTAATTTGGATGACCATGAAAGTGAAAATAGTATGGAAGTTTATTTCTGCCACATAATAAAAATATATATAAAAAAGGTAATTGTGACATTTTATATCACAGTTCTGACTTTTTTTTTTTAAAGAATTGCAAGTTTACATCCATTTTTAGCAGAATTCTAAGTTTACATCTCACAATTCAGATTTTACATATCTCAATTCTGATCTTTTATTTATTAATTTTTTTTTGGAGTTCTGAGTTTCTGGCATTTTTCTCTGAATTTTGATTTTACATTTTGCAGTTCTGATTTTTTTCTTGTAATTCTGAGTTTATATTTCACAATTTTTTCTTGTAATTCTGAGTTTACATCTCATATACAGTATAATCAATAATAATAATAAAATTTTAATTAAAACAATAATAATTTTAATTAAAACAATAATATACTAATATGAAAAATGAATAAATTCATTTTAAAATAATAAATAGTGTATATATATATATATATATATATATATATATATATATATATATATATATATATATATATACTTGTGTATATATACCTGTATGTGTGTATATATATATATATATATATATATATATATATATATATATATATACAACAGAAATATATTAAATGAACTAAATTATAAATTTAAATGATAATAAATAAACAAACAAATATATATTATAAAAAAAGACAGAGAAACAGTAAATTGCATTAAACTAAACATTATAATTATAGCAAATGAATAAATCATATAAATGAAAAACTTCAAATAATGAATAAAACACAAACATAAAAAATACATTAAATTACAAATTAAAATGCAAAATCCATCAGGACAAGACCACGGGAATCAGATAAGCCCTTTACACAATCTGACATGGCTGCGGTTGGAATTAAACTGCGGGTTTCGTCTGGCCAGAGGAGAACTGGCCCCCCGACTGAGCCTGGTTTCTCCCAAGGTTTTTTTTTTTTTTTTTCTCCATTCTGTCACAGAGGGAGTTTTGGTTCCTTGCCGCTGTCGCCTCTGGCTTGCTCAGTTGGGGACACTTAATTTCTAGCGATTATTGTCAGTTTGATTTCACAGATACTATTTAAACTAAACTGAGCTAAAAAATGGCATCTCTGAATTCAATAATGAAATGCCATTAACTGAAAATTGAGTGTTTAATCTTATCATTATACATTACTGGCACTCTGTCCTCCAATTTGATACTGTTAAGTGCTTTGACACAATCTGCATTGTTAAAAGCGCTATATAAATAAAGGTGACTTGACTTGACATCTCACAATTATGACTTTTTTCTTGTAATTCAGAGTTTACATTTTGCAATTCTGAGTTTTTGTCTTGGTATTCGGAGTTTACATTTTGCAATTCTGATATTTTTCTACCCCAAAGTTGTAACTTTTTATTTAATCAGAATTCTGAGTTTGTCTCGCAGTTCTAAATTTTATTTAATCAGAATTCTGAGTTTCCATCCCATATTTCAAATTTTTAGCAAAATTCTAAGTTTACATCTCACAATTCAGATTTTTTTTTCTTGTAATTGTGTGTTTAAATCTCACAATTCTGACCTTTTTTTTTTTTTTTTTTTGAATTCTGAGTTAAATCCTGTAATTCTGACTTTTTTAGCAGAATTCTAAGTTTACATCTAGTAGTTCAGGCATTTTTTCTCTGAATTTTGAGTTTACATTTTGCAATTCTGACTTTGATGTCTCACAATTCTGACTTTTTTTTTTATTTTCTGAGTTAAATCTCACAATTCTGACTTTTTTTATCTTGTAATTCTGAGTTTACATCTCACAATTCTGGCTTTTTTCTTGTAATTGTGAGTTTAAATCTCTCAATTCTAAGTTTCTTGGTATTCTGAGTTTACATCGTAATTCTTTTTTTTTTTTCTTGTGATTCTGAGTTTACGTCTCGCAATTCTGATTTTTCCCTTGGTATTCTGAGTTTACGTCTCACAATTCTGAGTTTATTTCTCAATTCTAACTTTTTTAAGCAGAATTCTAAGTTTACATCTCGCAATTCTGGCATTTTTCTCTGAATTTTAAGTTTACATCTCACAATTCTGACTTTTTCTTGTAATTCTGAGTTTATGTCTCACAATTATGATTTTTTTCTTGTAATTCTGAGTTTACGTCTCACAAGTCTGACTTTTTTCCTCGTAATTCTGAGTTTACATTTCACAATTCTGATTCCCACAATTGTTAACTCACAATCTCACACCCCAAAAAGTGAGATAATTGTGAGATAAGAAGACGCAATATTTTTTTTTTTTTTTTTTTAACATTTTTATTCCATGGCAGAAATACCTTTTCATAAAACAGTACTCTAGTTAGGGCAGTTGTGTGCACTGTATATTCCCTATTAATTAAAGTCCCTAAGAAAAGCAAACTGTTTCTGAAAACAAGAGGATGAAGAAAATGTCTTTATGAATACAACATGAGCCATTTCATTGCTTTCTACTTAGAGTAATTTTGCTTTAATGTCAAGTCAAGCCTGTGAACATCATCTCCTCAGACTATGAATTATATATGCCCATTAACGTCCTCCAGTCATGAGTCATGATTTGGTGAGATTCCCCAAATTAGCTACTGTCAGCTCTGTTCAGCGGCTCCATCTTATCTTTAGTTGTATTGGCATGCACTGTGATGTTAAATTTGGATGAAGAATTATTCCAGAGATATTTCCCTGCTGTTTCTATGCCAGCATAAGCACCCTCGTCCACAGAAGCCCAGGAGCTTACGGATATACGAGTCCCACATTGGCATTGCTTCTCCGGAGGGCAAAGTGGCATCCTACAGCAACTTTACACACAACGTGCTGCCTAGGATCAAAGATCTTGGTAAGAGACTGCGTCGTTAACACAAAATGTTGGTATAATGAGAATTTATGCTTAATAGACTTTGGTTTAAAGTGACTTTATCATGAGTAGTTGTTTTCAAACAGCCTTATTTTTTTTTTGTGTTTTGTGATTTTGTTTTGTGTTGTGATGTTTTGTTTTTTGTTTTGTTTGATTTGATTTGGTTTTTAATTTTTGTTTTGTTTTGATTTGTTTTCCTTAGATTAGCTAGTGTAGCAGTTCAGTTTCTTTGAAACAAATTACTTTATCTCCACATGGATGTGGATTTTATTAAACAGCCTTTGTTTTGTTTATAACTTTGTGTTGTGATGTTTGTTTTTGTTTTGTTTGCATTGTTTTTTATTTATTTATTTATTTATTTATTTTTTTGCTTTGCCTTACAGTAATTATTGTCTTTGTCAGCCACCTTTTATTCAAAGTAATTACTTTATACGTACATGGATTTTTATTTTTTTTTTTCGTTTAAACACTGCCTTTATTTTATTGCTTTATTTAGTTTGAGGGTTTGTTTCAGTTTTGTTTGCCTTGGTTTTATGTTAGTTCTATTTTCTTTTTTTTTTTTTTCTTTGTCTCTGATAGTTTTACAAATGCTTTAAACATTTCTTAAAACAAATTACTTTAACCACACGTGAGTGTGTCGCTTGACCGATTCAACATTGATATTTTTCTCTGTGGCCTTTTGAAACAAAATGTCTAAACAATTGTCTCTTTTTTTTTTTTTTTTTTTGCTTTCAGTTTAGAATTTGGCACAAGTTTTAATACTCTTTCTTTCTTCAAATCATTGTTTTAGCTAAACTTTTCAAATGAAAAGACATTTCAGACGGGGAAGATAATTACTTCAAAATGTTATGCTCTTAGAGAGATACTTTCATTTTTCTCTGCTAACAAAAACACAATGGGCTTCATCAGTAGCAGGTCTGTAAAACACTTTATTCTTTTTGATGCATTACAGAGAACTACTGAAGTACTATGAAAGAATATTACATTGTTTTTTTGAAGATATACCATAAAAATACAATGATATACCTTGCAGTACTATTAAGGTATCATGCTAAATGAATATTTTGATCATTTTGTACAATAGTATATATCAAAGTACCATGATATTACCATCCAGTACTTGGTACCATCACAGTGCAGTTTTGTAAGGATACAAGCATTATTTTTAGCCTGGAGAGAGGTTATGTTCTACCTGCCAACATTCCTCCTTCATCACAAAGTATCTGAGCTGCAGTGGTGCTTAACCTGACAGACCTGCTGCATTGACGATGAGCCACTGGCCTTGGTGCCAATGTTCTGGGGAGGCTGTTCTCTCAACCAAGCCCCTTTCTGCAGGTCAACACCCTGTTTACAGGCTTTAGCCGTCATGTGGAGTGTTCATTAGTGCTGTCATGAATGAGGGCTGGAGAGAGGTTTGTTTGAGTGCGCCGATGTGTTTTGGAGATGCAGGGGGTATTTTCAAGTATTTACCAGGCACAGAAGATGGGGTTTAGAAGCCTGTGGATTAGAGATTGGGGTGATGTGACAGTTACAGAGATAGTTTGTCCAAATTTGAAAATTGAAAGGTGATTTTTTTTTTTTTTTTTTTTTTTTACATTTGTACGAATTTTTGAAAAATGTCCTGGTCACTCTTTTCTGTTTAAGGAAAGTGAATAGGGACAAAATGACCAAAAAAAAAAAAAACCCAATAAAAGCATCATAATGTGACTATATTCGGTAGCTTTATGTGATAAATGAAAGGAAAGTCCTGAGAATCTTCTGGAAAGCTCTCCTCAGATATTTCATAACCAAATCTATTGGTCTATTTGTGAGTGAGTTGGATAGGTTGAATTCAGTTCACAAAACCACTCTAAACCGGACAGTTCTTGAGTTCTTGAGTCACAGCATTTAACAGCTCACTGAACAGGACAAACATCAGTAAATAATGACTTCATTTCAGGATGTTCTTCTGTTATATGACTGCTAATTGCATGGAAAAGAGAGACCAGCACATTATTTAAGATTTCGCTTTTAGTGTTCCACTCAAAAAGAAAGATGAGAGTAATTGATAACATAATTTTTGGGTGAATGATCCCTTTAATAACAACCATTATCTTTTGCTTCCTGGATCCTGGACTCTGTTTTGAAATATTTATTGTTGACAAGACTATTTGTCAAGAGATGCCTGCAGTGTAGGCATAGGGCTGATATATTTTTTACAGCAGAAGTTCCAAACATTTATCTCAGTCAGAGAGTCTGAATCCGTTGAAGTGCTTATAAAACGAGTGAGCTTTTTGGTGTTAAATGGTAATTTTCTTCATTTCAGTATGAGTAGGTGGGGGCGTTATTAAATATTGAATCAAAATTTCACTCTAACTAGAATATCACTGTTAGAACTGGAAAAGATCTTGCAAAGAATCTGCTTCATTGACAGAATTTTTTGTTTGTTTGTTTTTGTTTGTTTTTTTATTGTATGCATTGGTCTTTCGTGTTTGTTTTTTTTTTTTCTATTTGTAATGTGTATTTTTGGTTGGTTTGGTTTTTCGTTTGTTGTATGTATGTATTTATTTTTCTTTATTTTGTCATTTTATATGCATGTTTCCGACATTTATTTATTTATTTGTTTATGGGTCAAATACATTTAAATGTCTGCATCAAAATAAATTTTACAAAAGTGATTTTATATACATAGAAAGCACATTGAATGCAAGTAAAGTGTCTACTTTTAAGGTTTCAAGTAAGTTTTGGGAGAATAAAATGTCAATGTGGGTGAAATAATGTCCCATTGTCATTCATTGTAACACTTATATTTATGTAAAAATTGAAATAAATAACATATTTTGACCTGTATGTATTAAAATATGTAAAAGAATAAGTGAGCATACTAAATTTTATTGCATTTTAAATGAGTAAAGAATTCTTACTGAAAAATGGCCAAAATGAGATAGTGGCAAAGTTTAAAAATGTAAAATTACAAGTAAGTAGTATTTGGGTAAAAATAATTAGTCTTTTAATATGTCATAAACTGATTCTTGTGGTAAATATGCCTGACAGGATTGTTACACTGACATTTTAGTTGCTGTTTTCTGTAAATTATAGTAAAAATGCATGATATTGATTGATTGATTGATTGATTGATTGATTGATTGATTGATTGATTGCACAGAAAAAAAAAACTAGGCTATTTAATTAAACAGGACACTTTCTAATATTTTGAAAAACAACAACAACAAATCAAAGCTGTATCACACTTATTGTTTTGATGCTTGAAAACCCTTTTTTGTCTTTGACCCTTATATATTTTTTATTCATTTATTTATTTATTTTGTTAAGGTCGTTGACTAACATTTCTTTATTTTCTAATTTTATACTCATGTTTTAAACATTTATGTATGTATGTATAGTAGGGCTGTCAAAATGACTGAAAAACTAAATTCGAATTTTCTACTTAAATATTATCAAAATTTGAATTATATTCAAATTTAAAAGGCATAATTTCAGTTAGGGGGAAAAAAGCTTTTGGCTTCTCTCCTGAGGCCACAAGAGGGCGCATCGAGCAAAATATCATGCACATTTCTTCAAAGCGTAATAAAATAACATGACTATCTTTGAAAAAAGTGCATAATGTTTAAAATAATGTTTATGAACCATATATAATTAATAAAGTTGCTTAAACAATTAGAAGAAAAAAGAAAACAGCACCATGCATGTATGTATAGTTTTATACAAAGGACCGAAAACCAATTACAAAGAGTAGGCTACTTTCTTCATTTAAAAGCTTGACATGCAGTGGGATGGGGAAAACCCGCCATAAAGTCTTGAGACATGTTTTTTAAAAGTTGAATTTACATTAATTTTACATGGCTTTCTAAACATGCATCTCTCTTGTGCGAGATGCAAGTGCAACGGTGATAGATGTCCCTATAGAAAATGCGATAAATATACGGGACACCCCCGCAGCCCCTGCGGTGCATGGGGGCCCCGGCCTTTTGGGGGGCCCCGTCGCAGGACATTCTAAAAGGAAGTGCTTCGAGACACTGCAAAAGACGCGAGACGTGAGCGCAAAGGTAGTGCAGTGGAGCGGGCTTAATGTTCTAAAACAACAACCAGGGAAAATCTTTTTTTTCTAACATTTCACTTATTGTTTATGTCATAAACAATATAGCCTACTTCTAAGACAACCGCACCGTAATTGAAGTGGATATTTTTACGCTTAAAGTGACATGTATGAGCCCCACACATGATATGCAGGAAAAAAAAAAAAATAGTAAAACGTGCCCACAATAGAATTCTTTCCCTACTAAATCGTGTGCACAACTTACTAACTGGTTCCCTCCTTAAAAATAAATTGCGTGCACGATAATAATATCGTACGCACAATTTAGTAAAATGAGAAAACGAATTCATGCTCACGATTTAAATGTTTTCCCTGCATGTCACGTGCAGGGCTCCCTGTGCTTTAAGCAGGGCTTAAAAGGAAAAAAATGAATAAATAAAAATAAAAAATCCGGTTCACTCCTATAATCGGTATTTTACCGGTTTCTGTTCATGCGTTTCTCTGTATTATTACCGTTCTGAAACAGGTTTGTGTAGAAAAAAATGGTTAGCGTTATTTTTTAAACTTTGTCTTTGCCAGTATTAATAGGGTAATGATAATAATAGTAAAGTACAGCGTTTTCTTTCGGCTACTCAAAAAGAAAAAGAAAAAAGAAAAAAAATGAAGAAGAGAGTCTTGATCCTCGTAGCCTAATTGCGCTTAGTCATATCCAGCATCATCTTTTCTAGATTTTGGCCAAATGTTTTAAACGAAAAAAAAACTGTCAACGCTTTAAAGACATTAAAGTATTTTTTCAAGATATTTAAATTGTTTGCTGCATGGTTAAAAAAAAAAAAAAAAAAAAACGCTACTTGTATAGGATAAAATTGCATTTTGAGAGGAAAAACATACGTCACATTTTATTATTACATTAAGAAATAATATAGGCTAAAATACCGGTAAATCAAAATATTTACAAACATTATAGCCTAAACACAGGCTATTTTATTCACTTCCCTCCACAACAAATCCTAAAGTTAACAGTAGCCTATTTAGGCGATATAAACATCATGCCAAAAACAAATTAATTTAAAGGGAAACATACCTCTCTGGTTCGGTACAAATCCAAATGTTTCCATATTCGTGACATATTTGGATGCTAAAATAATATTTACTACGTATAGGTTTTACACTTAACTCACATTATCGACGTAAATAAATCATCATCCTTCACAAAGGATAACAGCACAGTGAGGCGCTGGTCACGCTGAACGCAGCAACGGAATATTTCAATTTAGCATTGTAACTTTTATATGTTTGTATATATGTATTTTATTTTTATAATGAACAGGCTGCGATAATGTAGCAAAAAAAGTTTGTGTGCGCGTGAAGCGCCTGCGCGATCACTGCATTACTTGTTTTCCCAACTGTTAATCGTCATACCAACGCTGGTTGGTCATACAAGCAAGACATCGTTCATCACTGTAAAGCCTTGGCAAAATAATAATAATAATAATAATAATAAAAAGAAAGAAAGAATGAAAAGAAAAGAAAAGGAAAGAAAAGAAAAGAAAAGAAAAGAAAAGAAAAGAAAAGAAAAGAAAAGAAAACTGTAGGCTAAAGCTTTTGCAAAATAGAGAAAACGGCTTTCCGACTCATTTTCCTTTATGAACTTTGGATCACGTCACAATGAATAGAAATTTAGCACATTTTTTCTTTTCGTTTTGTTAATCCGTTAATGATTTAAGTGAAATATATTTATATGTTTTTTGTGCCCTGGTCCGCTGCTGCACTTCTCTGACATTGACCTGTTTCAATTGGAAACGCTGTAGCGGTTCACTGATGACTTGTCACCAGATTTTGTCATGCAGTTAATAGTTCATTCTCGAAATTGAAAGTGATCAAGACATTTCTCCAGAGAACAGTGTTACAAGAAAGTAGACTGCCCAGTTTAGCTCTTCTAAGAATGCCCGCGATTGCAACACCGACATTAAAGCTGCAGTCACCAAAACGCTCGGAGAGCGCAAAGGATTCGGTAGAGTTTTTGCTTGTTTGTTGTCAGTTAATAAAAAGAATAAATAAGTTAATTGCAAAAATTGGTATATGTATAGAAAGTTATTTTTTCTCAATATGTAGCATATATAGTTATTCCTTTAATTTGTTTTTCTCATAGTTTTTTATTTATTTATTTTTTATTTATGCTTGTATAATTTGTTTTTAAACAGTTAGAGAGTCTTATGTAGGGCAGTGTTTGAATTGAAACGTGCTGGCCATTAGCCTACATGAAATGCATCAATGCAATGATAATTCTCCACATTCATTACTAATAAATTAATTATAAAGTTATGTAAGTGGGAGAGACGGACATCATAAACAATCAAACTTGACGAGGACAGGAACAGGAAGGACCAAATAAGGGCATGGAGGGGGAAACACACAAGGCAAGATGGACAGGACTGTGACATTACTCCCCTGTGACATGTACCACCGGGGAGGGGGGGCGGGCGCTTTGGATGGAACAGGAACGGCATGGCACCTTATACATGGTGGATCAGGGATCTCAGGAGGCCATGGCGGTGCAGGGAGCACAGGGGGTCATGGTGGTGCAGGGATCTCTGGAGACCATGGCGGAGCTGGGAGCTCTGGAGGCCATGGCAGAGCTGGGAGCTCTGGAGGCCATGGCAGGTGGTCTTAATGGCCGTGGCCTCTGTCCCCTCAGCCTGGCCACTACAGCCGGAACCCCTTTGTACCCCTCCGAAAATAAATTCCTTGGGGGAACATACAGGCTTAACTCAGGAACTGGAGCCCCCATGGGGCTGAACACGGGAACAGGAGCCCTCCGTGGGCGACACTCGGGAACAGGTACCCTCTGTGGCCGAAACTCGGGAACAGGACTATCCACAGGAACAGGAGCCCCTCTTGGGTTCGGCTCGGAATCTGAGGCCTAACTGGGCATGACGGGAGATCCACAGCCCTTTCTGGGCTGAATGTGGAGTCAGGGGCCCTCACAGGGACTCTCAGAAACCGCCTCTACTTCAACGACAAGGAGGCAGGCGGCTGGGAATGGCCTCCGCCCCAGACGAGTCTCCGTAGACATGACAAGACTTGACTGGATGATTAAAATGTTCATGTGGACACGACTTTAAAAGGCCTAGACTCTGGTCAGAGGCTGGAGCCATCACTGGACTCTTGGTCAGGGGCTGGAGCCATCACTGGACTCTTGGTCAGGCTGGAAACGGCACTCCTGGCCATGACTTGGGAACTGGAGTCAGCGGCGGCCGGCGTCGTGAATGAGCCGCGGATGGCGGCATGAATTTCCCCGCGAATGGCGGGCTTAGGTAAGCCGCGGACGGCTGCGTGGGTGAGGCGCGGATGGCGGCGTGCTCGGGTGAGCGGCGAGCTGGTTCTTGAGGGAGCCGTGGATGGCGGCGGGCTGGCTTGAAGGAGCCGTGGACGGAGGCAGGATATACCCGCAGACGGCGGGCTTGAGGGACTCGCGGCAAGCGGACTCGCGGTACTCGCGGCAATCCCGCCGAACTCCAACACCGAATATAGGCAGGCTAGGGCGGGATGACAAGCGGCAACTTCCTTGCCGTGGGACAAACAGACAGGAAAAAACTAAAAACTTTCAAAAAAACTAACAAAACAAAACGAGGTTAAGGGGCGCCGCTTACTGTTCGATTAGGTCTGGTCTTCTGTCATGGTGCACACACGAGGGAAGCGAGGATACGAGGGTAAACTCAAAATACAGTCTTTAATGAAATTCAAGACAGACAAGGCAAGGCACGGCAAGACAAGGCAGGGCTGACACACAGGAGCACTGGGAGTAACAAGTAGACCAGACGAAAAGGAACAGAACAGCCAGGAACTAAATACACATGATAATTAACACACACAAACCTGAAAGAAATCATAAACAATCAAACTTGACGAGGACAGGAACAGAAAGGACCGAATAAGGGCATGGAGGGGAAACACACAAGACAAGACGGACAGGACTGTGACACGGACTCAGTGGTATAATTGCAGCTGGTGCACAATAAATTTTCATACATGACATTACTCCTGGTGGGAGGGGCCCCATCTCGTTCTTTGCGTGGGGGCCTCTAAGATGTGCGGTACGCCACTGTAAATATGCATTCTGTGTGAACGGCTTGGTTTCAGTTTCACCGTAAACAACAACATCTCCACACTGATGCTCTCGTTTTCCGCAATATTTTGAATGAACAACGTAGCAGCGCAGCATCTAGTGGGTTCAACTGGATAGGCTAACAAAAGCATTAAAATGCAATGACTATCTATCTATCTATATCTATGAAATTTTTGTCTCAGGATTTTAACTTTAGAACATAAGTTTTAGAAGTAGACAATCATAGAAACATGGAATTGGCTCTTTTGGACAATTTACACAGACCTCATATTGGGCCACAGAGGCCCCTGAGGGCCCCAACTGTATGTAGACCCAGTAATTCTATAGAAATATCATGGAGGTGAGTTATTTTAGCATCTTAGAAACATGTTAATCATTCACACCAACTCCAACATTGTGCCTGTAAGTTGCACAGGCCCAGGCACCGCTCAAGTTTTCCTCGAAAAATATGCAAAAATGCTTTTTTTATTGCTTGTAGGCAAAACAGAAATATGTGTGCCTGCATGTTTAGATTGAAAATGACTGTCTTCCCACATAAAGTCCTATGATGCCATTCGCAGTAACAAATATTATGATAGAATAATTCATGCATATGTCCATGCACTAAACCAGTATGTTGTTGCATTGTGTCTGACGCTCCCTTGAGTTCTCATTGTTTCGTGGTAACCGGTTTGCATTTCCCAAGACAATTTTGGTTCTGGCATCTAAAAAGCATCGAAAAAAGTGCTCTGCCTGTGTGTGTGTGTGTTTGTGTGTGTGTGTGTGTGTGTGTGTGTGTGTGTGTGTGTACGCGTACTCTCACGCATCGATGGTAAGACGAGCCCCTGGCGCTGTCACACCTCATCAAAAATCCCCAAACTTTCTCTGAAGCAGGGCGAGGAAGATAGCTAGATAGATAGATAGATAAATAAATAAACCAATCTGCTCAGAAAAAAAAAAAAAAAAAACTATTCGAGACAAGCCTGGATCTCCCTCTTGAGTCCTTCCCGTATAGATTCAAAGCCGTGTCAGTGCAGCTACAGCCTGCGTGGGGAACCGAAATGCTGGTTTTGTGGCTGATCTGGACAGATAAGACTTGAGTATGACCCGATGAGTCATTCAGACGGGGCGTCCCGGTGTCCACTTTGTGTTCACATAAAAGACCAGCTTCTGTAGTGGACACTTACTGGTCAGAGCTAAAGGGGGAAGAAGGAAGATGTTTTTGTTGGGTTTGACGGTTGCCAGTGTACCGCAGTATTCACTGTACTGTAGTTGTTGAGACAGACCTGAGTAGTGTTTTCATGATAAGGTTTTCTGTGGCCTTGACAATTTATTATTTTTGCTTGACGGTTGTATAATATCCTCTCGTTAATGAAAACAGCTGTTTTGAAATTATGTGAAGCTGTGGTTCTCTGCGTGGGCATTTGGTACACACTGTCGTGGGGACGACACAAAGAATGCCAGAACTGCAGAATTTGTACTTTTTTGCTCCCACATGTTTGTTTTGCAGGAAAACGGTATAGCTAAAAGTCACAACTAAAAGTGTTCTGTAACAAATACATTTGGCATCTTAAAAGATTAGATTCGAAGCATCTTTAAAAGTATAATTCATCCAAAAATGAAAAATGTTGTCATCATTTATTCACCCTCATGCCATAAATACCCACACTTGCTGTGATTTAAATGAATTAATTGAATTAAGATAAATATTAGCAATGTAAAAAATATATATTGTAAAGTTAATAATAATAATAATAATAATAATAATAATAATAATAATTATTATTATTATTATTATTATTATTATTATTATTATTATTATTAAATACTTCATTTTTTATTTACAGTGAAATGTTACAATAGTATTTCTTCTAATAGTATTTTCTATTTAATATTATTTTGATTAATATACAATTATTAATAGTAATGATTTTATTATTAATTATATATAAATAGCACTCTAAATTTTACTGCAAAGAAAAAAAAAAGCAAAAAAAAAAAAAGAAAAAGAAATCTTCTTCGGATGTATGCATTAAAACAATGCCATACCATGTTGCAATGCATCAAAGCCTTTCATTTTTAACCAGAAATGTGCACGCTTATTTTCTGGTGTTAATCTAAGATTTTCCGTGTCTTTTTCCCGTGTCACTTGAAATGTGTCCATTTCGAATAGTTGTTACTAAAGGTGAGGAAAAAATAAACAATCAGCTGTGGGACTATTCTATCATAAATCGCATACCATTCATTTCTGAACTTTCCGTTACTGGAAATGCAATTACTGATTGATATGTCCCGATCTAAATAAAGTTTACACGCTTTTAGTCCGTGAATTAGATCTCGCTCTGGATGTGCGATGTCTGATGAAGTTTGGTTCCAGATTAAATCACTTTTTATTCTGTCATTTTTGTCCCATCCATTGCTTTGGTTATCACTGTTTCAATCACTGATATTTCGAGAATGAATCCAGCATAAATATGCGGATGAAATTCCCGAAACGTTGCAGCATGTATGTGTCTGAAAAACAAAAGTTTCATACAAATTCTGAGTGGATTATAGCCTAGAAAGCGCGCAAAGCGCGCTCTCATTATTATCACTAAAAACATCTCTCGTCTTAAATTCATCCCGATCTCACAAAGTTCCGTTATAATCAATGAAGCTCTCTAAATTACACAACAAATCTCTTATTTACATCGCGTCTGCATTTAGTTATTCATGAGATGATTCACAAGCTGCAAAACTCCTGCGCTTTCAGCGGTGAGTGAATTCTGAAAACTCTAACATTTCCGATTGGCCATTGCTTTAAAGAAATCAACAGAAATGTCTGTGATTGGCTACAATGCTCACCTCTGCAAAACAAGTTGAATAGTTTGCCACATCTTTGCTTGTGCTTTCGTCTGAGGGTATTTAGCATCATCTAATACCACGTCTGACCATATCAGGGTCACCTGACCCCCCCCGATGAACAGATGGTTGAGTTGAAAACTGGACCAAATAATTCATTGAAAAAAAAAAGACTCTCAAAAGAGTCATTTGTTCAGACTTATTCGATTCTTCAATTCAGTTCTATTTCTTGTTGTTTTTATAAATAAGATCTGCATGAACATTCTTCAAAATATCAAATTTTGTACTAAAGAAAGAAAGTCATATGGGTTTGGAGTGGCATGAGGGTGACAGAATTTTGTTTTTTGGCAAAGATCTGCTAATAAGCACTGCTCTCTTTACTGTCGTACACACAGGTTATAACTGTATTCAGCTGATGGCGATCATGGAGCATGCCTACTACGCTAGCTTCGGTTACCAGGTCACCAGTTTCTTCGCAGCATCAAGGTAACTATGTCTGAAACTGGAAAATGTTCCAGTCCATTTCATGTTAACATTATTTTCTTTGTTTTCTGACTAACCAGATTGCAAACCTAGTGAAATGCCTTGCAGTAATTTTTGCTCCATTTTGGCACATTCCTTGTACATTTGAATATTTATTGTGGCTCTGTTCTGTTGTATGCAGTCTTTGCACTGCTTCAGGTTTACGTTTGTCTCTCATTATTATTTCTATGTTTATGCATTTCTTTAATAAAATATATGCATTGCCTATGAAGCGGACACGATTTACATTTCGCTGCAGGTGGTATTCTGTGTATAACTTTGTATGTGACAAATGAAATCTTGAATCTTGTCTACTGTCTAGAGGCCATTCACACAGAACGTGTTTTTGCATTCTGCTGTGTTTGACCATGTTTGACCATCGCACTCGCGTCTCGCTTCTTTTGTAACATCTCATGCATGACACAACATTTCCCAAAACTCAGCGATCAAGTTGAAAGAAGTTCAACTTAAAAAAAAAAAATCTCTATACTTTGTTTTTTTTTTTTTTTTTTCTTGCTTCTGGTGTATCCGCTTCCAGTTAGCTGTCCGTTATGCTGCTTGATATTGCCAACTTTTGTTATTTTATTTTAATATTATCTTAATCATAAACAGACTGTTTTGTAGAGCATATAGTTTTACCGTTTACACTTTATTCATCTAGTTATTAACTAGTCTTGCACATTCAAAGAAAATAGTTAAGTCCACATTGCAAAATAAAGAACATACCTTGCATTTTGTTACGCCTGTCGATTGAACACATTATTTTTTTGTGATTAATTATGGAAAAAAAAAAACACATTATAACTGTTACGTCATCTAATGCTGTTTCTGATGAACATGATGCAAGGCAACGACTGACTGTGTGATGGAGTCTATTAGAATGCAGTTAAATGCCCCTAAAATTGAAGATATGAGGGAAAAATGCCCCACATGGGTTTTTGTCATACATCTATATCATATGATGTAGTTTAGCAATATCACACAAGCAAGAGTGCAGTTTTTCTTTTTTTTTTTCCAGAATATCTGCATGCTTGCAAATATGATATTGATTTTATACAACAGTTCAGTAAACAAGAAGTTGATATTGTGTTACATTTTAGCCACAATATTTTCAGTATTGTCTGTTTTTGCTCAATTTTGGCAGCAAAAATAATTTGTAAATACAATACAAAACCACAGGAGAGAACTGTTGTGACTTTCCGAGCAACACACTTTTTGAATGAATCAAGTGAGCCAATGATTCCGTGGCCATTCTGAGTCATTTCGGAATGAATCAGCTATTTGAAGGAATCAGCTGAATGATTGACTCGCTCATTCAGTGATTTACTGCCACCTACTGGTGGTTTTAGTTTCATAGTATTATTTAATTTTTTTGTCATATTTCATTATTCATTAAAAAAAAAAAAAAAATAATAATTCATTCATTAATTAATTCATTTAACATTTCTCAATTAAAGGGAGAGTAGGTGATCTGGTTCAAAAACATTTGTTGTTGCTGGTTGAAAGTGTCTTCATTCACATCCCAATAGCATGTTCCCAGCGAGAATGGAAGGCATTATTATTGTAATATTATGCAAATTAATGCATTTTAGAGGAGGTGTGGCTTTGGAGGGTGATTTGCAGGTTGGGTGGGATCTTATGCTTTCAAACCTAGCCTCTCTGAAATCACCTATCCTACCTTTAACACAATAATGACTTTAAATTATATTTTGGAGGGTGATATCTCAGCCCAAATTGATGTGCGATTAATTTGCGATTAGTTGAATAATTATTTGGCACATCATGTAATTAATTAGATAAAAAAATGTAATCTCTTGACAGCCCAATATTTTTCTATTCCTGTCCCCTCCATCTCACATTTTTACGTGCAAAAACACATTCTTTATGAATCACCCTGAAGACAGCTTTACTAACCATCAAGTAACTTAATAAGTGACTGATCTGGAACACTAGGCAGGAACTCTGTGAGCCAAAGTTAAACAAAAATGACCCTGAAAATCAACTCCAGGGTGCACTTGTTGACCCTCAATAAAAAGGTTGTTGTCCTGAGGCCCATAACATGAAACAGTTTGCTCATTTTTATCTTCTTAATGTTCAAAATGAGGTAACTCTAACACCTCTCAGTGAAAATGATAGGTGCACACACACACCAAGAGACTCTGTCCCACATCTGTGGCCCCAAATCACAGAGAGGCTCCTCTGACGGGGCCGATAATCTCCCTGTAAACACATTTGCAGTTAATCCTGTGGAGAGGTAGAGACCTCAGATAAAGGAAGACAGGCAGGAATTCTTTATTTATGTGCTTTATTCCGTCGCTTGCCCTTACCGGCTAGCACTGAAGACAGCCTATAGTGCGAGTATAATGTATACAGAGTAATTTCACCCATGATTGATCTCCCTGAGCCGTTTAAAAAGTGCAAGGTCTGGATGCTGGGAAGGGGGCGGAGGCTGAGGGGAGGGGTGTTATTGTCACCCTGCATCACGTTTGCCGGGGGAAAGCGATATGATGATAGCTGGAGGACAGATGAAGCTTCTTGGAGCAATTACACAGAGGAGATACATGAGGAAGCGCTGATGGAAACGTGCCGCTCTTGCCCTTTGTTCCGCAAGGAGCAGTACGTCACCCCGAATGGAGGCTTTGACCTCTGCTCAGCCGCCATGACGGTGTAAACGATCTGAGATTTTTATTTACTGCCATATTTGTTTGTTTTTATACGGCAATTGGGTGGCACGGTTGATGTATTTGCACGTGTCGTTCTGCTGGCGCTGCTAAACACAGCTGTTGTGTAGAGGGGATTTTTCTGAGATAAACACATGCACACATACGTAATGTGGCAGATCTGGGATGGTATCCAGAAGGTTGTAGGTTTGAATCCCAA
The DNA here is from genome assembly GCA_039654775.1 of Spinibarbus caldwelli. Taxonomy (NCBI): domain Eukaryota; kingdom Metazoa; phylum Chordata; class Actinopteri; order Cypriniformes; family Cyprinidae; genus Spinibarbus; species Spinibarbus caldwelli. Next base: position 21,306,245 of record CM077253.1, on the reverse strand, counting down.
AAGGGGTGATCAGTGAAGTATCACCACTGCACCACTTAAGGAGGACTATAATTGCTTTGTTTGTTTTGAGTGGATGAGCATGTCAACTTTTGGATTTTTGGTAGGGGTGGCCAATATGGCCAAAATCTTATATCACAATATGAGAGATTTTATTTTACAGTAACGATATATATCACAATATAGTTATTTTTGCTTTAAATAATGTGTTTTTAATATCAATATTTTTGATACCATAGAAATTTAATAATTCTTGTCACCAGTGTCAATATCACAAAAAAATAATACTAGCCTACCCCCCCCCCCCCCCCCCCCCAAAAAAAAAAAAACTCAAGCTGACTGAAGACAAGAAAACAGTCAGCGATAAGAATAAGAAACTAATTACAAGCAATATGACCCAAAAAAAAAAAAAAACTTACAGTAAATAAGTAAATAAATGCTACAAATGAAATGTGTATTTCTTCTTATTAAAGTTACAGAAGTGTTTTAGTCAAGAGCAGGGAGAGATTTTCTCTCTTTTGTTGTTTGATTAACATGAAAGACAGACAGCAGGAATATTAGACTGCTGTCACTTTAAGAGCTGCTTAATATACTGTTACACGTGTTTTCTTTCTCAGCTGTTTGCTTGCTTACCTAAATTACTGTGTTTACGAAGTTACTTGCAAAGATGGCTTTTTGACACAGACAAGTGTGAGTATTTAACCATTCAAGGCCTATAAAGCTGCAAAAATAACTCCGTTCAATACTCCTGCGCTCTATGAGCAGACAGCACTCAGAAACCGTCTCTCAGTCTACGTGTGCATATATCGAAATGAATGTTCTCTTATGCTGCTGATTGCGCTCCAGCAGCTTAAAATCATTTGTTTTTAAACTGCAATGCTTAAAAATGCATGCAAATGATATGTTTTTCATGAGAGTGTAACCGTAATAGAGATTTTAGCTTCCTTTTTTTCCAATTAAATAAGTTTTTAATTTGTTGATAACAAACTTTTCAGTTGCTTTTCGTTGGAACTGTATATTATATTATATTAAATGAATACTGTGTTGTTATTTTTATTATATTAAGTTGACTAAAGATCAAATTTCATAAATATAAATATTTGAAAGAATTTTAAATATTTTTAAACATTATTATGTCTTTTAAAATATTGTTTATGTCTTCTAAAGTTTTCAAAGCTATAAAAGAAAAGGAGAGTTGGGAATGGGATTGAAAATAGACCGTCAGCCGAGATTCAATGTTGGGTTGCCTAAAGCACTATTGCACCATATGTTGGAGTGCAGCCCGTAAGACAATGCCCCCCAAGTTAAGAACAAATAGCTTCTGAAGTTGTTTGTGTATGTATCTTACACTGTAAGTAACATGAACAAAACAGACAAATTGTTAATCACAATTGCAACAGTCACCCATCATTACAGCTCTAACTGTAAAGCCAACTCCATAAATGTTTCACACTCACATTTTCTTTAGCACATCTTGCATCAAGCAGATGTTCTGTATTCTGAAATCCTACTAGCACATCTTGTGTTTTACGATAGAAAGATATCTCTATACTTTTGAAAGAATTGGTCTTAAACTTACCAGTGCATCTTGTGTTTTATATCTCTCAGAAAGATATCTCTATACTTTTGAAAGAATTGGTCTTAACAGTCAGACTGCTGCTAGTTTCAAGTTTAACCCAAGACGAAGAGCATGCAGCTTGACAGACAACCTTTGCCCAGACTGCTCTGATATCTTCCTTCATCTGTTCTTCTCTCCAGTCGTTACGGCACCCCAGAGGAACTCAAGGAGCTGATTGACGTGGCTCACTCTCTGGGTATCATCGTCCTGCTTGATGTGGTGCACAGCCACGCATCCAAGAACACAGAGGACGGGCTGAACTGCTTTGACGGCTCTGACTCCTGTTTCTTCCACAGCGGGTCCCGTGGAGTGCACAGCCGCTGGGACAGTAGACTCTTCAACTACTCTAGGTGAGACTCAAGTTTGTTTTTCAGATTTCAAACACCCTACGCTTCACGTAAGTTACACGGTTCTCTCATCATACAACACCTTTCGTAACACAGCGTTGTGTAACACAACACAAGCGCTCTTCTGAAATCTAGGCTGCGTTCCAAAACCTAGTGAGCTGCCTACAGAAGCAGCATAGACACGCTTTCGACTGGAAGGCTGTTCCGGTAATTATGCTGCTTTCGAAGATACCTTGTTTTTTGCCAAATTGTTCTCCAGGGCTGAAGATCTCCCTTAGAAACTACAGTTGAAATTGAGCTTTTTACAAAAAATGTAAATGCAGTTATTGCAAACAGTGTTTCTGTACAAGCAGGCAAACAAATAAATAAATTAAGTAAATACATAAATTATAAAACATACAATGCTTAAACAGATAATAGTTGGTGGACAATGCAGAAGAAATTCGTTATAAATACTTGAATAATTAATTCAAAAATGAAAAGTATCTGAAGAGCGACAAGCTTAGTGAAAAATAGATTCAAATTGGTGGACAATGTGGGAAAAATTCATTATACATATTTATATAATTTGTTCAAAAATGAAAAAAAAAGTTTTTTTTTTTTAGTATTTGTTTGCTTACTAGAGTAGTGCATAATTAGCTTAGCAACAGACTCTACTGTAATCAATAGAGCTGTGGCTGCTGTAGAATTTGGATCTTTAATCATTTCAAAGGCTGACAATGAATTCAAATGTTTAATTTCATTATATGTAGGGCTGAAACGATTAGTCTGCATTATCGACAACATCGACAATTAAAAATTGAAGGCTGACAATGAATTCAAATGTTTAATTTCATTATATGTAGGGCTATAGTATAGGAGATCATGATCCGCACTCACGAGAACAGTTTTCTTTTTACATTTTATTTTACATTCATCACTGATAGGACAGTGATGAATGTAAAATAAAACGTAAAAAGAAAACTGTTCTCGTGAGTGCGGATCATGATCTCCTATACTATGTAACTTAACAGATTGACGCACCAAAATTAAAAGATTAAGTGACGGAAGAGCGCGGAGCAAACGGCATTGTAGAATTATACGTAGGGCTGAAATTATTAGTTGACATAATCAGCAATGTCGACAATTAAAAATTGACGACAAATGGTTTTGCTGTCAAATATTCGTTTGATCTCATATGTCTTATGAAATAAAAATAATTGTAATTGTACAATAGTAATATAATTGTTTGACATTTTCAAAAGCTGAAGTGTTTACCTTTTTATAAGTTAAAATGTGTAACTCCATATTTTAACTAATTGTAAAAGCTGAATAATAGAACAAATTCTGCTGATTAATTGGTGAAATAATCGGTGATTAGTCAATTAATCGTTGCAATAATCGTTAGATTAATTGATTATTAAAATAATAGTTTGTTGCAGCCCTAATTATATACTAATTAACTCCATTAGTATATGAATATTTTCAGAGAAAAGACAAGAAATTAAGGCAATTTAATTAAGTATTATTGTGTAAATCATTGAATAAGTGTTTAAAGGGATAGTTAACCAAAAAAATTAAATTTCTGTCACATCAAATGAAAATGAACATTTTTGTCTCTCCAATAGTTCCAAACCTTTGTGAGTTTCTTTCTTCTGTCAAACACAAAAGAAGATACTTCACCATAGCCATTGACATAATTTTTTCTATACTATGGAAGTGAATGGCTGCCGTCAACTGTTTGGATCAACTTGAGGACGGCAGAATTTTTGGGTGAACTGTCCCTTTAATTGTCGGTTTTTGAACACATTGAGACCGACATATTTTGTCTTTGAATCTCACTGTTTTCTTTAGTATTTTATGCCTTGAGTGCCAGATTTTTAAGATGAGATGAGATGTTTTAAGTAGTTCAACTTCAGAAAACTTTCTTGAGATTCCTGCATTCTGTTCATTCTTCTTGTGATTTTTAAAGCACTATTTGTTTGATAAAAATTATAGATATAAGAAGTAGTAAATTAAGACATTAAACTGACACCACTAGTTATTTTGAACATTTTGCATATCCTTGAAATGTTTCTTTGCTCTAATGTCTAATTTTAGCCACTCAAGTTTACTCTTCTGGAACTATGCGAGTATTCAAGTGCGTGTGTGCGTTCTTGAGTTTTGCTCACAGGTCATATCTCTGTAATTAATAATGTGGCATGGAATTATGCTTCCATAATTAGTTCACCTCATCAGCACTTTTGTTTGCCCATAATCAAGCATTAACATGTCCTTATCTCACGCAACGGAATATTCATGTAAAATTCTTAAAGCTTTTAAAGATGCTTTCCGTTTATGAATAATCATTGCATTATTTGCCTATTTAGACTCATTCATCTCTGAAAACAAAAAGACAATGCAAAAGCGCTAAGAGGCTTAGAAACGCGGAACCCACAGTAGACCTAGTTATTATTTACTCACCCTCATGTCGCTTCAAACTTACTAGACTTTCTTCCATCGAACACAGAAGGAGAACTTTCCGCTGCTTAAAATGGTTTGGAATGACATGAGAGTAAGTAATTGATGACTTTACATTTTAGAGTGAACTGTCTCTTAAATACCAAGAGCATGTCAGTTGTTGCAGTTACTGTAGATTTTAAGGCAAGTAATTGGAACTTATATTTGACCTGGTCAGTTTTTCATCATTATAGCTTAAAATGCACTGCATTTCTGTAGCCATTAGGTTTTCATCACAACCATATGCCAGCTAATATGTTAATTTTTTATTTCCCCCCTCTCGAACCCATACTGTGCGAGTCTTTAAATTGGAAGACCTACTGTACTCTATTTGCCTCTGGCAGTATTCCCATTGCACCGTCTTGGGCTGACAGCAATTACTTCAATGTTGTATATGAAACCTCTCTGCCAAAGCGCAGTGTGAATTCTCCATCAATATGTCCTTCCTCATTGTTCACTCCTTTTGTCTCTGAAGTCTTGCATGTTAAATATGCTATCTAAAATTCAACTAATCACTTTCAAAAGGCAATAATTGCCACACCGTTCTATTCGAAATGATGTGCTCGGGATAAGAAATATTGGCCATTTGAAAACTGATCAGATATTTTTCTCACAGTATTCTTGTTTGTGAATTTTTTTTTAATTATTTTGACTTAATGATCACAATAAATAATTCTTCTGCCTTGTAACAGAGTTCAATAACCTAACTGAAGTCTTCTGTTACCAAGTAACGGAAATGTCTTTCATTAATATACATTTAAACCCATGTGTGCACATATCTGCTATTTTGAGATTTATCTTTTGCAGTGTATTGAATAGTATAGAGTAAGTATAGAGTAGAAACTGTTTGTTTTTTGAAAACAATTAAATTTACTGCTTGTAATTATTGCAGTTATTAATTATTAAGAAACTCTTCTAAAATTATTATATAGTTAATAAGCATAACTTAGATGACGATATAAACAGGCATGGTTATATTGACTATATGTATATATAATTAGATTGCAGAGCTGGAAATATGCTTTGGGAATTTTCAATTTACTGAATTTTTCAGGTCTTTATATGTTGAGCGTTTGATTTGTTAGTTATGAGTGATTTTCTTTTTAATACACAAATACCACATTCTTTTTATGGTTTTATGGTGCACTCATTTATTTCACATCGTCATCTAGATCACTTAACCATGACATTCCCACTTATTCGTCAAAGCAAAAGATCTTACGAAGGTGAAATGGATCTCAAGAGGTGCACTTGACATCTAACTGAGTGGAAAGTGCATTTTGGGTTTGTTTCTGGCAGGTTTCATTAAGAGCATGTTTTCTTCATGATGTAAAAGAACTTCAGTGGTTTTTGTTCTCGAAAAAACAACTTTACAAATTAGAGCAAACTGTAGGAGTGTTTCCAAAAAAAAAAAAAAAAAAAAAAAAGAATGTTGGTTTGCTGTCAGAGCAGTTGACACTTAACTAGGCTTTTTTTAAACAAATCTCACAATTTTGACATCAAGCGTGTGTATTATGTGTGAATACTGTTTACAGTTGACAAAGTGTATAATTGGAAGACAAAGCCTTCATTTAAGGAGCTGATTTAAGAAAAGAAAAAACAAACAAAAAAAAAAAAAGCAATAAAAAACTTGTCTTTTAAAGCTGACAGTTAAAAAGCAGAATGTGTTTGCTCATTAATAACTAAAAGAAAGTTAGTGTGAAACGAGTTTCCGAAAATTGTTTCAGTTTTTTTGTTTTTATTTTGTGAATCTGCCATGGAGGCTATGCAAAGAGGCCAATATTGTAGGAACAGTGCAGTTAAAAAAACATATTGGACAGGAAAAAGGGATTCAGCAGCGATAAAATGGTCTGTTTAATTCAAAGCTTCATTTATTTTGACCTTCGTCAAATAAATTTCTCATTGCACTGCCTGGATTTTATTGTGGAGACATTTTTGCCAGTGTTCTGATGAAAATATCACCAAAAAGCATCAAATTTAAATGCACAAAGAAAATTAAATCAATAGGAATGATCAAGCTTATAAAAAAAGTAAGTGTTGAAGTCTAATAATAAAAATAAAAATGAGTACATTTTTATGCAGCCTATAAGCCTTTATTTAATGCCTATGGCATTTGTATCATCTTTTATCACAATCTGCTCTGATGATCAATCAGTAACAGCTGTGAGCTTGTTTTGGCATCAACACAGAAATTCTATGAGGGGCTGTTAAGCACATAAAGTTAATTCCCTAGAAAGTAATGCCATTATCCTTTTATTTTACGGGCTCAGAAACATGCAAATCCCTGATCAAGTGCACGTACATTTGAAACAAAATGAACAAAGCCCATGTATGACAGTCTACATCTAAGAGTGTGTGTTCTAATGTTAGCTGAACACGTCTCAGACATGCCCCATGAGAGCTACGATAATGAAAGACTCAGCATATCAAAATGAGAATTGCTAACCGCAAAACATCATGTGTGTAAATGAACCGAAGAACAACAATTGACGTAAATGGGTCTTAAATTTGCAGTAGCTCAAAGTGCCCTTGTGTGTCACAGTATCAGAGACGTGTTTGCAATCCTTCGCTCTGAACAGTTCGGTCTTCCATTCACACGAACAATGTATGCGGCTTCACGGATGGCGCCCGACGCTCTGTTCTCCAAATCATTACTGTCATCACAGCAGTAAGCTCTACAAAAGCATACGGCACTTTAGCCGCTAGCTGGCTCTGACCCTAATGGCCCTCACGGTAAACCCGAACCTATTGATTGGTGCTCTCGCGGCGCGTGATAATTAAGTTTCTCTTCTTCTCCTTCCACGGCTGTAAGCTCATCTCATCACACATTAAGAGACAGACCGGCCGCCTCCGTGGAGTCTATCAATGCCTTTTTGAACCCACATTTAATAAGCGCACGCCAAAAGCTGCTGCCGCCAATACATTATCCAGCGTTAGTGTCAGATGGCGCAGAGATTCGGTAATAAGAGCCAAGCTGCAGTTTCATTACTTATTGAGCTTGTGCCGTTTTCAGAGGGACTCATTAGACGGGCCGCAGACATATGCCACAACCAGCAGCCATCTGAAGAGTCATTTGTAAAAGCCCGAAGGAACGCCCCTGTGTCATCGCCGGTTCATTTGTCTGTTTTTCTTGTTGCCGTTTGTTTGGATGCATCTCGGTGTCAGGCTCTCTATTAATTCCTGGTTTTGAGAAGATGAATTGCGGAAGGGCCGTTCCTGGTGGCGACTGCGATGGCACAGCATTGTTTAATCAAGCAACTTTGAAACGGGCATTGACGAATGTCACAACATATGCGCCATTGACATTGGTGGAAATTGCGTGTGGTGTTTCTTGAAATGAGGAACTCTTTAGTAGAATCTAACAGTCATTGTCGTCCCTTGATTCAACATAACATGGGAATAAATGACTTTCTCGGTGCAGGAACTTTCGAGAACAAATTGTTGGCTGGAAGAAAACAAGTCGAGATGTTTGACGGTGAACTTGATCTGCAGCCTCCAAGTTCTAGACAAAAAGCCCCCTTGAGAAATGGGATGGTGTGTCAGGTGAGAAATTGTCCTTCACAATCAACCGCAAACCAAGTTGCTTCTGTCGGTTTCGTATATACAAGCAAACAGAACTTTTTTGTTTGCTTAGGCAAAATCCCTTTGTTGTGATATTTCCAGCTCTCTCAGTACCTAACTTTCACATAACCTTTCACATAACTTCAAGATGTTCTTGACTGCGAACTTGACCTTAAGCCTCCATGTCCTAGTCAAAAAGCCCCCTTGAAAAGTGGGATGGTATGTCAGTTTGGGAATAGTCCTTCCCAATCAACCGCAAACTTACCTTGTATATTCACATATACAAGCAAGCAAGCCCTTGCTGCAGAGCTTTTCTGTTTGCTTAGGCAAAATCCCTTTGTTGTGATTTGTATTTCCGCTTCTATCAGTACCTAACTTTCACATAACATTTCACATAACTTCAAGATGTTCTTGACTGCAAACTTTACCTTGAGCTTCCATGACCCAGTCACACGATTTCACATAACATTTTACATAACTTTAAAGTGCCGCTATTATGCCATTTTTAAGGTTCCTAATATTGTTTTGTGAGTCTCCTACAATAGGTTTACATGCATGCAAGGTCAAACAACACTTTTGTTTTCTCAAAATATGCATTTAATATCACCTCATTTTCCAACGATTCTCAAACGATTCGTTAGAAGCAGTTCTAAGATTCAGTCTCTCTAAATCCCTCCTTTCTTTGAGCCAACTCCGCTCTGATTGCTCAGTTGGCCCAGTCTGTTGTGATTGATCTACCACGTACTGTGTGTGTCAGAAACAATACATCCATTGCCATAGTTCTGTATTTTGAATGCTCAATAGAAAATATAAACATTTATTATTTATCATATTTACATTTTGAGATTCACTGGAGCCAGCTCATCCAAATAAACTGGGTACTGAGCCGTTTTTCAAACGCATACATTTTGTGAATCCCACAATGAACTCCCTGAGATTAGAGAAGCAGTCATCAGTAAAATTACATGTTTGAGGGCGGGTCAAGTTGTTCGCGGCCGGCCAATGTAGAATATAGGCGGGCATTATGCAAATGTGTTAGTGGGATTCGAGTTAATAACATCTCGTTTACACTGTTCGGAGTCGATTCTTTCTTTTGGGAGACAATAACTTTATTTTCGTGCATTTTTGGCTTTACAACTTTGCAGATCGTTTGCATTCACATACAGCTACATTACACGCTTCATGAAAGGCAATATTCAAAATGGCATAATAGGGGCACTTTAAGATTTTCTTGGCCGCAAACTTGACCTTGAGCGTCCACGTCCAAGTCAAAATGCCCCCTTGAAAAATGGGGTGGTGTGTCAGGTGGGGAATAGTCCTTCACAGTCGATCCCAAACTAAGTTGCTTCCATCAGTTTCACATGTCAAAGCAAGCAAATTCCTGCTGCTGAACGTTGTCTTTACATTGTGATTTGTATTTCTTGGTCTATGAGAACAGTCTATTAAAATTCATGATGAATAACAGATTAAGATGTATCCAGTTTCCCTGTTTGCTCGTCTTCAACACATAGAAGGCATCATTTTGACATGCAAAAGTCATGAAAACAAGGTGATTTTAGGGAAACATCTGGTGCATACTCCGTTTAGCTTTGTTATGCACCGTGTTTCTGTGGCATCTACAGGGAAATGCAAACAGCCAGTGTTTGAGGTCTTAGCCCTTGTAGTGGAGATCTAACTAGCCCAGAGACATCCGCTGGGCCGCACTTCATGGCTTCCTGTGGCTCCTCTAATAGGCTGTTTCAAAGAGCAGCAAGGACACCTTGTGAAGGCGAGTAAATTAATCCTCTGTGCCGCCACGACGCTCCTCTCCACCCGTCTCCTGAAGGGCAGGCGCACTTCCTCTCGGCCATCGCCGCCGTCTGCCCTCTCTCTGGCACTCGAGAGGTCTCAGATGTGTGACTTCAGAAGGCTCTTTCCACGCTTATCCATCCCTTCCTCGAGTCTCCTGCTGTATTGGCTCATTTGCATCCATTTTTCATCAGTCATCACCGGAATCCCTCTGCACATCAAACGGAGCCAGACCCGAGGCTAGCCGCTTTTACGGTCTCACATTTCGATCACGCATTACATTCACCACGGCTTATTGCTCTTTTTTTAATCCGGACTAAGAGGAATGCACAGGTTTAATGATACTGTGGGGCACGCTTGGTATGCTGTGCAAATGATGGCGCATTATACTCTGCCTTTCCAATGACAATGGTGGATAAGTTCCCATGCTCGTGAAGCGCTTCCCCCCCCTTGTAATATTCGTTCCTCATCAGAACGTGTTGCATGTTCTCCCAACACCTCTCAATGAGACTTAATAAACTTTCTATTGAGACAAATGCCTGAATCCACCAGAGGCACAGCTGGATGTTGATGGAGAATGCTAATTCTGACAGTTCTGGACGAATTCCAGAGCGCCAAAAAAATGACACGACGGTGGCACTTGTCACATCACTTTATCCAGGTGTTATCCATCTCTTCCCCAATAAACATTAATCCGCGTTGCTTGTCTCTTATTGAATGAGCGAAGAAGCCGTTTTGCCAATAGGACAGGCACAGCGTGTGAGATGCGTGAAATGAGGTGCCTCAACCATCATTTCCCACAAGGCCCGGCTGTTCGCCATCTCTCAGACTGTCAGATGCTGTCGTTTCACTGCTGCGCCTTGTGTGAAATGACCTGTCAAGGTTGTAAATTTATATGTTCTCATGCAGGTTGACTGTAATGTTGAGGATACAGGGATTTATAAGTTTTTCTCTTCCTGCGATCTTCCTTACACCTGAGACTTGGGTAGCAATATCAGGTAGAAGAAATGCAAATAAGGTCAGCGTACCCCCGTTGAGAGATTATCCTTGGTTTTAGAGTATTCTTGTAGTGTTAATTCGTAACTGCCTGGGAACCAGTGCTTATGACAGATTTGGCATTCTGTGTAGCAAGGTCATTTTATGTTTATCATCACACTTGTCTTTTTCCTGTCATTCTTTCCCCATGGATGAATGTAGTGTTGAGACAGATTATCAGCTATTTGGCTCTGAGGAAATGTCGCATGGCTTTCTTTTTTTCTTGCATTGAAGGGCTTGACTACCAATGCAAGCCATTTCATTGATATTCATTGTATATGTTGTCATTAAGTGCTCATTGTAAATGGTAGCAATGTGGGAAAATCATGAAGGGAGTCTCATAATCGAATAAAACAGCATTTTACCATCCTTCCAGACACCCTTGAAGTCGTATGTAATCTGGTTAAGGCGAAAACTGGCCCGGTTGTCAATTTCTAGCCGTAGTTTTGTCGGTAAGTCACTCCTTAACCTCAGTGTTACTCAACATTCTGGTCTCAAGTTTTTTGTGGCCTGTGTGATGTCAGTGCTGTGGCAACTGCAGTTTACAGTATGGTGTTCTCACCATGTTAACCCTCAAGTCGTATGTATCATATTTTTAATACATGGTTTTGTGCAGCATCAATATCATAAACAAGATAAATACTTTCCCAAGAAATTGTATGTAGTATGTGATCTATTCCATGTGTTCTGCCCCCCGGGGGATTATCCATGCTCTTCAGAAATATAGACTTTTAATAATACTAATTTCTGAAATGTTTGCCTCCTGTTTTTTTTTTAAGTAAAGAAATCTTTAATTTATGCACTTTTTTTTAGTCATTGCTTTTTCAAAATGAAAATGTACCAAATTTAAGCAGCTTATTCTTGATAATATTCCATTCATTATCTGTAGAAAAGTCATGTTCAAAATGTGTATCAAACATGAAACAGCAAGAATTGAATGTATTAATTTTGAGTCATCATTGCAATTTGGTGTTTCGTTCACCATAATACGTTTATCACTAATTTAATCAAATTGTGGCATTTTATTATGGTGTATACATAAATAACAGTTCTCCATCTAAATATAATTCATATATAAAATTTATTTATTTATTTATTTGCTCATTAATTCAGTTACTCTCTTTTCACGTATTTCGCAATTGTTATATAATTGATGTATTTGTCTGATTTTTATCATATATTTTATAAAAAATGTTATTATTATTTATTTTAACTCATTTTGAATAAATGTTCAATAGACAAATCACTTGTTTTTTTGAGAACTGTGACTTTTATGTCAGGCTTTACAAGGTTAATCTAAGTTAATATGTATTTATGCACATTGTTAATTTATGTTCAATTTATGTTCATTCATGAAACATTAAGTAATATTAAATTATACTTAAAGTAAAAGGTTTAAGTGTACTATTGTATGTAGAAACTATTAACCAAGATCAATAAGTGTTACCAATTAGGAAATTTAGATCATGGCACATATCAACCACACATAATCTCCTTGCTTCATTAATTTAAAATAATGGTAACATTTTTTTAAGGACCAATTCTCACTTAACTAGCATGCATATTACTAACTGTTTATTAGTACTTACAAAGCACATATTCTGCATGACCATATTTTAGATCCTTTAATCCTACCCCATACCTAAACTAAACTACCTTACTAACTATTAATAAGCAGCAAATTAGGACTTTATTGAGGCTATAGTTAGTTAACAGAGAGAACTGGACCTTAAAATAAAGTGTGACCAAAATAGCTACTAAATTTAAATACAGCCCTTGAGGCTAAAGGGACCCTGTGGCCCCTGAGCTTTCCAAAGCTGAGTAGCCCTGCTTTACCATCACAGACCATCTCACCTGACAAAAGCTTTTTACCCACACACTCCCGCCCTGTCATATAACCTTCCCGACAGAACTTGCCCATAAGGAATAACAGTCATTCTTATGGCTTTAATGTGCAGGTGTGGCTTTGTCATGGCTTTACCTCAGTCCCATGATAACGCATTGTGTGTTTGGCCTCTGCGTCGTGTGTTGATCACAGTATAATCTATTTATCACCCACAGCCCTGCGTGACCGCCCATGCTGCACGCTTATCAGATTTCCACAGCCCCCTAGTATTGGGAGAGCCAACCCGGAGTTGCAAACTCGCCATTTGCAACTTTATGAAACGGCGCCACGGATATCTAAATCAGCATTTTCCCCTGTGGCTTGGAAAACTACAATCTACACCGGCGCTGATTCACTACTCATGCAGAACCAATTGTGAACTGCTCAGTCCTAGAAGAAGCTTTGGGGGATTTGCGCCTGGCCGACGGGGACTTGTATCCATATATTTGATTTAGCATACATGAATGTTGCTGCCTAGATCAGCACAGCGCTGAATGCATCAAGCCGAAGCACGGAATGACTCCAAATGAAGGCTGTAGCTCCTTATGTTATCAGACATCTCCACAGTTCTGCAGACTTGCTTGTGTGAGGAGGTTCATAAGTTATTCTGAATAGCTTCAAGTTCCAGTGTGTGTGTCAAAAGATGGTTCATTTCCATATTTTCTCATTTTCTGCTACCTGGGCCTCTTGTCATTGTTGTAGAAGTTTAGAAGAGAAGAATCAAGGTTGAAGAGAGTTCATTTGCACATTCGTGCTGTCGAATACAGTTTAAGATGTAGGATTAGCGCTAGCCCGTCTCCGTTGAGGCCGCTCGCGTCATTCCGGCCAGAACCGGCTGCATCGTAAGTGTCATATTGTCCTTCTTCTGACAATAACATTAAGGATGCCGTAGCGTGAATTGGAGCGCTTGGCATTTATAAAACTCTCAAGCGAGATGATGGTGTTCTTTCGCTCTCTTTAATTCGGCTTCACACGGTTGAGGTGCTTTACCTTGTTCCGCACGGTGCCAGAGGACCCCCACGCTCGCATTTTAACAAAGTTTCTATGGCAACGTGGCCATTACTCCAAGCTGTTGAGGATGCTCAGCTGGAGGGGGCTGGTCACAAGTGCCTACACATATCATCCAAACACCAGGATACAGACATACTTTAGGGATGAGTTGATTCCAATTTCTCATTCTTACGGTTAATTTATGCTCATAGCCGCATGCCGCAGGAAGCTGATCGGGGTACCCGATGAGGAGATAGAGCGCATTGGTATTCATTTCTATGTTTCAAACGTGGACGGAGGGAGTCGCACTTGCAGGTACAGCTTTTCAAAAATATGCGACGGGGTTTCAAAACATTCGCATAGATTAAAATGCCATTGGAGGCATGAGTTCACAGCATATTTAGCCATAATTTAAAAACAAACAAACAAAAAAATTAAAATGATTCACAAAAAAAAATTGTAAAATTTGAACTGAAGTTAAAATGAAAGCCAAAATCTAAAAAAAAAAAAAAAAAAAAAAACTTTAATATTAAATTAAGATACTATATAATTGATTCACTCTGATTCATGAAAAATTTCAAGAAAAATTTTAAATGGATTTTTTTTTTTTTTTTTTTTAAACAAAAACATTTCATTGGAGAGAAGAGTGAATTTTCGTAATTTTTATTGCAATTACCCAAATTATATTTAAGTTATGAGCTGAAGAGTGCCCTCAAAAAATGATTCTTTAAACTAACTTAATTCAATTATGGACAGTTCCACAAAACCAAACTGATTTTTATTAACATGAATTAAATTTTTTGAATCTATGCAAACTCTTTGTGTTGTGTGAACACAATTGAATGAGGAAGAATCTATGTGAAATTGTAATGTCCAACCAACTCAATTTACTTCCCTGTAACTTAAACCGGTTAAGTTTAGTGAACATGTTTTGGTTTATTAAAAACTGGCCAAATAGGTTTCACTTTATCAACATAAGGAGGTTTGTTTCAAACAACTCATTTAAATTATAGACAGTGGTTCCATCCAATTAGTTCTAGTTACTTTAACTAAATGATTTCTATTTAAAGTTACTCCCTTCAGCAAAGCATTTTTTTGTGTGTGATTGTCTTGTAATGAGTCATAAAAACAAGATGTGTCACAAATGGTCAAGTGTATTTGTTAAACAAGAGCAATGCATACAGTTACATACAGTTAAATACAGTTGAAACCACATTACAAAATAACACAAAATAGCAGAAATATCAAACTACTTGCATTTTCTAATTGGCAATTAAAGGTAACCAATCAAACCTTATTCCAGGAACAGGAACTGGCTCCAGAAATAACTTCTGCAGTACTTCAAATGTGTACCTGAGTTCAGGAGGTTTGCTCAAGTTCAGTCCATATATCAGTCCCAGAAACATGGTTTTGCAAAGGGTATACTGCAAGGGTCCTGAAGAACTTTATCTTCCAACACTGAAACATCTGCTGGGCTGTCTTCAATGTCTTCGCCTTCAAGTCTTATGACATAGATTCCCATGAGTCTTCTGGATCACCTCCCGAGTGCTGGCAATGTCTGTATCCTAAAGAGGATATTTAAAAGGATGGAGTACTCAAATTATTATGTATTAACTTTACCACAGCATTTATCATCCTTGAAAATACAAAAAAAAAAAAAAAAACTACTCACCATATACTCCATAATAAGACTGCTAGGGTCTTCAATCGGGTACTTCAATGTCATTAGTCTAAAGATGCAAACAACAACAAAATTTATGAGATTCAGCCTTTTCATTTTTTTCTAAAAATTACACATTTAAAAAAAAATGTCAGTCATTCATCAATTTTTATTCTGTCTGATCATTTCCTTATGGAAAATACAGGCAAGCAGTCAAGATTCTAACAAACATTTCAGTGGAAAATGAAACTACAACAGTACTGGGCCAGATCAGCACAGAAAGCCACTGTCCTGCAGAGTTCAGCAATGTTCCCAATTAAAGGGATAGTTCACCCAAAAAATTCTGTCATTAATTACTCACCCTCATGCCGTTCCAAACCCACAAGACCTTCATTCATCTTTGGAACACAAATTAAGATATTTTTGAATGAATGAATGAATGAATGAAGATTTTTGATGAAATCTGAGAGCTCTCTAACCCTGCATAGACAGTAACGCAACTGAAATGTTCTCAGGCCCAGAAACATTGTAAGGACATCATTAAAACAGTCCATGTGACATCAGTGGTTCAGCCATAATTTTACAAAGCTGGAAGAATACTTTTTGTGTGCAAAGAATAAAAAATAATGACTTTATTCAACAATTCTTCTCCAAATCGTGTCTTCCGCCATTATCGAGAGTAGCTCTGCATGTAAACAACGCATGCGTTTGAGTCTGCTGATGCAGAACATGCAACATAATCTTTAAAGGTGCAAAATGCATTTGCTTTGAGAATCGATATATTTCATGATATAGTTAACACGTTTGGAAATATTTCGAATAAAAAGGAAAAAATAAATAAAACAAAAGCCTATATCAGTTATACAGTGCTATTGTGACTGCTGTGTGTCACTTTACTATCCTGACCCCCCCCTCACTCGTGCCCCCTCAAAAATAATGAGTGCATGACGCCCCTGTTTGGAGGAGAATTGTTGAATAGAGTCATTATTTTCATTTTCTTTGCACACAAAAGGTATTTTCATAGCTTCGTAAAATTACGGTTGAACCACTGATGTCACATGGACTATTTAATTGATGTTTCTTAGCCTTGAATGTGGTAGTTGTGTTGCTCTCTATGGAGGGTCAGAAAGCTCTCGAATTTCATCAAAAATATCTTAATTTGTGTTCTGAAGATGAAATAAGGTCTTACGGGTTTGGAATGACATTAGGGTGAGTAATTAATGACAGAATTTTCATTTTTGGGTAGGCTATCCCTTTAATGCAAACAAGAATGCAAACAGATGGTTCCAGCAATTACAGTCACTCACTCAAATTTCCCTTTTTGTGGATGGTCACATTGAGTTCACCTTTGACATAATATTATAATATGCTGGTGATGCCTACAAATTTGAGAACCTCTTTCCTAGGAGAAACATATTAAGAGAAAAAAGTCACATTCTAGAGCTGAAACTGTGTACTGCTGTATCATGAGCGTAGCAGTGATCTATGCTCGCTGCACTATCAGGAGGTTTCTTTCACTCCGTATCATGTGAAATCCTAACTCTGTGAATGCAATACTACTGCACTTCCAGGCAGCGCTGAGTTCTCGCCATCTGGGAAGCAACACATCCCAGAATGTGATGATGTCAGCTGGATTAATTATATTGCCTGGTGCCTGAGAACCTGGAGCCACAACTCAGGTCTTCCTGAAAGTTTGGTGCACAGCATCACTGTGTAACTGAAACTGCTCCTTTGATTGTTATAAACTGAATTTTGCTCTTATTGTAAAAGTTTATGATATTTCAGGAGTAACAATTTAAAACTGGGAGACCCCTTAGTGAGCAGAGAGATGGAGCAGAACATATTACTGTATATAAATCTGAGTATTACATTTTAAGCCTGACTTATAATAACATGCATTAATTTCCATATTAATGTATTTATATACGGTACTTTATGGTGCTACATTGCAAAGCCATTAAAATATTCCTCATTGAAGTTCAGAGTCTGTATTTAAATTTCCCCAAGTGCATTGCAGGAGGTACAATGAAACATTTAACTGAACTTTAAGCTTTTTACTGAGGTTAATTTAATATTATACTTTGGTTTAACACATATTTACGTTTCATTAAACAATAGTAATTGGTGGACCCCTGCGGTATGGCTGCGGACCCCTGCTGAAGAACCCTGCTTTAAAGTAATGTTCATTCAGGAGTCATAAGTAAACATGCTTAACAGATCAGAAGTTCATATTAAAATATATGAATTAAATATGTGAATAACTAATGATCTGCTATGAATTATATACTGTAAGCAGATTTTTTTTAGCTTTCTAGATTATGAAAAAATTCTGAATGGAATTGCCTGTGTAAAAATCACTGCCACAATGCTAAGGATTTGCTATTGAGTTACTAATCAAACTTATTATTTTCAATTATATACACTTATGTTTTAAAATTGGGGGTTATTATTATTATTATTTTTTTAATAAATTAATCATTTTATTCAGCAAAGATGCATGACAGTAAAGACATTTATAATGTCATAAAAAAAATAAAAAAGATCTTTCAAATAAATGTTTTTCTTTGGAGCTTTACATTTATCAACAAATTTTGAGAAAAAAAAAAAAGAATAACGTTTTCCACAAAATTATTAAGCAACACACCGGTTTTCAACATTGATAACACAATGTAAAAAAAAAATTGTTTCACTTATATTATTTTTTTTTTTCTTCTGTAATTCGGTGGTGCTAATTATTATTGTAATATTATTTTCACATAGCATCAATATTTTATTAAATATTTAAGTTAGGTAAATTTTAGAACTTCTATCATTAACTATGAAACACTGATTTAGTACAAGTAAGATTTTGTACTAATTTTGCATGATTTTTATTTTATTTTTTTAAGATATTTTGCTTTTGCAAGGATGGGAACAGTCTAGAAGTATCTGTTACATTCTGTAATATTCTATAATGTTCTAGTGCTTTCTGGAACATTCCAGAACATTGTGGGACTAGTCATAAAAGACAAAAATCGTCCAGCATATACTTCTGAAGTTTTGGACAACTCACTTTTGGTAACTGTTTATGTTAAACTATTGTTAGCTCAGTATTATGCATGTATAGTGAGTAATAAAAGATTAGCTTGTATAAGCTGTCAACATCTTTTTTTTTTCTTTTTTTTTTCTTTTTTCTTTTTTTATTTTTCATGAGCACTGTCAACGATACACAAAACATTATGTGATTTTTAGTATTCAGCATGTCAAACTTCATAAAGAAACACAAAATGTTTCACTGTGTAATAATAAGACATGTTTATTGAGCAGCAAATCAACATAGAATGATTTCTGAAGGATCATGTGACACTAAAGACTGGAGTAATGATGCTGAAAATTCAGCTTTGCATCACAGGAATAAATAACATTTTTAAAAATATTAAAATAAAAAAAAAAAACGGCATTTTAAAAGGTAATCATATTTCATAATATTACTGTTTTTACTGTATGATTGATCAAATAAATGCAGCCTTGGTGAGCATAAGAGACTTATTCCGAAAACATTAATATTTATTCAACCTGATCTCATGATGAAAGCATATCTGTGGGAACTTTTTCGCCAGACGCGAAATACGTACCGCCATGTACATTTCGTGACATATTCGATGTGAAATGTCCACTGGGTGCACTAAAAAGAGTGTTCGATTTTCTTTCCCTGGAACAGATGAATACATATACGTTTTATGTGATGTTGGTTTTGTAGGCGTCACCGCAGCTCTGACTTAAAATGTCCATTGAGTGGCACTATAAGTCTCCATGACATTTTAAAATAACGCACCATCTGCATTACACCTAAAGTTAAACCTACCCATTAGTATGAACAAAAGCGAATGTGATATAAAAATGCAATTGCAAATGTCGTTTTAGCTTGTTTTTCGATCTCTGGTAATTCAGCTCTTTTATCGTGAGTCATGGTTTTTTATGGGATTCGTACCCAAGGATTTCGCATCGTAAGTCCAATTCATTTCCGGCTGAGCTACCAAGCAAGCTTGTTACGTCCGGAAAGTGAAACATATGGAGCTGTAATCATAACTATACGAAAACGATTACACATGCTCAATGTTTTACCGCCTCTAGTGTTCATTTCTGTTGGAAACTGCAGTGATACTGTATGTATTGGTACATATTTCGCATCTTTCGAAAAAGTTCCCACAGGTACATTTTCGTCAGGTAGGAACTATTACCAACCCCAAACTTTTGAATAACAAAAATGATTCTGAATGATTAAAATTTGATGAGATAGCCACACTATTTGAAGTATCATTCATCTCTGTAGTGCAAACGGTTCAGCAATGACTCATATATAGATATATTCCTGTCAAAATAGCATAATAACTGTTTTTGTTTGTGTGTGTGTGTAGCTGGGAGGTGTTGCGGTTTCTCCTGTCAAATCTGCGCTGGTGGATGGAGGAGTACAGATTTGATGGATTCAGGTTTGATGGAGTGACGTCTATGCTCTACCATCATCACGGGATCGGTATGTCCATGGAAAATTAAGCACATAATGTTCTTTACTTAGAATTACTGTACAATAACAGCCTTCTACCACTGTAAATGTCACAGGATCTTATTTTAAAACAGGATATTGGAAGAGCAACCATTCCAAGGGCAGTTTCAGTAGACTGCGAGCATGTTACGTAAACTCTCATAAATGAATGGAATTAAGCAGGAAAAACATGTGATACAAGTTCTTTCAAGCAAGAAATTAATTACACAAGTAGTGTGGCAAAGGTTATCCTGGCATTTTTCTCTTTTCTTTTTAATTTTGTACCAGTGATGTTGCTAATGATTTTCAGTAGGTTTTCAAAGATCATTTTGAAAAAATCCTACTTTGTTTTAATGAAACGTGACATTAGATGGTTTCTTTGTAGCTCTTTTTAAACTGAGTTTTGTGTAATTGCTAATTAATTTTTAATAAAATGTAACCATCAGCTGTGGAATCTGATTTTATCTACATGTTCCTTGATTCTCAGGATCAGAATTTTCTGGGGATTGTGCCGAATACTTTGGACTCCATGTAGATGAGGACTCTCTCGTCTACCTCATGTTGGCAAACCATATTTTGCACACCCTCTATCAGAACTGCATCACTATTGCAGAGGTAAGCTGTATGTTGTTTTCTGAAATGCACTGAACATAGAAGCTCCTAACAGCAATGAAGGGTATTTCTAAAATGTGAGCTCAGCAGTTCTTGAACTCAATTGCTCCAGTTCTTATTCTGGTGCTTTGAGATGACAGTAATACAACATTATTGTTGAAGTTCTCAACAGCCATGGCTTATTCTGCAACAATATGACTGTTTTCAAACAGGTTTCCCAGATACTCCCCATGAGACTTCTGCGCTGTTTCAAATTTTCTGAAGTATGCAATAGCTCTGTGTGAGAAACAGACAATCGGCTAGTTTTACTAAATGGCAAATAAGTGCAAGAGCGCAATTCCAAAACAGCGCCGATGGGTGTGAAAATTTCTGCGGGTGATTTACTAACAACGCGCAAATTAAATTAAAGAACACAGACGCAGCATCTTATTTACATATCGATCAACGCAATATACCAAGCGCAGCGCAAATTAGCATAGTCGCAAATAAAGAATAAAGAAATAAAGAAGCCACAGTACACCAAAAAGAACTGGAGGCAAAAAATGAAGGGTTGCAAGTTTTGATAGACCTGGTATTGCGTGACTCCTAGTTGAGGGTTCCAAGTCGTCTTTTATTTCCTCAAGCAAATTAAAAATAACATGGCTTGGCAAACAGTATGTTCAGATAATGTGGTGTTCTGGCATTCCAAATGAATTCATACGTGTGGAAAAAATCCTCTCCACTCTACCACGCGCTCTCTGTTCTGTGCCTCCTCCTAGCAACAATAATTGCAGCCATTTCAAGCGCAAAATTGTTTAAGACATGCTTTTTTTAAATTAATTAATTTAATTAAAGTATAAATTAATTGCAATTTAAAATCATTGTCTGGAATCCGTTTTACTTACATAACCTGACATAATTTACATTTTTGATATTCAACAAGAAAAAAAAAAAATCTGCGGGACTATAGGAAATTGATTGGAAATTAAAAAGTGTCTTTTAACTACCAGGAATAATGTATGTGCATATTCAGTTTTGGAATATTAAGTGTCAGCAACACTAGCGCGACGTGCCAATTTAAATATGCAAAAGCACAAATGAGATCTGAAGATTATCAGTGAATAACCATTTAAATTGTGGAGTGTACAATACATTTTTGGGTGAACTGTTCCTTTAAGTAAAAAGCTGTGTCTCTCTTTCTGTACTGGCTTCTCTGTTTGGAATATGCAGCAGGATCATCCGAAATGACCATAATACCTTTAGTCATGGCTCGATAACCTTAATCTTGTCAACAGCGACACTGTATCCCAACTCCACAAAGACAGAATTAACCTTCAGAGTCAACGGGACAGTGCATTAAATTAGCACTCAGTGGCTCTGTCTAAAGCCATGATTAATGAGACCACTTACTTTTTACTTACTTTGTTCAGTGTTTTGTAATTAGTGGACAGCGACCACCAGAGATATCATCTAATTCTCTTTTATGAGCTCCATTGATAGAGCTGGACTGTGATTGCTAAAGTTTGCTTACATTGCAGGAAACAATTAAATAGCATAAAAACAGACTACAAATATAACAAAAAGTAGGACCACAGCTACATTTTGTATTCAGCGCTTAATTCAAATTTGCACATCGCTGCATATTATGTGATACCCTGCAGAAAAGACTAGTATGGCTGGAGACCACTGCTAATCTAGTCAACAAAATTAGTGGCAAAAATTTATGAGGTTTTTTTTATTTTGTCAGCAATAGCACATTTGGCTGGTCATGTGATCCAAACATGTCGGCCCCCATGAGGCGACCCACTCTGTGAATATAAATAAATTAACTTTTATTAGGCTAGATATGACTGGAGTCATCATTACTTTTTAATTTCTCATTATTTTACACATTACAAGTTGCACTCCTTATCATAAATAAATGATTGAAATGACTGGAATATCATTAAACATATTTTTAAATGCATTATTCTTTGTGTGTGTGTGTGTATATCTATATATATCTGTGTGTCTGTGTGTGTCTGTATATATATAATATATATAATCAAATGTTTTATGGAGATAAAAATTACCATGTGCATGTAAGTTTCATATGGCTTCAGAAGAAAATGTTACTTTTTGCAGATATTCTTCAAAGCAGGGTATTCCATTAAAGTTAAGTCCAGTCTTGATATTTCCTTCCCAGTGGAAGTTCAGACAATACTTTTGGAGCAGTTATAAATTTCAATCTGGGCAGCAGTAGTACTTTATAAAAGAAAAAAAAAAAAAAATCAATATAGTCATCAAAGATGAGGATATTGGGCCTTGAAAGCCAAAGCACTGGAGTCTGAGAATTTTTGAAACATTTTATCAGTTAAGCCCAACTGGATGTGAATATTAAAAGGTAGATCAGATGTATTATCAGGTAATTATTATTTTTACATTTAAATACCTGCGAATGGCAGAAGGCCATGTGAATGAGAAAAGTACTGTATGTGGGTTCAGGGTTTTCTTCTTGAAGTCTGAAGTCATTTTTATATTTTGCTTAAAATAAGTATCTGCTAAAAATAAGCAAACGATGTAATACATAATCACAATAACAATCAAAATAATCAAATAACCAAAAAGTCACATAACAACATAATCAAAATGTGGTGCATCATAAGCAATATAGACATAAACATAAAATACAGATGTAATAAAAAATTTATTTAAAAGTAATTTATGTATTTTCTGTGTTCTCATTTTCTGCAGTGTTTTAGTAAGAGATAATGCATGGCTAGCTGTGCATTAAACAATTTTGATGCATGACATGGAGGCCAAGAACCACCCGGCTTGAAGCAGAGTGCACATCGACAATTTAAAGCTGTTAATGATGTTTGCAGCGCGATATTTGACCGGAAGAGTAAAAATGGTTATTTTTGTTGATTGCGGCTCGTTAGCTCTAGCATTCTGCCCTCTTCAAATCAGACACAGAGATGAAATAGTGCAGTTAGACCACATTTATTTGAATGTGTTGTAGCATTTGTTTGAATTAATGATCGATCGATCAAGAGAGAGTTGACAGTTGTGTGTGCTTTACCTGCGTCTGTGAATCTCTCAAACAGCGATTTTACCATCTCGTTGCTAAGGAATATTTCTTTTTATTTGTATTTATTTAATTCTTTATTTACTGTAACATGGAAAATGGACAATCAAAGACTGCCCCAGAATTAGCTACAGAGCTAAATTTCATCTGCTGTCCCAAGGCAGGAGCGTACAAAAACACATTATGTAACAAAGACATCAATGTAACAGAATGTACAATAAACCCCCCAATTTAAAAGATAAAAAGTATAATCCACCACATAGACACTACAATCCAAGTTACAAGATATCCCTCTATAAATACTATAAAACATCACCCTATAATAAAAATTATAAAAAATGAAGACCCCCCCCAAAAGTTATGTAGCCATTTCAAAACACTCAATATTCAATGATCACAAACCTCAATCATCTTTAACCATATATTCAAATGTAACTTAAACTGTTCAAAGGTAGGGCACTATCTAATATAAATTGGTAAATTATTCCAATTATTAACAGCTCTTACAGAAAAAGCCGAACGACCAAAATCAGTAACTCTAAACTGTGCTTCACAATCATCAATTGTCGACGCTCTTGTTTGTCTTATATTTTCAGTATGTGAATAAACAAATTCTTTCAAGGGTGAGGGTGCAAGGTTATTAACAATTTTGTACCTTAAACAACAATTGTAGAACATAAAATTGTCAAAAGTAAAAAAATAAAAAATAAAAAATATTGTACTTATAATTACAAATAAAATTATAAAACGATGATATGTGTTAGGTTTCTTGTCAAATCTAAGAGTAGGTTTTCCTGCTTGTGACCATGAAGTAATACAATAGAAAAAATGAGAAAAGATCAAAGAATGCAAAGACTCTTGCAGCATCTATTGAAAGTTGACTCCGTATAAATTTAAAATTTCTAAGTTGCAATGTCACTGCACAAACTATTTTTTGAACATGATTTTCAAATGTTAAATGAGAGTCTAAAATAACTCCAAGATATTTAAAATCCACAAGCTCTCTGTGTAATGTAGTGATCCAATATTGCGGGGCAGCATTGACAACAATTTTCTGTGTTCCTGAATGTTTCTGTGTGCGCTCAATGGGATCTCCAATGTCTGACCTCTCTCTCTCGCTCTCTGTGATTGTGTGTGAGTGATGTGTGTGTCTGTGTGCGTCAATTAAAGCAGCGCATTAATACAGAACCGTGATTAAACTGACTTGGAACTACCTCTGCATTAAACAGTTTTAATGCATAGCCAATCAGAATTGAATATTCAGAGTATTGTTACTGTTAAAATAACCATGTCATCTGCAGCTCTTGTAGCACTTCCCATCTTCAACGGGGGAGAGAAGCAATGCACACAGGGCAGAAAGGGCTTAAATGAAGTGTTTGGCTCTAAATTTACTCACCCTCAGGCCATCCAAGATGTAGTTGAGCTGGTTTCATCATTGGAACAGATTTGGAGAAATTTAGCATTACATCACTTGCTCAGAAATGGATCCTCTACAGTGAATGGGTGCCGTTAGAATGAGAGTCCAAACAGCTGATAAGCAAGTGATGTAATGCTAAATTTCTCCAAATCTGTTCAGATGAAGAAACAAACTCATTTACTTTAATTTTTGGTTGAACTACTCCTTTAACAGTAAATCTAACATGTTTATACTGTTGTGTTTTAAAGAAATTCATTCTTTTTTAAGGAAGTGTCCGGTATGCCCACCCTGTGCCGTCCAATTCAAGAAGGAGGTCTGGGTTTCGACTATCGCCTGGCCATGGCCATTCCAGACAAATGGATTCAAGTGAGTGTTTTTGTAACATGAAGTGATGAATAACATAAAAGAGAATTTACTATTAGTATTAATTTACTATTAGCTCAATTATATTCAACATACATGCAACTACTGTACAATCCTACTGTAACTGACAACTTACTGCACTTTACTCACATTTCAATATATTCCCTCCGGATGGTGGCAGTTAGTTTGAGCCGTATCATGCTAAGTGTCTCATTCATCACGCACTTGTACTGCTTGTAATTCCGAAGCGAAACGTGTTTATCTTTTTCTCGGGAGGATTAGATTTGAAGATACAGTATCCAGAACCTGCTCCAAATCTAGACTGACAACCGGCGGATCAGATAAATAGGGCATATCTCAATTTTTCCGGGCAGATATATATTAATAGTGTCATGCTCTTGGAAACTAGGATGCGTTCAATACTTTCTGTAATGTTTTTTTCTGTCTTTTTTGTGTGTGCGCATAATTAAAAGTATAATTATGGGCAATTCTTCAATCATTTTTCTTAATTAGGGTTTCTTCTGTGAGTTGATCTAAAGCATTCCTTTGTTCTGTGCCGTTTCTGTGGGTATGCATATTAATGAAGGTCTTCTCATTATGGATATATATGGAGATTTTGGGATTCTTTTCTTTTCTTGGCAGCAGTGCAAGGCAAAGCACATCTATCTGACTGATCAGAGAGCCACAGTTGCAAACTATCAGTTTGAAATCTTTATTTTAGCCGTTTCTTATGTCAGTTAACCACTTTGACCTCTTGGTGGGTTTAGGCAGATGTAATAATTAGAGTTTTTTTCTGCTAGTTTTTCAAAAATTCATTGACAATTCTGTATCATCTGAAGTAATTAGAAACAAATTTGATTCATTCCATTTTTCTCTGGAAACCTCAAGTGGTCACAATAATCTTGAAGACACATATGCAGTGTCATATTTTTGGTGTTTTACTTTGAATTATTCACATAGTTGTCCACTTGTCCATGTAAGATCATAAAGTTAAGCAGGTTGTTTTAATTTATTTCATTGAAACATTCAGTTCTTACAAGGATCTTTTTCTCTTGTAATTTGTAACTTTCCTGTCCACATTCCTGTCTACCTTGACAGTCTTATACAGTAAAAGCAAAAGAAGAAGTGTGTACCCTGTACACTGCAGGGGTGACTGTTGGTGCTGAGCGCACAGCCTCCATGGAGAATCGCCTTGCATTGCTAAACAAGGCTACCCAGAATACAGAGCTTTTTACCAGACCAGCAGCATCGGGCTGCGTGCTTCTCTTCGCCCCGGATGACCCTCTGCGGCTCCGCTCCAGCAGACTGATTCAGTGCTGCACTCTCCACGCACAAAGGTGTCCACTTCACTGACTCAGGATCAGTGTTTAGAATGGCATAAAGGCTGCTGTTTGCTGCTTTTTTTAACATTTGCTTTTTTCATACAACGTTGCCCAGCATGCAGTATTTATTTGGGGCTTTTCATCCGACACCGCTATCAATTTCGTTCTGCGATGGGGTACCGATGAGACTGCACTTTGAGGGCTCTCGGATGACCTGGAGTTTGTGTGAAGAAAAGAAAGAGCGCATAGAGATCTGCGCAGAAGAGCGTGTGACTCATATCTATGTATATGAGCAAATATATTTTTGACAGGGAAGTTTGAGATGATCCCCCTGCTCCAAAGATTGTCAAAAACAACAGTAAATATTCTAGATGCGCTGAAACTCACAAAGACAGAAACAACATGGTTCATACTGTACCTCAATTAAAAATAAATAAATAAATAAATAAATAATAATAATAATTATTATTATTATTATTAGTATTATTATTATTATTATTATTGTTATTATTATTTATTTTTTTTTTAAATTGAGGTACAGTTTGAACCATGTTGTTTATTATTATTATTATTATTTATTTTATTTTATTTTTTTATTGTTGTTGTGGTGTTGGTTGTGATTGTTGTTGTTTATTGTTCATTTAATGAGAAATGTATATGCTTATATATGGTAATGATACACACTAATGATACTTTATTTTCATAAATAGTCCAACAATTCAAGTCATTATGGTTTTAAGAATGGTAATGCTTTTTTAAGCATAGTGTACAGTTTTTTTTTTTTGTTTTTTTTTTCAGTAAATTATGACCTGTGCTCCTTCTTGATAGGTTGTGAGATCATATCAAAATAAGTAAATATACTGTTTATTTAAACAAATAAATAAATAATTCAATAAATAAATATTATTTATTTTATTATTATGTATATTTATATGAATATGTATATAACATTTAGTGATTTAAGTATATGCACCACAAAATTGCCCATTGCAGTGTATGCGTGTATACCTTTTCAATACAGTAATGAGAAAATATTTTCATTAATATTAATTCATATATTTTTTATTAAAGTGTATTCTTATTATTCTTATTCTTATTCTTATAAATGCTCTAATATGTTTTAATTATATATTTATATATTTTTTTAATTATATAATTATATATGTATTATAGTTATGTATTTAATTGTCATAAAAATAAGGCAACAGTGAAAGTCTTAATGGGCATAAAAATACACTTCTGTTTTTTAAGCATAGTATATATTCTTTTAGAGTAAAATATGACCTGGACTTCTCCTTACCAAGTTTTGTGAACTCACCTTAAAAGAGTACGAGCTGATAGTTGTTATTCCAGTGGGGCGGCACTGCCTGCAGAAACACTCTCACAGCCACACGCATCCCAGCCCTGCTTTTAACGTCACCCAACCTGTCTGATTAATCCAACCTCTGAGCCCGCACTGGCAACCCGACTACATCCGAGAGCTCTGAGAAATTAAGATGTCCTAATAAGAGACGCAGATAAGGCTTGCAGCACAACTTTGCCTGATTGTATCTGATTACCACTCCAAAACGCTGTCGCTTCCAATGGATAGCATAACAAAAGCCCTCTAATTTAGCCAGTGCCCTTCTGTCCGAGTCCAACAAATTGAAATGTAATGGAAACAATTAGAGCTGGTGAAGAATGCCTCACATGCTGCCGAGAACAGCGAGAGACCGAACCTCGGCCCTGTTTCCCAGCTAAACATACAAATTAACTTACGACTGGTCTGAAGTCACCTCTGTCTGTGGAGCTCTCCATTTCAAGCTGTTTGCTCTGATATTATAGTCCATTAAACAGAGTTCACCTAAAAATTTAAATTCTACATTATTCATCAATATTTACGCACCCTCAGGTCATTCCATGAAACACACGCACACAAAAAAGGAGAAATCAAGGTTGCGGTGAGGAACTTGGAAATGAATGGAGCCAGTTTTTGGGGGATTTCAAAGCAAAAATGTCAAGCTTCTAAATTTAGAAAAAGACTTACATTAACTCTGCTGTATTATTTGAGCTGTAAAGTGGTTTAAATCATCATTTTTACAGTTTTTAGGGTTTAAGACGTTATGTTGTCATGGCAACAGATGCAAAATTGTGTATAACTTTACACAAATGGTTAGAAAGTAAATGTGTCACACTAAAATCATGTTAACACAAATTGATTTTCTTGTGGCTGTACTATTAAAACAGAGAATATATTAAAATAGTGTCTATTTACACTAATTGCAAATAGCCTGCCTTGTTGGCAGAGACTATTTATACTAACTCCGCCCACTAACTCAATTAAAATGATGGAAATAATCAAAAAGTTGAAAATAAACTATCGAGTAGGGTTAGGGTAGGTGTAGGGAGGTCTTTATTGTCCCAATGAGATGGCATCCAATTAATCATTTGAATTAAAATTATAATTTACATTCAATACGTTATTATTGCATTCTGTTTTGTAATGTACTACAATACTGAGGTGCAGATATCTGCCACTATTTGCAATTAGTATAAATAGCAGAAAATCCTGTTATTTTAACATATGGCCAGTTTTGCTAACAGCTTGCGCCAGCGCAAACCGTCTTTTGGCGTTAATATAGCACTGTCAGGTTTTACTAAAGACGTGCAGTGAAGAATTAGGGCTGAAAAGGTGTAGACACAGTTATTTTTGCGGCTCATCTTATTGAATATGCATTTGTAGGAGTTTCTCTTTCTAGATGCATAATTTATTGGAGGAGAGTATTCAAATGAATCACGCAACGAGATTTACTAACGTTTGCGCTCGTCAAATTACTGGTATTTGCGCCATTATTTAACATCCAAAAAAAGCATGTCTTAAGCTATTTTGCTCTTGAAATGGCTGCAATTGTTGCTAGGAGGAGGCACCGCAGAGAACAGAGAGCGTGTGGTAGAAGGGAGAGGATATTTTTCCACATGTATTAATTTATTTGGCATGCAAGTTACTGTGGCTTCTGTATTTCTTTATTTGCGACTACTCTAATTTACGCTGCGCTTGGTATATTGCATTGGTCGATATGTAAATGTGATGTTGTGTCTTTGTTCTTTAATTTGCGCATTGTTAGTAAATCAACCGCAGAAATTTCCATGCCCATCGGCACTGTTTTGGAATTGCACTCACGCGCTAATTTGCCCTGTTTAGTAAAACTGGCCCATAGTGAAAATAGAATCTATAGCTATTTGCACTTAGTGTCAATAGCATCTATCATCTAAGTGCAAATAGCCGCTGCCATAAATTAATGCTTAAATTTTTGCCACTTTTCCATTGTAAGCGCTAACCCTGTTTTTTTTTGTTTTGTTTTGTTTTTTTGTTTTTTTTTAAAGAAAAAAATAATAAAAAAATATGTCAAAGTAATCAACATTATGCCACAAATGTTTTATAATAATTTTCAAATAGATATTATTTTTATTAACAAACCGCATATTTGAAGTCTGAACCAACTGCATTCTCGCCTAAAAAAAAACTCTTAAAAATACATTATGTGACAAAAGAACAGTATTATTTATAAAATTATAGTAGATTTGGGCATCCGCCATTACACTCGCTGTGAGAAATACAGCAAGCGGAGTGATACAAACGGTGAAACGGTTGGAGTGCTGTTATCACTAGAATATTGCACTTCTGGAAAAGGCTCTCAGCCAATCAGATTTGAGGACCAGAAAGAACTGTTGTATAATGTTTTTTTGTTTTGTTTTGTTTTGTTTTTTCCACAGAAGATAAAGTCAAACAGGACTGGAATGACATGAGGGTGAATATATAATGTCATTGTTTTTATTTTTGGGTGAACTATCCCTTTAATGGCATTTATTCTGGATGTGAAAACCCATCTCAGAAGTCATTGTGACGCCTTTATGCAGATGCAACCCAGATTTGCATCCCTCACAATGCCATGACTCATTTGTTCACACCAGTCACTGGGTTTTTATGTTGCTCTGCAGTTGTGCATTACATCAAATCATTTCTTTGGCTCTCTGTGTCAATAAGACGGGGTCACGAGAGAGTTCTCACTCAAAGGAGAGACTGATAGAATCTAGAATCAGACAGAAATTAAACTGTCAGATGATAATTGAGGGGAAGCTGTGTGGTATGTAATGCCAGGAGATAAACAGAGAAGAAGCATTTCCCATCTGACCTTCTGCACCTCACAGTCATTAGGGGTTGCATTTCCCAGCATGCTGCATTTTGGGACTCGTCCTCTCTCATTTGGTTAATGGTGCTCCATTGACTTAAGAATCTAAAGCCGACTGTATTTTTAGGGCTGCTATTAATTGCATTCAAAGTATTGAAATATCAAAAAATAGCATAATTAATCATGCCTCCTGACTCAGAAGATTCATAATAAGGTATATTATCTCCATCTGAATCATTAAAACTTAAAATACCACCTTTGTATTCTCATTTAGTAATATAATCTCACATTTACTATTGGAGTGACAGTATGTAACAGTGTTAGAATCAACCTTTGAAAAAACCCTTATTGGTCGATCACAAATCTGTGAATGATCATCACAAGTCGACCTTCACCTCACCAAAACACACTTAGATTGTCTTAAAATACAGTTGTCATGGCATTAAAAAATGTAGGATGTGATAAATGGCCAAAGATTTCGGTCTGTATATTAAAAAGCATCACAGGAATTTCACATCCTGGAAGATTCAAATGAGTTTATTTCTGACACTGGTAGTAAAAATTACAGTAAATGTAATAGTTCTGTAAAATGGAGTTGTGGGTGTAATTATAGGGAAATAAGACTCCCTACATTCACATTTTATATTTGTGACCCAATATACTGGGATGAAGTGATCAGACAGGCAAACTTTTGTTTTAATCTTATTTGCAAGTTTGAAGTGCACTCTAAAAAAAAATCTTATTCTCTGTGAATAAAACAGAACAATATGCATGTAGAGTATTTATGAAAGACTTAGCTTAAACAAAGAGTCCTCAAGAATTCAAAGATTGCAAGAAATCTAAAAAAAAAAAAAAAAAAAAAATAGAAATTAAAAAAAATATATACAGTTGCATCTCAATAAATTAGAATGTTGTGGAAAAGTTCATTTATTTCAGTAATTCAACTCAAATTGTGAAACTCGTGTATTAAATAAATTCAGTGCACACAGACTGAAGTAGTTTAAGTCTTTGGTTCTTTTAATTTTGGTGATTTTGGCTCACATTTAACAAAAACCCACCAATTCACTATCTCAACAAATTAGAATACTTCATAAGACCAATAAAAAAACATTTTTAGTGAATTGTTGGCCTTCTGGAAAGTATGTTCATTTACTGTATATGTACTCAATACTTGGTAGGGGCTCCTTTTGCTTTAATTACTGCCTCAATTCGGCGTGGCATGGAGGTGATCAGTTTGTGGCACTGCTGAGGTGGTATGGAAGCCCAGGTTTCTTTGACAGTGGCCTTCAGCTCATCTGCATTTTTTGGTCTCTTGTTTCTCATTTTCCTCTTGACAATACTCTATAGATTCTCTATGGGGTTCAGGTCTAGTGAGTTTGCTGGCCAGTCAAGCACACGAACACCATGGTCATTAAACCAACTTTTGGTGCTTTTGGCAGTGTGGGCAGGTGTCAAATCCTGCTGGAAAATGAAATCAGCATCTTTAAAAAGCTGGTCAGCAGAAGAAAGCATGAAGTGCTCCAAAATTCCTTGGTAAACGGATGCAGTAACTTTGGTTTTCAAAAAACACAGTGGACCAACACCAGCAGATGACATTGCATCCCAAATCATCACAGACTGTGGAAACTGGACTTCAAGCAACGTGGGCTATGATCTTCTCCACCCTTCCTCCAGGCTCTAGGGCCTTGGTTTCCAAATGAAATACAAAACTTGCTCTCATTTGAAAAGAGGACTTTGGACCACTGGGCAGCAGTCCAGTTCTTCCTCTCCTTATCCCAGGTAAGACACCTCTGACGTTGTCTGTGGTTCAGGAGTGGCCTAACAAGAGGAATACAACAACTGTAGCCAAATTCCTTGACACGTCTGTGTGTGGTGGCTCTTGATGCCTTGACCTCAGCCTCATTACATTCCTTGTGAAGTTCACCCAAATTCTTGAATCAATTTTGCTTGACAATCCTCATAAGGCTGCGGTTCTCTCAGTTGGTTGTGCATCTTTTTCTTCCACACTTTTTCTGTCCACTCAACTTTCTGTTAACATGCTTAGATACAGCACTCTGTGAACAGCCAGCTTCTTTGGCAATGAATGTTTGTGGCTTACCCTCCTTGTGAAGGGTGTCAATGGTTGTCTTCTGGACAACTGTTGGATCACCATTCTTCCCCATGATTGTGTAGTCTAGTGAACCAAACTGAGAGACCATTTTGAAGGCTCAGGAAACCTTTGCAGGTGTTTTGAGTTGATTAGCTGATTGACATGTCACCATATTCTAATTTGTTGAGATAGTGAATTGGTGGGTTTTTGTTAAATGTGAGCCACAATCATCACAATTAAAAGAACCAAAGACTTAAACTACTTCAGTCTGTGTGCATTGAATTTATTTAATACACGAGTTTCACAATTTGAGTTGAATTACTGAAATAAATGAACTTTTCCACGAAATTCTAATTTATTGAGATGCACCTGTAAATTGGAGAAAGCAGCAAAGTTGGAACATGGCAATGTCTTAGAATAAAAGTTGAAATTATTATTATTATTATTATTATTATTATTATTATTATTATTATTGTTAACTACAACTTTTTCCTCTTTCAGTCAATTAATGTTAATGGTCAGTGAGAAATACAGATCATAAATCATGGAATATATCATGTAAAAAGGAGAACATGAGATTAGAAGATTAGAAACTAAAGTTTAAAATGAGTAATAATAATAATAATAATAATAATTATTATTATTATTATTATTATTATTATTATTATTATTATTATTATTATTATTATTATTACAGGCTTATTTTCAGTCATATGAGAATGCAGCAAACAATATATTGACTTCTATTAGTAGTTCTTTAACTACAAACAAACAAACAAACAAACAAATAAATAAATATACATAAACATTAACTAACATTATCAAATGGAACCTTATTGTAAAGTGTTACCATTAATTGTAATGAATAACTTTGATCTGTTGTCAGCCTTACTACATTTAAGTAAAATTCTTATATTGTGTGTCTTATATTATTCTTTGTTTGTCCTATTGTGTGGTTTGGCCATTATTCTTGTTCTGTAACCTGTAATCGACACAAACACAGTTATACACCAGCCTGCAACAGGTTTGTTTAAATATAAGATGTTTTGAAGCTGTCACATGGTGTGATTCAAAGGTTTCCCTAACAGACATTTCCCCTCAGAACAAACCCTGAGCGATAAATAAATAGATGGCTGAAGATGAAGACCGGTGGCTTTCAGTTCTCATTTCAGCAGACTCTTCATTGCAGCAGTAGTGACGCTTACAACACCCCTGCCTTTTTTTGTCTCTCCATTGATTGTTTGGCTGTGGGCTAATATAAAGGTTTTCTTGCATGTCAGTCACCTGTCAGGCGCAATCTCACCCAGCACATGGCTGCTTGTCACTCTCATGGGCTTCCCTCGCTGCTGTCAGTCAGTCTGCTGCACAGAGGGCCTGTTGGGTGTGTGTGTGTGTGTGGTGAAGACACACAGCGAGAACAGATCGCCATGAGTGATGTGAGGAATACAAAAAACTCTTTCCTCCCTCCTTGTTTGCCGCTGGAAAGTTGCCGATGTGTAGAACTTGAGATGTCAGTAAAACTACAGACAACAGTGTGTTTTTACTGTAAAGGAGTTTTCTCTGTCAGGTGCTGCTTTTTATCTTGAAATTGTATTGTTTCGCCTTGTTCCTCTTCTGAAAAAAAAGTAGTATACTTCAGAACATTTGTAAAAAGAGTACTTATTACAGAAACAATAATGAAAAATTACAAAAAAAAAAAAAGTATTTTCTGCACATCAAGGCTGCATTTATTTGATAAAAAAGACAGAAAAAACAGTAACATTTTGAAATAATATTGCAATTTAAAATAACGAGTTTCTACTTTAATATAATTTATAATGTAATTTGTTACTGTGATTCAATTCAAATCATTACTCCAGTCTTCAATGTCAAGTGATCCATCATAAATCTTTATAATATACTGATTTATTATGCAAATGTTGGAGAAATGTACTGCTTAATATTTTTCGAATCTGTGATATTTTTTCAGGAATCTTAAGTTAAAAAGAACAGCATTTATTTAAAATAGCAATATTTTCTAAAAATTTACACTACCATTCAAAAATTTGGGGTCAGTACAATTTTTTTTTCTTCATTTTTTGAAAATAATTAATACTTTTATTCAGCAAGGATGTGTTAAATTGATAAAAAGTGATTTTTGGTCAAATAAATGCAGCCTTGATGAGCTTAAGACACTTTAAATAAATAAATAAATAAATAAATAAACCTTAAAAATTTTTACTGATCCCAAACATTTGAACGACAGTGTACTTAAGTGCCAACTGAGCATAAGTGTTGAAACAATTGAAATTAAATAAAAATGAATTATAGTTTAAATTTATATTAAATGCAATTAGTTAAATGCTGTGCTGTTTTTGACCAAGATGTAGATAAGTTTGTTTCTTAATCGGAACAGATTTGGAGAAATTTAGCAATACATCTCTTGCTCACCAGTGGATCCTCTGCAGTGAATGGGTGCCGTCAGAATGAGAGTCCAAACAGCTGATTAAAAACATCACAATAATCCACAAGTAATCCACACCACTCCAGTCCATCATTTAATGTCTGGTGAAGCAAAATCTGCATGTTTGTAAGAAACACATCCATCTTTAAGATGTTTTATCGTTAAACCAGCACTTTTGGCCAAAATATTGGTCGATAATCCATAATAACGCTTCCTCCAGTGAAAAAGTCCATTTCCTGTTGTCCTTTCACATCAAAAAACACCAACATATTTGTTTAGAGCTGCTTTGGACTTTGGTTTTCACTTGTAAACAGTGTTTGATCTGTGCATGTTTCTCACCTGATTCGAATGAGATGTCTTTTTCATTAAAGAAAGCAATATTATGGGTAGACGACTCATATTTTAGCCAGAAGCAACAGTTTGAAGTTAAAAAACTTAATGATGGATGTGTTTCTTACAAACACGCATCTTTTCACTTAAGAAGATGTTAACTGATGGAGTGGTGTGGATTACTTGTGGATTATTGTGATGTTTTTATCAGCTGTTTAGACTCTCACTCTGACGGCACCCATTCACTGCAGAGGGTCCATTGGTGAGCAAGTAATGCTACATTTCTCCAAATCTGTTCTGATGAGGAAACAAACATATTGGATTGCCTGAGGGTGAATTATTCCTTTAAATTCATTAGTATTATATTTAATTATGGAGTAATTAAAAATACACTTTTAAGATATTAAGTACACTACAAGTGCACATTCAGTACAATTAAGTACACTTGTTTTTTTTTTGTTTGTTTGTTTTTTTTATAAGGGTATATTTGTTTTTGCACTCCAGAAGGTGGCAGTTTGAATCACGTCCTGTTTTTGGGAAATAAACAGAGCTGCATTCATGACAGGTTTTCAGATTCGTATTGGACACACTGTCCCAGAGTTTTTCTGTTTTCCCAAAAGCTGAACATCTCTGTTCTTTTCCAGTGAAATCTTCTCACTGAAAGAGGATACCGTCACAGGGCTAAGGGTGAAAAGTAGAGTTGGAAGACGAATGTGGTGATGAATTGTGGTGAGAAAAGTCTCAGGTTTAGGAGCAGAGGATGTTGACTCTTAACTAAGGACGCTTGACTCTTCCAGTCGTTCTGTGCCAGAGACGTGACACAGATGTCAGAATAATGACTTCCTCGCAGCGTTTTATACATTAGCATACAGCTTTCCTGTTTCCTCGCCATGTGATGGTATACGCTGCTCCAGCAGCAGCAGCATGTGTTGTTATCACATGGTGGTATTTTTCTTGGGATGGACCGTAATTATATTATGAGATTGACGTTATTTTATTCACCCTCATGACGTTCCATATGTAAAAGTAGTTCATACGATTCTGCTAGGTAGGGTTGCACCAGCTGTTTGTAAGGTCATACTTGGCACTTAATAAGTACTAGTTAGTTTTGCTAAACCTAATGTGGATGCACCATTTGTTCTTAAAACAATTTTATAGTAATTTAATATGAAATGTACATGCACTGATCAAATAAACAGCCTTCACATTTGTATACAGAAGTAGTGTTTGATGTATTAACACTAACAATTTGGTAACACATTAGTATAGGGACCATTCTCACTATTAACCCTCTGGGGTCTAAGGGTGTTTTGGGGCCCTGGAGAAGTTTTGACATGCCCTGATATTTGTGCTTTTTTCAGTTCTATAAACATATAAATGGCTAAAGTCTTACAACACTGTAATCAGCACAAACTAGGCTACAATAATATGTGAGCAACATGCATGTACATGATTGAGTTTTTGAGAAAGCAATGTTTATGCGTGGTTAGTGAAAAACTAAAATTTTTAAATCACTTGAATAAGGCCATAAAACACATCCAGAACATTTGTTCACTAGACTTTTGAGAACTGGATCTTGTAGCCTAGAGTTCTTTGCTTGAAAATGATGTGAAAATCATCTTGTTCACTCATTCACAGAAAACAATATATTGATTTAAATTTTCTAAGACACTTTTTGAGTAGAAAGGGTCTATGCAAGAAGGCGTCATCTATCCTGCATAATGCTGTGATTCACACCTGAGAAGACAATGGCCTGCATAATGAGCTGCATAATGAGCCATTCAGTCAGGTCTGTGACTGAGAGGGAAGAGTTACAAGAAAGAGTGTGAGGACAAAAAAAAAAATTATATATTTTTGCTTGTAGTTTATTTAGAATATATTTAACTATCACACAAAATAACTTGAGATTCACTAGCTGCTTATTAGCATGCCTATTATTAATTTATTGGCTGTTTATTAAAGCACATATTCTGCATAATCATATTCTACATCCGTAATCCTACCCAATACCTAAACTTAACAACTGCCTTACTAACAATTAATAAGCAGTAAAGTTTATTGAGGAAAAAGTCAGAGTTAATGGTTTGTTAATAGCAAGAATTGGACCTTAAAATAAAGTGTGACTAATAATTTACACTTTTTAAATCATTTTCGGTTAATAAAAGTATTTCCCTGAACTGTTAATGGAAATAAATTAAATTTCCATTGAAATGTGGTACATAAGTGGAAAAACAACTGTAATTTGAGATATATATATATACACACACACAGTCATGGCCAAAAATATCAGCACCCTTGGTAAATATGATCAAAGAAGGCTGTGAAAATTAATCTGCATTGTTAATCCTTTTGATCTTTTATTTAAAAAAATTCACAAAAATCTAACCTTTCATTGGATAATAAGAATTTAAAATGGGGGGAAATGTCATTATGAAATAAATGTTTTTCTCTAATACACGTTGGACACAATTATTGGTTCCCCTAGAAATTCTTATGAGTAAAATATCTCTGAAGTATATTCCCATTCATATTCACAATTTTGAGCACTCCAGGGTGATTAGGAACATTAAATTATCCAGCCATGGCTTCCTGTTTCACAGAAATATAAATAGGAGGGAAAACAAAGCCCAAATTCCCTTAATCATCCATCACAATGAGAAAAACCAAAGAATATATTTCTGATGTGCAGCAAAAGATAATTGAGCTTCACAAATTAGTGAAGTGGCTTTAAGAAAAGAGCTAGAGCAGTGAAAATTCCCATTTCCATCAACAGGGCAATAATTAAGAATTTCCAATCAACATAAAATGTTACGAAACTGCCTGGAAGAGGACGTGTGTCTATATCGTCCTAATGCACGGTGAGAAGGAGAGTTTAAGTGACTAAAGACTCTCCAAGGACCACAGCTGGAGAATTGCAGAAAATAGTTGAGTCTCGGGGTCAGAAAACCTTAAAAAAAATTGTCAAACAG
Organism: Spinibarbus caldwelli; assembly: GCA_039654775.1. Classification (NCBI taxonomy): domain Eukaryota; kingdom Metazoa; phylum Chordata; class Actinopteri; order Cypriniformes; family Cyprinidae; genus Spinibarbus; species Spinibarbus caldwelli. The sequence goes on along the minus strand of CM077253.1, from coordinate 21,267,604 downwards.
CACCTACATCACCTCATGTTGTTTGGGAGGGTTTCAAGAAAAATTCTCCTAGCTCATCCAAAAACAAACTCCAGCATATTCAGTTATCAGACACGACTGGAACTTCAAATGGGGCTGGCTTCTATGGTCAGATGAAACTAAAAAATTTGCTTTTTAGCAGCAAACACTCAAGATGGGTTTGGTGAACATAGGGTTAAAAAGTACCCCATGTGTACAATGAAATATACTGCTGTATTTTTGATATTGTGGGCCTATATTTCTGCTGGAGGTCCTGGATATCTTGTTTAGACACATGGCATCATGGATTCTATCAAATACCAACAGATAAATCAATAAGTGACTGACTCTGTTAGAAATCTTATAATGGGCTGTGTTTGGATCTTCCAACCGTACAATAATCCAAACACAAACCTCAAAAACAACACAAATATAGGTCACTGAGCACAAAACCAAGCTTCTGCTATGGCCATTCCAGTCCTCTGACCTGAACCCTATAGAAAATGAGTGAGTGAACTGAAGAGAAGAAGCACCAACATGGAGCTGGGAATCTAAAGGGTCTGGAGTGATTCTGGATGAAGGAATGGTCTCTGATTTCTTGTCAGGTGTTCTCTAACCTCATCAGGCATTATAGAAGAACATTTAGAGCTATTAAACTGGCAAATGGAGGTTTCAAAAAGTATTGAATAAAAGGGTGCTGTTAATTGTGGCCAGTGTGTATTAGAGAAAAACATTTATTTCAAAATGATATTTCCCCCCATTTTAAATTCTTATTATCCAATGAAAGTTTAGATTTTTGTGATTTTTTTTTTTTTTTAAATAAAAGATCAAAAGGATTAACAATGCAGATTAATTTTCACAGCCTTCTTTGATCATATTTACCAAGGGTGCCGATATTTTTGGCTATGACTGTATATAATACTTATAATGTATAATGTACAATGTTTGCATTTTCACAAATGTATTTATAATTTTTATAATTAATACTTTCTTAGGAATTAGTATATTGAAATATGTAAATAATATTCAGGAAATTTTGAAAAAAAAAAAATCTATTGATTTTTTGCAAATCTATTTATTATTTATTTTAATAATTGATAACTTTATTAAAATTTGTATATTTGAACAATGTAAATATTCAAGAAATGCATTGAGGAAAATGAATTTATATATTTTGCAAATGTATAATTTATTTAAGTTAATACCTCATTAAGAATTAGTATATTAAAATAGCTAAATAATATTGAAGATATTCGATCATTAAATATGATCGAAAATATTAAGAAATTCGAAATTCGATCATTAAATATGTTAATTATTGGTATACTTGAAATAGATATTTAGGAATTGTATTTAAGAAATTGTATAATATATATATATATATATATATATATATATATATATTATTTTTATTTTTTTTTTAATGGCTAATTTAATTATAATTTTCAGAAATTGTTTTTAAATTAAAGTGCTTAACATCAGGTTTGTCCTGAGGAGCCACTAGCAAGTCTATTATTCACATAATGTTAAGTTTAATGGTTAAACACTCAAATATTTAGTAGGACTTATTTTGCATATAATTGAACTTGAAAATTGTGAATTTTGAACTTGCACAAAATGACATTTGAGAGCTTTGGCTGAAGAAGAGATTTTCATTGCCTTAAATTTAAGTTCTATCCTTAGTCTCAGAATAAAAAAAAAAATATGCTACATATTAGAAAAAGTAGTAACTGGAAAAGCTAGTGTTTTGAAAACAAATAGGCAACTAAAAAGTGTAGTTAAATGAGCATCATTGCGATACTTTTAGTTAGTTAGAGACATTTCTCTGAAATGCCAAGGGAGGCAGTGCATCCTCAAAAAGTGAGATGGGGAAAATCAATAGTACTAAAATAAAATAAATAAGAGCTAACATTACCACCCTAATCTCTTTCATAATCTCACTGTAGAATGCATTACTGCAGTATGATGGATTCATATACTGTAGAAATGGCATCCAAGCTTGTAGAAAGAAAATGAAATCTGGCTTTCGGCTAGACCAACAAACCAGACAGACACCAGTGGATGTTTGTCAAAATATAGCAAACAAATGACGAAAGAACAGAAGACTTGTTCATGAAGTACTGAGAGAATTGTTTCTGCTCGTTCACTCATTTCCCATTTATTTATTTATTTCGTCTCTTCCATTCTCAGATCGTTAAGGAGTTCAAGGACGAAGATTGGGACATGGGAAACATCGTGTACACGATGACCAACAGGCGATACGGCGAGAAATGCATCTCTTACGCCGAAAGCCACGACCAGGTACTGGCATCTGGAAACCTTCAATCCTCCGGTGTGGAGTAAAGGAAAAGTAATCAATGTGTCACTGGGAATGGAAATTGGTGTCACATCAGGTTGTAGTCCTCTGGGACGAGGGTGAAATGAGAAATTAACACATCCATCCTGTTTGTACACATTCTAACACCACGGCTAGAGCCGATTGTTGTTGTTTTTTTCCTGTCTTCCTTTCTTCTCTTTGTTTTTTCCTCTGTGTAGTGTTTCCAAGGTCTGGGAATAATGATTTGTGCTACTCAATATGAGACACTTGAGTGAGTCTGAGTTGAAACGTGCTAAAACTAGTAAAACTTTACTTTGACAATTCATCAATAGACCAACTGTTTAGCATTGCAATAAAGTTTCCATCAGAATAGCAGATCCTATGTGAAACTGCATGGGATGTTTTAAAATATTAACGGACGTCGGGACCTTGGCTTAGCGATTGCAACATATTCAGCTGTGGTGCTTATGTAGGTAACGGAGGTTTGATTTTTCTTTAAATATTTTTTTTAAATGATTTCATAATTTATAAGAATATGTATATATATATATATATATATATATATATATATATATATATATATATATATATATAGGTTACAACGGGGTTAAAGGCACCACGGCGTAAAAGGTGCCTTTGATATTATTTTCATCTTAACCACTACATGGCACAAAAATGTTGCATAGCACTTTGCAAAACATCCGCTTTTCAAGATGCACGTGTATATTTGTCTGATCTTTGATGCAACCGCACGCAGCAGCGCAAAGTTGATTCTGTACTTACTTGAGCTAATATTTTATGCTTTTTAAAATGTTGTAGATTTAAGTAGCAAATGAGAATCGCTAAAATCAAAGCATATATTTTGAGACAAAGGTCTTCTTTATGATTTTCAGTTTTGTTTAAGATAATTAAAGCAACCATTTTTAAATAACGAAAGAATATGTAATAGTATGGTATTTGGGGTAAAAAGCGCCCCTGTTGTTGGGGCTAAAGGCACACAGTAATTAAAATGATAATTAATAGATGGCTGACTTTTCCATTTGTTGACATGACATGGTTAGATTCAGATGGTAAATATCATATATTATGTTGGGTGTCCATATTAGAGATAATCACCATGTTTATATTGAAACCATCATATTTAAAAACATGATATTAATCATATCATATAATAAAATATCATTTGTTGTTACTACTGTAAATATATATTCATTTATTATTGGATCTCTTTCAGTACTTTCAGAATCTTTACTTAATTAAATGATTTTGCTTCTGTATTTTAAAATATATTTTTTATATGAGCATATTTTAATGACAGGATATTTATTGAACAAAAATTAATTCTTTTATTTTTCAAAATAAGCATAAAATACTACAAACTTTGCTAAAGTGATTGTTTTGAACAAGTATTAAATTAGACATTATTTAAAAAAAAAAACATTATTATAGGTGAAGTAGTTGTATCACCCCGTGAGTGGGGTAAAAGGCCCCACTTGCCACCTCATATATTTATAAGATTTTTAAACAAAATAAACAACTTGAATGATTTATTTTCTGCAATTATACATTTTAGGCACAGTGAATAGCACATTTTTTTCTTAAGGTGGGCCTTTAGCCCCGTTGTACCCTATATATATATATATATATATATATATATATATATATATATATATGTGTGTGTGTATTTATTTATATGTATTTATATTTATTTTTTATTATTCTTTTTTTGCAAATTGTTTTCACTCAAATACAGTCTGCGGCATTTACCAATCTACTTCGTCTCGCTTTACTGCTTAATTTCTCTCCTGTTTCTCTCATTATCAATCCATAAAAGTGGCAAAAAGGTCAAATTATTATTGGATGCTGTTTTTCACTGAATTATTTCATCATGACAAACTGTCTAGTGGTGTTTCTTAAGTCAAATATCACTATTACTATTGCTCATATAATTTGTTTACGGGTTTTTCAAAGCAAATCAATTTACTCTACAGTTACATGTTCACTGGCTATATACAGTTTTGCATCATTAAAATCAGGCCAGTGTTCAGTCTTGTCTTTATTGTCCCATGGTGTTTTTGTGTAGTACCGGACAAATGGTAGTTGTTTCCCCGTTTTTCCTCAGTAACAAGTGCAACCAATCAAAAGCTATTCATCAACCAGCAAACATTTCACCTAATGTGAATTTCGTGCTCATATTGTTGATCTGCTTGTTCTGTCAGGCCCTGGTAGGAGACAAAACTCTGGCCTTCTGGCTGATGGACAAGGATATGTACACCAACATGAGCGCTTTGATTCCCATGAACTCCGTTATTGATCGGGGCATCCAGCTCCACAAGATGATCCGACTGCTTACCCACGGCCTGGGAGGAGAGGGCTACCTAAACTTCATGGGTGAGTCGTTGCATACAATTTTAAAAACTAGTCTATATTTGGACGTGCAGGATGTTGGTGGATTATCTTTGCAACAATGTACCAAAAATAAATAAATAAATTAGTGATATCTAGTGATAACAAAAGAACCAGAAATGTATTTTGATAATGTTTGTCAAGGTTCCTTTTATAAAAAACAGCTGTAATTTATTGTTTTGTAATTTGTTTGTCGTTTTTTGTTTTTTGGTTTGTTTGTTTCGTTTCATTTTTGTTTGTTTTGTTTGTTTGTTTTTGTTTTGTTGTTTTTTGTTTTGTTTTTGTTTTGTTGCTGCTGTGACACTTTCCTTGAATTCAATGTGCCATTACTTTTCTTTAGCATCAGAGACACATATCCTGTGATTTTTGTTGTGACAAGTATTAGATATATTAGACAAACTGTTGTCTACCATAAAAGTATCATTGAAAGTAGCTAGTTTTGAACACAACAAATATCTGTATTTCCTCGTAAAATGGTGATTTTTGACCTGTCCCACATCAGAGGTATTGACCTTCTTGATTTTATCTAATAATTAAAATATTATAACATCATTTGATATAATAATAGCTCAAATAATTATTATAACCTTGCTAGCCCTAGTTTTGTCTAATATACAAACCTGTTACTGCCATTTTTGCAGCTTGTTTTTTTATTTTATATTTTTTTATTTTATTTTTTATTTTTTATTTTTTATTTTTTGCTTGTTGTTTGTGCTTTTTATTTATTTATTTTTCTTTCTTTTTGTTTTATTGCTTGTTCATTTTGTTTTATTTCATGTTTTTGCTTTGCTTTGCTTTTTTGTTGTTTTTTGTCACTTTTTCATTTTGTTTTATTTCATGTTTTTGTTTTGCTTTGCTTTGTTTTTTGTTTTATGTTAATTTTTCGTTTTGTTTTATGTTTTTGCTTTGCTTTGTTTTTAATTTTGTTGTATTTTTTTGTTTTGTTTTTTTGTGTTCCTTTGTTTTGTTTTTGTTTTTTTTTTTGTTTTTTGTTTTTTTGTTTTTTTTGTCACACATGCCTTCAATTATGAAACCTACATTATGTTTATATAGTACATTGTACTATTAACACATTATATTGTGCATTGATGTTGCTTAGGCCGAATGTCATTAATAGCTCCATTTTGGCTTGACACATCATCAGGTGATCGTTACAGCTATTTGTAATATTTATGAAGTGGTCATTATTACTGGAAGTGGTTGACCGTCAGCTTGGTCAATAATCAGCCCAAACAGTGTACTAGCCCCACCTGCTGACCAGGTGCTGACGCTGTTCTATCAGATTACGTAAATTAACTCACCGGTTCTGTTTAAAAGAGACAGTCTTTTCCCCAGCCAAGGCTATATTCATATCACACTCATGACCCAAACCCCACAGATTAGCTTGTGATTGTGACCATATGGGCAGACTCATCCATGATGCACACAGGAGTGCTGTTATTGTTTACTGCTGTTCTTGTTCTGCCAATACCACTAACACTAATGACAACTACAGATGTGGACTGCCTGATGTAGACATTTTCTACTCCTCACTTGTAGTATATCTATAAAAAGCTTTTGTCTTCTGACTGAAATTACTCTCCTAATGGCGTTGTGCCCCAGCTGAATATAAATTTTTCAGTCAGTTAAGCCTCTGCAGGGCTCTACGCTAACTTTTTCGTTTAGGAGCACTTGTGCTCCTAATTTAAAAAAATTTAGGAGCACGGTCCAAAATTTAGGAGCACCTTCTAAGCAATAATCAAAAATTCTGATCAAAAAATTAACCTTCCTATTACGAGGTGATATTTGACTCCTTAAAGTGATTTTCAGGGAATTTTGTTTTTACCTTTGTAATGGAATTTTTCTAACTTTATTAAAAGTATGTCATCTTTTGTCAAATTCAAATAAATATATATTTATAAGCTTTTTAACATTTTTAATTAAAACAACAGAATAAGAAGCAGAATACGAATGTTACCAATAAAATTAAATCAGTATTTAAGAAGTAAATTTGTACTACAGAATTGGCACAGAAGAACACAAAAGTGTATTTTCAGACATTTAATGAGGCTGCATGAGTGCAATGAGTGCAATTCATAAATTCATGTTGAGGTTAATGTTTTAAATATACAATTTTGAATATAGAAATATTAAATGATTTAAATAACAGAAAAGATACTTTAAAAAAATTAAATTAAAACTGCCAGCAAGTGGCGTCAAGTCACTGATTTTATCACTGAATCATTCATTTAATTGATTCGTTCGAACGGCTGATTCATTCAGGAATGAAGCATCTGACTGTCTTTATGAATGGGTAATTGAATCATTGACTCACTAGATTCATTTAAAAACGCAGTTCATTCATAAACGAAACACCGCTTTGTTTGAATGGAGATGCGCAGTGGCTCAGATGTGTCTGAAACTATTTTCATTGACGAAAATAGAGCAAATAAGGCAATAGTATTGTAGTCAGACAATATGTCACTTAATATTAACTTCTTGTTTAATGAACTGTTGTATTAAATCAATATCACATTTGCAAGCTGTCACTCTCCTTAATTCATCACGATCTCACAAAACTCCATTATAATCAATGCAGCTCTCTACACTGCACAGTTAATCTCTTATTTACTCTCTGTCTACACTTTTTGTTATAATGAGAGGATACGTCTCATTACTCAACGCTGCAAAAACACGTAAGTAGGTTAGAAATCTTTGAAGCTCCCTCAGTGCAAACACAAATATGCTGATTGGGTCAGTCGCACAGGTGCTCCTAAATATTTTTTCTTAGTCGCAAGCAGTAGTTTTCAGTCACAAATGCGACTGAAATGGTCGCACTGTAGAGCCCTGCTCTGAAAGCCAAAGGTTAGATGGAATGTAAAGAGACAGCAGGTATGTTTGCTCACAAGAAAACATACTTGGTTCAGCTCTCTAAAAGATCTTCAGATCTTTTGACAGACTGAGATATGATAAAAACATGACAATTTTATTTGTTTATTTGTTTGTTTGTGCGTTTGTTATTTTTACTGTTTTTATGTCAAAGAGATGTCAAAAACATGACAAAAATATTTTATTTTATTTATTTTGATTTTTTTTTTCATGACAAAAAGATGTCAAAAGCATGACTTATTTAAATTTAATTTCATTTAATTTTATTTTATTTTATAGTAGTAAAGTCCATTGTTTGTTTGTTTGTTATTTTTATTTTCATGTCAAAGAGATGTCAAAAACACGACAAAATATTTATTTATTTTTTATTTATTTTTATTTATTTTTTTATTTTATTTTTTTATTTATTTATTTTTTATTTTTTTGTCAAAGAGATGTCAAAAACACGACAAAAATATTTTATTTTACTTTATTTTTAATTGTTTTTATGGCAAAGAGATGTCAAAACATGACATTTTATTTTATTTACAGTAATAAAGTCTAGGATGTAAAACAGTGACATGTAAAAGTGAATGCCCTCTACAGAGGACAAAATGAATTGTGAGGTCCCAGGATCATTAAGATTTATCTGGACTTGAATTATTCCTCCCAATTAAACTTTTAGTACAACAGGGATTAAGTACTATGCATTATCCAAGTCTCTGACATGCTTATTCCTGAAATAAATGATATAAAAACGTCTCACAAAATAATTAAAAAGATAATTGAAAGGTTCAAATTAATTGTCAAATGTGAATTTTAGCTTTTGTCTCACTTATTGCTTTTTTTTTTTTTAAGTTAAAAAAAAAAAAAGTTTAATTTCCTTTAAAGTTGCCTTTTCATGCTCTTTATAAAACCAACAAGCCAAAGCGAGAAGACAAAACAATGGTAAATACGGGACTACATGTCATGTCAATGGATCAATGGCTGTGAAGTCATTTAGCCAGTGCAAAGCAAGAACAAATTGTTTGAGCAAGCAAATCAATTTGAGCTACCCTCAACTCGACGAAGCCCATCTATTTATTCTTTAGTTGCAGAAGATGCTTGCAAACTAAAAGGCCACAAAGAGATGACGGCCATGTTTGCAATGCAGAAAGAAGATGAGCACTGTGAGGCAGAGACTCAACATTATAACACACTCGCGAGGCGGCAATGAAACGGCTCAGTGGTTTCATCATTAAATCAGCAGGTGGAGAGTGAGATGAATGTACGCTTGACTTTCAGAGATGGAGAAAATCTTCTAGATCACCTTCAGAAGCACAGAGCGACGACTGACTGTATTCAGACCACACTTTTGATCAGTCACAACTGCTGCAGAATTTAGCTAAATTAACATTAAGATAAAACGACGTCCCTGAATGTACTAATTGAACAAACATTGAGTGAACCCTTGTGAAAAAGAAGTGTGCTTAACTGTATTGAATGCGTGCTTGTAGTGTACTTCAAAGCATTTTTTTTAAATCTTTCTAAATACTTGTACTTGCAGATATATAATAATGAAATCAAAAGGCCACTTAAGCCTTTCAATATATTTTAAATGTGCTAAATTGCAATTTTGTCATTACAAATGTGTAGTAATGTATTTAAATAAATGGCATACAAGTTTCAATACAAATGACATTGAAGTATATTTTATTTTGCGATAAATTCTTGTCATTACATTCGACTGTACACTTTAACCATATTTCAAAGTAACTATGAAATCACATATAAAGATGAAGTTTTACTGAAGTGGGTCAAAAAGCACTTGAAAGTTCAGCTTAATGTACTATAAAATACCTTTTTATTTAATTGCAATTAACATGAAATTAGGTGTTTAAATATTACATTCAGTTCACACTAATTTTATCCACTTACAAATGTTTTAAACAAAACTTATACTTCTGTGTTTCTGAGTAGTTAATATTAGGTTTTTACATTCCAGTGAAATATGTTATGAAGTATGCATAATAAAACCTAGAACATGTATTAAGAAAATAAATAGTAAAATGTGATTGCACCATGTTGACTAAAGGTGCAATCACATTTACCATTGTTCAGTTTATTTTCAAAGGCAAAATCCAGTCATTTTAATAGAAATCCGCACAATCACGAATTTTGCGTGAGATTTTCCCATGCAGATTTCGCAGTGGGTTCTAGTTGGTCACACAGATTCGCCATGCTGACCAACAGTAAGCTGCTTGGTTTTGTACTCTATTGACAGTCAGGGTATGTGATATTTTGTCTATGATAATATCGTAATTGTTGTTTTAATGATTTGTGATTTGGCATTATAGAGTATATCGCAAAACCAAACAAAAACACACCCAGAGAGTGCACACATACACTATGAGATGCAGGTTAGACTACTGCCCGAGCGCAGTTATAGTTCACACTTTCACTGCGTGATTAAGTCTATTAAAATACATTTATTCACCCAAAAATACAAGATAAGTTGGTGAAAATGTATGACTGTGTCTTTTACATTGTCTGATATTGTTAATCAATCACACGAAGAGAGTCTTTTTTCTCAAAATAGCAGCACGATTTTATACAATAGTTCAACAAACAAGAAGTTAATATTAAATAACTCACATTTTAGACACAACATTTCTTGTTTTTGTTCACCAATGAAAACAGTTTCAAACAAGCCACAGCAGAACTGTTTTGCGTCTCTGTTTCTTGCAACCTGTTTCTTTCCTGAATGAATCAGCCATTTAAACGAATCGGTTGAATGAATGAACCCCATGCAGTAACTTGCCGCCATCTACTGGTGATTTTCATTTTAGATTTAAAGAATATTTTGTGCTCTCTCTGTCTTTTCTTTCTTTTCAAAATCATTTAAAATATCAGAATTCAACATTTTGTTTTTAAAACATCAAACATTATATATATATTTGTAACTGCAGGTTAAATGCATTCATGTCCTGCATTAAACAGCCAGTGTAAATTCATCTAAATGACACTTCAGATGCAGCTTCTGTGCCACCTCTGCATTGCAAACATAAAGTTTGTTTATACTCATTTCATTTGATTGGTAATAGTCCTGTAATGTTTTACAATTTGGATTGAATTTATTGATTAAATGTAATTTGACACAAAGGATAATGCATACATTTAGTTGCTCAAAAAAAGGTAAAAAATCAATTTAAACTTATTAGATAAGGTCATATCTGTTACTGGTGCAAACTAACCATGGCACAAAATATGAAGAATATCAAAAGCTTTGGGATTCAGCACAATATTTTGGGACCAGCACAATAATACACTCAACAAAACATTGTTTAATTATCGTTATCAAGATAGATATATATATATATATATATATATATATATATATATATATATATATATATATATATATATATCTGTTCCAGCTATCACCTTAACATATAACCCAGTAAAATGAAAATATATAGATCTAGGTTTGTCAGATAATTAATATATTACCTCTGTTTCTCTGAGAGATAGCTGGAACAGAGGAGAATAAATAAAAGGGACAGGCAAAGAGTGCTCAAACCTGAAAAATTGAGTGTGAGATAGAGGAAATGAGCGTAATTGACTGGCAGCTTGCGGTAGTCATGAAGTCCAAAGTCATTTCCTAATCAAATGGCTGTTGACCTGTTTTGATATTTGTCATGATAAAGGGCGAAGTAACTGCATTTTCATTATAGGTTTGTTTAACGTTAAGAGTAGACTTGCTTTCAGCTGTAAGTGTGTGTTGTGTTTGTGTAAGATGAAGGGGAGGATAAACTACTAAACTGATTGGTCTCTGAAAACGGGGTTGTATGTGATTCAGCTGTAGGTCATTGGGATTAATCCTGAATCACATTTTAAAAGGATCATCTCATCTAGCTCAGTGTTTGCGTATGCTAATGGCTGCTTGCGTTTTCGAGACAACCTTGTTTCAAGGGCAGCTCTCGACTATGGCTAGTGCTTTACATTGAAAGACCTGAAAGACTGTTTTCATTTGAAAAGGAAGAAGTTGTTTCCTCTTCATAAGAAGTTGTCTGGTTCGCTAAAATATTCTAAAGTTATGACTTTCTATTCTGTGCTTAAATCCAAACACAACTAAACCTGAATATGAAGTGCTTAGTAATTAGTGATGATGAATCTTGGCAACCAAAAATGCATAAAATCGTTTTGGATGGCCAAAATCATTGACCAAATTGGTGATGCTTAATTAGTGCTTCTCTAATGGCATGTTTTGACTTTGTCAGTGTCTGTTTCATACACATAGTGTGGATAAGCTACAACAAGTAAATATTTCAGCTAGGACTTGGTTGTCAGTAATATTTTTAATCGATATTCATTTTGATTAACTATTATCTTTTATTTTGGATTCCATTTACATTGAAAGTTGGATACTGGGGTTGGAAATGACATCACACCCGAGTCGGACAACCTGATCTCATGACGAAAACATACCTCTGGGAACTTTTTCGCAAGACACAAAATATGTACGTTTTGTGACATATTCGATGTGAAATGTCCACTGAGTGGCGCTAAAAGAGTGTTGTTGTTTTTTTCCCCCCGGAACAGATGAACATACATATAGTACGTTTTATGTGACGTTGGTTTTGTACGTGTCACCGCAGTTCCGACTTGAAATGTCCATTGAGTGGCGCTATAAGTCTAATGCTCCGTGACGTTTTAAAATAACGTACGATCTGCACTGTACGTAAACCTACCCGATAGTATGAACAAAATGTGAATGTGACGTAAAAACGCAATCGCAAGCATGCCGTTTTAGCTTGTTTTTTGATCTCTTTTCAGCTGTTTCATCGTGAGTCATATTTTTGACGGGATTCGTACCCAAGGATTTCACATCCTAAGTCCAATTCTGTGCCAGCTAAGCAAACCGAACAATCCTGTTACATCCGGAAAGCGAAACATATGTAGCTGTAATCATAACTATGTACGAAAACGATTACAAGTGCTCGATGTTTTACCGCCTAATGTTAATTTCTGTCGGAAACTGCAGTGATATGTACTTATTGGTATGTATTCCGCGTCTTGCGAAAAAGTGAAAAAAAAAAATTAAATCTCTCAACTAATGCTGTAATCTATATGACAAACCCTGTCAGTTGGTACATTACTATATTAAAGTGATTTGTTAACAAACATTTAAATTGCACAGTAAATTGCAGGTGCTTTTATAATATTTTTTTATATAATTAAATTGTATAATAACTTTGTTGTTGAAATGTAAACATATATTTAGTCATATTTAGCTATCGAGTTTATGGTCATTGAATGGCTTTTTTGAGGTAAATGTGATGTTAGTATTTTATTAAAATACTAACATCACATATATTTTATTAAGTTTTGTTTATATTTAGCTATCGAGTTTATGGTCATTGAATGGCTTTTTTGAGGTAAATGTGATGTTAGTATTTTATTAAAATACTAACATCACATTTATTTTATTAAGTTTTGTTTACGCATAAACTGTAAACAGAATATATGAATTATTGGGATTTAAGAATCAATATCAATTCATCAAAATGAATCAATTAAAAGAAACGATTAAAATCAAGAAATCAATATTTTCAACCTAGCCCTGCACACAGAAGTGCTAACAAACAATATATTACTTATATCACAATATATTACAATATATCACTTATGTTGCAGTACTGAGCAGCCATATTGGATTCTGAAGTCAGGTTGTTGCAGTTTCCGAGTCAGAACTCGTTCCAGTTAAAACTTCCGGTTACACTTTAGATTAGGGAATGCTGTTCACTAGTTGCTTATCAGTGTGCATATCACTAGAAATATTGGCTGCTTTTTAGTACTTATAAAGCACAAAAATAATGCACACTACCCAATACCTAAACTAGTACAACAACTACATTACTTACTGTCAATAAACAGCAAATTAGGAGTTTTTTGAGGGAAATAATAATGTTAATAATGAATATGTGTTCCCTAATCTAAAGTGTTATCAAAGTTTCTACTAGGAACTTTAAGTTTCTGGCTTCCGAGTACAATTGGAATGCACTGTCAGTCTGCGCTGTTTTCAGTTGATGCTTGAACAAAACTTCACTAAACAGTATTTGTTGTGCCCATCCATTGATCACTGTGAGCTTTGTGTTTTGGTACTTTTGAAATTAGAAAAAAGTCTGAGCTTTCAAATTCTGACAATTTTATCATGAAATCCAAACAATAAATCTGGTTTTATCATGAAATCCAATCAATAAATCTGATGCTCTTTAGTGTGCTGTGATAGATCGCTGTATCTGCCTCAGTTCAAGTGGTGACGTGAACTGATCATCTCTTCAACTTTACTACATTATAGATAAAATAAGCATGAATGAACATTATATATATATATATATATATATATATATATATATATATATATATATATATATATATATATAACAGTATATTGTATCTATATATTCAGTTTTTATAGTATTATAGATGGATTGGCACTGGAAAATGTTGCAAGCTGGATTTGAACTTAATGCATGTGATCTAACCTCTATAGACTTATGTTCATAATTTGGTTTGCTGTGGCTGAATTTAGTGTAGTTATATACTTCCCCATCTGTTTCTATTAAATCAGCTCTGAATTGAGTGGCTTTATAACTTTGCACCATGGGGTGTTTTTTCAGCTCTATATCCAACTTTTAATCAAACTCTGACTTTGAAGCGCTTCACCATGACGAAGCAAACACTAAGCTTTGACTACACCTTCTGCTTCACTTCTAACTGTATTACACACTCTTTTCCTGGCATTGAATTTCTCTCTGTGTGGCAATTGGGAATCTCAGCTGCCAGTGTGATGCCTGCTCCACAATACAGCTCTCCGGCTCCCACGGCTTTGCGGCTTCAAGGTATCAGACGCTTTGAAGGGCCGCTGTTCATATCTGACCACCTTTAAATGAGCTAATGGTGGTTTCATATTTCACCGTCGTGTCTATATGGCTCAAGATTTGTTTTTCTTACTGTAAGGCTGCAAAAATCTATACCAGGAAATCAGCAAGTCATGAGTTTTATTTTACTTGTTTATTTATTTTTTTTTTTTTGAGAGAAGTTGATACTTTTATTCAGCAAGGGTGCATTAATTTGATCAAAATTGACAGTAAAGACATTTATAATGTTGCAAAATGTTTATGTTTAAATAAATATATTATATTATATTATATTATATTATATTATATTATATTATATTATATTATGTATAGTATTAATATTCTGCTACTTTTTAAATATTTATATATACATATTTAAATATTTTTAAGCTATTATTTTAAACACATTTGCCCCCAAAATTATCATTACTGTAATACAAAAACATAAACTCTCAACACTACTATACAAGAAAAAAATGTTTCCTTATTAATTTAATACAGTAAAAAAAAAAAAAAATTCTGTCCAAGAATAGAATGAAAAATAAAGAAAAATACCATTTTTTTGTAATTTTATATAGTTTTAAAAATTATTTAGTTTACTTAAAATCATATGTTTACATTTTTATACTTAATATGTTTTTTATTTCCTTTTATTGCAGTAATGAAATTTTGTAGTTTTTCTCTTATTTACACTTTATCAAGCTACTGATGGTTGGGAAGGGGTTTAAATGTGCTTAACCGTCATATGTGACAACACAGAAAAGCTTAATGGCATTTAAAATAACAAATTATTTAGAATTGTTGATGAAATATGATGTGGACATGTTCTTGACAGTTTTAGTGAGAGTTAGCCATCGTTAAGAGAAAGAACATCTGGCTTCATAATGAAGGATGTGAAGTACACCTCTCTACACATCTGCTGTATGATTCCTGCCGTGCTGATAGGAGTCGATGTATGTACTGAATAAACTCCAGATTTACATCGATGAGAAAAACTAATCCAAATCCTCTGCTAAATCCATGCGGCAAACAGACCAGATTCTTCAGATGAAGTTGACTTTCCGCTTTGTGAAGTTTGCAGACTGCCGTCATCATGTGTATGTTTCTTTGGGGAAATTGGGAGAATATTTCACCTGCTGTGATTGTTATTGTTCTAATTCCCTGGTTATGTTCTCATTTCCATATTTTCAGATTTTGAGTCTTGGTTGTATCATGGGATTAGACAGCATTTGTGATCATCAGTAGCACTCTTACTACACATGGTTAGACAATGAGGATTTTATTTTTTTATTTTTTTATTTTTTTTTACATTTTTCCCCGGTCAGGGTTGGTAATTGAAACAATATTCAAATAAAATATTTATATTAGATGAAAACTTCAATTTAAACAAAATGCTGCCTTGGCAATGAACTTAAGTTATTTTTTACTTTTACTTTAAAACAGGATTATGACACATGCATATTGGCTTAGAGCTTGGTTTAAAGTTTTGTTAGCATATACATTATTCAGTCAGCGAACAGACTGTGTGTGGTCTGAACATCTCTAATACTGACCTCAGGCCATCCTCATCGTCACAGCACATGTTCTTCCTCCCTGTTTGCTTATGCTTTGACACTTCTTTTACAGATGTGTAGTTTAGTTCTTCGTCCGTTCCACCTCATCCAGGCATCCATTTTTATTTCCATCTTCTTGTCTCTTTCCTTCTCGCTCTGAATAAACAACTTACCTCATCGCCATTGTTGTGCCTCTGTTCTCTTGCTTGTCAAAGCGCCTCCTCGGAATTCAATTAGCCAACTGTTGTTTTATGATGTTGTCTTGTCAGCTGATGACGGATTCATTATCTCATCACTCCGCTTCACAAGACTGTCACAACGCTCTCTTTGCCTTTTATTCCACTGCTCATGCTCGGCTTGCAAATGTATTCGCTCGCTCTCGTCTCCAGTCCTGCCTGTGATCTCCACTGCCATCTGCTCCGAGGCTGAGCTCATCGTGCCCTCAGACTGCTGGAAAACACTCAAACCCTGTCGTTGTGATCCTGTCAAAGACTCCATTGTGTTTTGCAGCAAAGGCCAGTTAACGTCTGATATGACTAAATATTTACGCACACAGCGGCAGAATACGGTAGTCAGTTGTGTTCGTATTGTTAAATGCAGCTTGATCACATGCACTTTGGTTTAGGTAATTTTTTGATGTCAATCACTAACGTTGGGACTG
This sequence comes from Spinibarbus caldwelli, assembly GCA_039654775.1. Classification (NCBI taxonomy): domain Eukaryota; kingdom Metazoa; phylum Chordata; class Actinopteri; order Cypriniformes; family Cyprinidae; genus Spinibarbus; species Spinibarbus caldwelli. The sequence continues at coordinate 21,250,921 of CM077253.1, read as the reverse complement.
TCAACGTCTCCCAGGTTATGGAAAATGGCAGTATATATATATATATATATATATGTGTATGTATATATATATATGTGTATGTATATATATATATATGTATGTATATGTATATATATATATATATATGTATATGTATATAAAAATAAAATAGATATTAAAAATAGAAAAAAAAAACATTTTAATATTTAAAAGTGGTAGAATATTAATATAATTACATAAAATGGTAGAATATTAATATAATTTAATATAAACATTAAACTCAAATTGTAGCAAAAACTACAAATTTTAAAAAATATAATTATTAAAAATGTATAAAATGTATTAAGATTCCTTGCTACAATTTGAGTTTTTCATCTAATGTTTATATTTATAAAGCAAAAAAATATATATATATTTATATATATATATATATATATATATATATATATATATAAAAATAATAATAATAAAATAACCAGGCTTCCAAATAAATAAAATAAATATTATATGTTTAATATTTGAATATGTATTGTAATATATTTTACTTACTTTTAATTTTTAAACAGGATTCAGGATTCCAAGAAAATTAGAATTTTAACAATTTTTTTGTAAATTGCTTTCAGCAATTGTGTTTTTGTTTTTTGTTTTGTTTTTTGTTTTGTTTTTTCAGATAGTAATCTTAATACGGTTTATACAGTTTTAATGTTTTCATTTTTTTCGAGCATTTCTAGTTTTTGCTACAATTTGAGTTTTTCGTCTACTGTTTATATTTTAAATTTATTATAAAATAATAAAATTATTATCAAATTAATGTTATAAAATGGCTAAAACATATTTATATAAATTATTTATAGCATTTAAAAAAAATTGACCAGGCTTCAAAAATAAATTGAATATATGGAATATTCCTTGCATTAAACCACCAATTTGAAAATGAAAGGAATAAAATGACAATGTCATAAAACCAAGGAATGAAGAATATATTAAAATATGTTTAAAAGAAAATGTTAGAAAAATATAATATTATGTATTATGTAATATATTTTAAATATAAGTATGTTATATAACAGTTTTATTGCTTGTCGTTGACAGCTGACTAAAAGTTCATTTTGGACCATAGAGACATAAGATATAATATAGGCCTTTACTTAAATCTGGTGGAAAATCTTGGCAATTTCTCATATTTTATAGTGCATTGAGAGACATAAAAAGTGGTACATCAAAAGGCAATCCTTTCTATTCCTGTTACTTAACCCTCAGACAAGGTCATTTTGTGTTTCATAATGCATTATTCAGTCCTATCTTTTCGTCTCCCAGTTCATTATGCTTGTGTGTTTGTGGTGTTTCTCTCTGTTCTTTCAGAAATGTTCTGAATAAAGGGTCTGCGGATTCATTTAGCATTCATTCGTTTGTTAGAAAATAAACTAAAAAAAAACACGCTCTGGGAATAGATCTTGAAGCTGTACACTTGTCTTGTCTTGGTTTGATAATGGCAGCGGGTTTGAAGTGAACATTCGCTGCAGGAGGTGCTTTGAGAGGGAAAGGTTCGTTCAGGGTGAGGGCAGGTTACTGGACGACTCTTTGCTCACATTCATCGTTCACGGAGGATTTTAAACTCAAATTTGGTACTTTTTCAGAAGTGACCTTTTGAAACATCAGAATTTTCAATTACATGTTGAATGGGGATATCAGGAAGAAAAGGACACGGCCATCTTAGCCCTGTCAAACTAACAAGAGATTTTGGAGGAAAAGAGTTTTTTTGGAGTAGAAAGTCTCTACTTGTACATAATACTGCTCTGTGTGTGTGTGTGTGTGTGTGTGTGTGTGTGTGTGTGGTTCAGTTATACAGTTTGTTATGGGGACAAAAGATGGAAATATACCAAATCGTTGTCCTTGTGGGGACTTTTGAAGTTTTTTGACAATCTAAAAACAGAAAAACTGTTTGTACAGTAGAAAAACCATTATGCCTAAGGAATGTCACCATAAAACATGGAAACTCTGTGTGTGTGTGTTTGTCTTTTTTTGCTCACCAAAGCCATTTTTACTGTATAAAATGCAGTCAAAGCAGTAATATTGTGGAAATATTACTACAGTAAAATAACTGTATCCTATTTGAATATATTTTAAAATGTAATATATTCTTGTGATGCAAAGCTGAATTTTCAGCATCATTACTCCAGTCTTCATGATGTGTCACATGATCCTTCAGAAATCCTGAGAATCCGAAGAATCCTGAGAAAAAAATAAATAAATAAAATAAAAACAATTAAAGGAATAGTTCACCCAAAAATGAAAATTAGATTTACTCACCCTCATTCCATCCTAGGTGTATATGGCTTTCTTCTTTCAGATGAATACAATTGGAGTTATATTAAAAAATGTCCTGGCTCCTCCAAGCTTTATAATGGCTGTGAATGGCGGTCGAGATTTTGAAGTCCAAAAAAAGTGCATCTATCCATCATAAAATTTGCTCCACGCGGCTCCAGGGGGTTAATAAAGGCCTTCTGAAGTGAATCGATGTTTTTGTGTAAGAAAAATATTCATATTTAAAACTTTATAAACCGTAATCTCTAGCTTCTGCTAACGTTCCGGATGACAAAGGACGTGGGCATAGCGTAAGCTTCGGTGAGAAGTGACAAACACGGAAGCACAGAGGAGAGAGCAAAACAAAACACCGATCATGAATTAGAAGTACAAAATGAGGATTTGTAAAGAAAAAGTTTGGATTTTGATATAAGCCAAGAGGATACTGGTTTTCCTTTGCTATAAACAAAACTTGGTTCTCACGAGACTAGCATATTCCCACTGGAGCTTCTACCTGATCCCATGACTAAAAAGACGTACCTGTGGGAACTTTTTCGTAAGACACAAAATACGTACCAATAAGTACATATGACTGCCGTTTCCAACGGAAATGAACACTAGAGGCAGTAAAACAGTGAGCACTTGTAATCGTTTTCATACACAGTTATGATTACAGCTCCATATGTTTCGCTTTCCAGACGTAACAAGCTTGATCAGTAGCTCAGCCGGCACAGAATTGGACTTAGGATGCGGAATCCTTGGGTGACTCATGATGAGAGGTCAATTAACAAGCTAAATTAACGGCATGCTTGCAATTGTGTTTTTACATCACATTCGATTTTGTTCATACTATTGGGTAGGTTTAGGTGTAATGCAGATGGCATGCTATTTTAAAACATCACAGAGCATTAGACTTATAGCGCCACTCAATGGACATTTCACATCGAATATGTCACAAAACGTACATGGCGGTACATATTTTGCGTCTTGCGATAAATTTCCACAGGTACATTTTCGTCATGAGACCAGGTTGCTGAGCTTTTGCTACACCTACAACCTACGTCAGCCACTGGAACTCCATTCTCTCGTGAACACATGTACAACAGTTAGCAGAAGCTAGAGATGAGATTACAGTTTATGAAGTTTTAAATACGAATATTATTCTTACACAATCAATTCACTTCAGAAAGCCTTTATTAACTCCCCGGAGCCATGTGGAGCACTTTTTATGATGGATGGACATACTTTTTTGAACTTCAAAATCTCAACCCCATTCAATGCCATATTATAAAGCTTGGAAGAGCCAGGACATTTTTTAATATAACTCTGATTGTATTCATCTGAAAGAAGAAAGTCATATACATCTAGGACGGATTAAGGGTGAGTAAATCATGGGGTAATTTTCATTTTTGGGTGAACTATCCCTTTAAGCAGCACAACCATTTTCAATTTCTTATTATCATCAACGTTGAAAACGGTTGCTTAATATTTATAAAAAACTTTTTTTTTTTTTTTTTTCCTAAGGATTCTTTGATGACTAGAAAGCTCAAAATAAAAAATATTTTGTAGCATTGATATTTTTACTCTCACTTTTGCTTCTTTACTGAAAGTTTACAAATTAGGGTTTGGGTTTAGTTTAGATACCAAAATGTATCTATTAGCAATAATCAAATCAAGTAGATTGTCAGTAGTGACAATTCAGATTTCATTTCTGTCATGAAAACTGTTCCACCATATTATATCCTTTTTTCAAAACCTACTTTTGTGAACCAGTTGTAGTTTTATCGCCCCATCAGACCCAAACCAGTGCAGAAAGATTACCTGGAGACTAAATGTCAATAATTATTGAAAAAGTTGAACTTTCGACTTATTGGCGCAACAAAATGTTCAAAGTGGCTGTGGCCACAAAGTCAAAATACTGTATTTCTGTCAGACACTCAGACCTAAGTCAACAAGAATTAGCTTTTGCAGCATTTTTCTTCAGTGTGTAAGAAACTTCTATATTGTGTTTAATTGCAGGCAATGAGTTTGGACATCCAGAATGGCTAGATTTTCCCAGAGTCGGCAACAATGAGAGTTATCATTACGCCCGCCGGCAGTTCAACCTCGTGGACATGGATCAGCTGCGTTACCGGCAGCTGTACGCTTTCGACCGAGACATGAACCGCACGGAGGACAAGTACGGCTGGCTGGCTGCTCCCCCGGTGAGAGAAAAATCACGCCGTACATTTTCCCTCTCCTACCTTGTCTTTCTTCCCACTTCCAGTAAATATTGCTTTCGGTTCTTTCTTTATCAGTCAAACCCGGTGAGTATCACCATGGTTTGGCTTGCTTTTTGTTCTCAATCCACCGTCTCTCTCTCATTCTATCTAACTGTCTTTATGTGCAGCATAAAAGGTTTCTTTTTTTTGTTTTGTTTTTTTTTCCCGTCACCAGAACATCTGCCATTTCACTAAAACAACTATCAGTCCCTAACCAGCCCTGCAATCTCATTACTCAGGCGCTTTTTAAACAAATTTCCACTCTGCCATATGGAAGATCCGTTTATGAATTATTAGCTGAGGAAAACAATCCGGCTTGTAGATGTGATTCCAGCATGAAGTTATGAATGGACTGATTTACTGCTGTGAAGGGGTGAAAGATGGAAGGCAGTGGCAGCTTGTCTTTAAAGAATGTTCCTGGTAAATACAACAAACTCTTTTGTCAGGATCAGTCACGAAGGACAGAAAATAATTTCTCAATTTCTCACCCGAAAGTTTTTACAGTAATGCACTTACAGCTGGACAAGGCAGTCGGGGGATTTCACAGAAAAGTGAAGCTTGTATTTCTGTTAAAACCCTTCTGTACATTTGTTATTTGAGATTTAAGTCTAAATCATCCTTTTGAAGTGGAACTACTTTACTTGTTGGATGAATTCAATGTGAATTCAAGTGGATGGAGTTTATCTGAAAGATTCAATCACATTCTTTTCTGTTGGCCTTGCACATAAAAAGTTTATAAATATGTTTACTGTGCTTATGTGGTCATAACATCGCTGTAGTTTCAAAACAGTGTTAATTTTGATGTTTATCCCATTCCAGTATCTTCCAGTTATTTTTTTATTTTTTTGTATTATTTATATACCATTGCAGTATTTATTCATATTTTGAATTAGCGGTTATTTTTATATTTTTAGTTTTCATTTTCGTTTTTATTTACATTTTATAAATTTTGTTATTTCTATTTTATTTTATACAATCTGATCAAATGGAACCAATCAGATAATTCCGGATAGACAGGCGATATTATGCTAATAATAATATTAATATGTAATTAATAGCATTCTAGGTGACTAATTATAAGCACACTAAGACATTATCTGGTAATTTTACAGACATTTCCAATAACTCTGAAACACAATGCAATGAAGTGCACAATTAAAATAAAATATTTTAAATAAAATATGGAAAATTCCATAATTCCATGAAAATCCCTTCATATTAATATATTACATTGTGCCCTATTTTTTATGATGTAAACAGTAATTATTAATAAGTATTATTTAATGATTTTTTGAATATATATATAATA